>JARQOD010000007.1:4052881-4143797 GCA_033576555.1 Oophaga sylvatica
TATTCTAATGCAATGTGACTTTCGGGCCAGTGCCTTAAGTCCGTTCAAAATAGGAGTACCCAGTTCACAATTTTGGACTACCCTGTTTATTCTGACATATGAACCCCAAGTTTTAGCAATTGTCTATAAAAGAATACATTTTTTTCAAAAATTTCTTACCATTGTTCATATACAGGAACTTATTTCAAAAATTTAATTTTTGCAATTTCGAGTGCATGCTATTTGGGCATACCTGCTATGGAGCCCCTACTTGAGGAAGACTTTTGACAGAAAAATACTGGAATGTGCGTGAACTTTGATCAAGCATTGCCAAAATTGACCGTAAAAAAAAAATACCTATTTTTACAAATTACCCTATGGAACTTTATCTAACGGAAAGACTATTGACCCCATGTGTTCAATTTCCTAAAAAATAGTATTTGTTTCACAAATCTACAGCTTTTATTTTAAGGAAATTAAATGGACCTAATGTGCATTTTCTGGTCAAACATTGGTCAAAACATTTGGGCCCGGCGCTAAGAAGAGCCATTGACTGATGAAATGTGAATAGATGATTTAATTTTGCCTATTGACTCACAAGGACATTAAATACCTGGAATTTCAATCAAGTACATTTGAATCCAGGTGTCACAATGTCCAAATAAAAGAATACTTTTTTTAAAAATTTAGCCTGTTTTTCTTCACATGAAGATATGGTCTAAATTGTGGCAATCCCTGGAACAGAACCTAAGTTATAATGTTGGGCACGGTCAGGAGCCCATTGACTTTTAAGAAATCTTTTACATTCTTGTCCATGATCTTTCACATGGCCCAAATGACCATTTGAAATCCTAGATACGACATAGTGGCATTACCGGTGCACATGTCGAAAAAGAAAGTACTTTTTTCAAAAATTTCTTTTAGCTCATTCATTTACTGGGCCTATAAATGTCCAAAAGTGCAATTTCTCCTAAATACTATATGTGCTAAACCCGTGCACGCAGTAGAGAAGAGCATTTTTTAAAAAATTCTGATATTTACGGGCCATTTTTGGAATCTTGTCCTAAACTGAGACACATGCTTAAACCTCTATATGTAGTCTTAAATACGTAAGGCTGCACTCAGGCAAGAAGAAAGGGCATTTCTCTGATAACAATCATATGGTCATAACCTTTGGGCCGCAGGGCTCAAAAGGCCATTGACTTGACAAGAATTAGTTGCATGTCGCATTTGAGATCCCTGTGTGCTAAACATGAGCTCCCAAAGTGACCCCTTTTGAAAAACCTAAGACTTCTAATGCATAGTGAGCACTTGACCCCAGGTGCTTCACAAATTGATCCGTAAAAAAAAAAGTACTTTTTTTCACAAAATTCTTAGCCCAGTTTTTTCATTTTCACATGGCAACAGTATAAATTGGATCCAAAATTTGTGGGCATTTCTCCTTAGTACACAGATACCTCATATGTGGTCATAACCCTGTTTCTAGTGCAGGTGAGGATGAACCCCATGTCTTAGAAATGACGTAAAAATAAGAATACTTTTTTCTTCCAAGAAATTTTCTTTAGCCTAATTTGTCATTTTCCATGGTGCACGATAATTGGACTAAAATTGTGGGCATTTCTGATAACAGATTAACCCATGTGGCTTAACACTGTTGGGCACGGAGATAAAGAAGGAGCTCATTTACATTTTTATAATATGCTGAATTTTTACGTTCCATGTCGCATTTGGAATTGTCCTAAAATTGTGCAGTTCCCCAAGTGACCCAATTTAAATGGCCCAAAACTTTGGCAGCAGGGCATTTGGAACGCAGGTCTTACAAATTTTTAATGAAAAAAGGAATACTTTTGTTTCCAAAAATTTTGTAGAGCCTGTTTTTTCATTTTACAGGAGCTCACATAATTGGATCCATTTGATGGGACCCCTAGGCACTAGTACCATAGTGGTCATAAACCCATGTTTGCGCATGACCGGTCAAAGGAAGAAGACTTTTTTGACATTTTTTTAGACACTAGTTGATTTTATTTTACGGGCCATTCGCATTGAGATCTTGTGTGCCTAATTCTGGTCAGATCCTCCCAAGTGCTCCATTTGAAATTTGCCCCAGGACATCTAGATGCAAGAGTGAGCACTTTGACTCCAGTGCTTAAAATATCGTAAATTAAAGAAAGTATTTTTTTCCAAATTTTCTTTAATGGCCCTCCCATCGTTTCCATGGGCAACATAATCCCTGGATCTAATTGTTGGGCACTTTGAGACCACAGTCTCATTGGTCATAAACAACTGATTGGACGGCGTCACAGAAATGAAGCCCATTTGACTTTTATAAATTTTGGAAATTTAGGTTCCATTGATTTGGAGGTCCCTTTCCTAAACATTGGACTCCCCACAAGTGACCCATTTTGAAACTAGAGCCCCAAGGCATCTAGGAGGCACATGGACTTTGAAACCCAGGTGCTCAAATTGTCCGTTAAACATGAAGTACTTTTTTTTCACAATTTCTTTTAGCTCAGTTTCTTCACAATGGGCAACAGTATAAATTGGATCCTAAAATTGTTGGCAATTTCTCTGAGTACACGATACTCATATGTGGTCATAAACCACTGTTGGCGCCGAGGCTAAAAGGGAAGGACGCCATTTTTTTTGAAAAATTTCTGGCAATTTAGCGGTTCCATTGCATTTGGGAGTCATTGTCTAAAATTGTTGGCCTCTCTAGTACCCATTGAAACTAATCCGTAGGAACATCTAGGGCAGGCAGCTCAGAACCCCAGTGCCATTTGATCCGAAAAAAGAATATTTTGTTTCCAAATTCCTTTTGAAGCTCCTTTTTTATTTTCACTGGCAACAGTAATGGATCTAAAAATTTGTTGGGCATTTCTCTGTACACAGATACTCATATGGTCATAAACCACTGTTTGGGCGAACGCAGGGTCAAAAGGGAAGGAGCGCATTTGATTTTTGAAAGAAATATTGCTGAATTTTCGTTGCCATGTCCATTGAGAGTCTGTGTCCTAAACATTGGGCATCCCCACAAGTACCCCATTTGGAAACTAGACCCCCAAGGAACTCTAAGATGATAGTGAGCATTTGAATCCAGGTGCACAATTGATCCGTCATTCAAAAAGAATGTACTTTTTTTCACAAAAATTTTCTTTTAGCCTCAGTTATTTTCATTTTCACATGGGCACAGTAAAATTGGATCCTAAATTTGTTGGGCAATTTCTCCTGAGTACACAGATACCTCATATGTGGTCATAAACCACTGTTTGGGCGCACGCAGGGCTCAGAAGGGAAGGACGCCATTTGACTTTTTGAATGAAAATATGCTGGAATATTTAGCGGTGCCATGTCGCATTTGGAGAGTCCCTGTGTGCCTAAACATTGGAACTCCCCCACAAGTGACCCCATTTTGGAAACTAGACCCCTAAGGAACTTATCTAGATGCATAGTGAGCACTTTGAACTCCCAGGTGCTTCACAAGTTATAACGCAGAGCCGAAAATAAAAATCATTTTTTTTCACAAAAAAATTTTTTAGCCCAGTTATTTTTTTTCACAATGGTTAACAGGAGAATTGGATCCCAAAAGTTGTTGCAATTTCTCCTGAGTACCTATAACCCATATGTGGGATAAACCACTGTTTGGGCACACGTCAGGGCTCGAGAAGGGAGAGCTGATTTGACTTTTGAATGCAAAATTGCTGGAATATTGGCGGCTTCATGTCGCATTTGGAGAGCCCCTGATGTGCCTAAACAGTGGAAACCCCACAAGTGACCCCATTTTGGAAACTAGACCCCCTAAGAACTATCTAGATGCTAGTGAGCACTTTGAACCCCAGGCTTCACAAATTATCCGTAAATAAAAGAAAGTACTTTTTTTCCACAAAATTTTCTTTTAGCCCCAGTTTTTTTCATTTTCACATGGGCAACAGTATAAATTGATCCTAAAATTTGTTGGCAATTTCTCCTGAGTACACAGATTACCATCATTGGGTCATAAACCACTGTTTGGGCGCACGTGCGGGCTCAGAAGGGAAGAGCGCCATTTGACTTTTTGAATGGAAAATATGCTGGAATTTTAGCGTTGCATTCGCATTTGGAGAGTCCCTGATGTGCCTAAACATTGGAGCTCCCCCACAAGTGACCCCATTTTGGAAACTAGACCCCCTAAGGAACTCATTAGATGCATAGTAGCACTTTGAACCCCAGGTGCTTCACAGAAGTTTATAACGCAGAGCCGTGAAAATATAAAATCATTTTTTTTCCACAAAAATAATTTTTAGTCCCCAATTTTTTTTCCCAATGTTAACAGGAGAAATTAGAACCCCAAAGTTGTTGTGCAATTTTTCCCGAGTACGCTGATACCCCATATGTGGGGATAAACCACTGTTTGGGCATACGTCGGGGCTTTGAATAAAGGGAGCACTGTTTGACTTTTTGAACGCAAAATTTGCAGGAATCAATGGTGGCTCCATGTCGCGTATGGAGACCCCCTGATGTGCCTAAATAGTGAAACCCCTCAATTCTAACTCCAACCCAAACCCCCAACACACCCCTAACCCCAACCCTAACCCTACACACACCTAACCCTAATACAAACCCTAATCATAACCCTAACCCCTAACAACACCCTAACCCTAATCCCAACTCTAACCATAACCTAACTACAAGCCTAACCCTAATTCCAACCCTAACCCTAATTCCAACCCTAACCCTAATTCCAACCCTAACCCAAATTCCAACCCTAACCGTAATTCTAACCTTAACCCTAATGCTAACCCAAACCCTAGTTCTAACCTAAGGCTGGGTTCATATTGCGTTTTACAGCCCGTTCAACACGTAGCGGTGACCGGCTGGTAACGGTATAGCATAACGCGATCGCGTTATGCTATACCCGCTAGCGCAGATGAATCAGCAGATAATCAGCCACGGATCCGCAGCAAAATCCGCCGCGGATCTGCAGCGAAATCCGCCGCGGATCAGCAGCGAAATCAGCCGCGGATCAGCAGCGAAATCAGCCGCGGATCAGCAGCGAAATCAGCCGCGGATCAGCAGCGAAATCAGCCGCGGATCAGTAGCGAAATCAGCCGCGGATCAGCAGCGAAATCAGCCGCGGATCAGCAGCGAAATCCGCCGCGGATCCGCAGCGAAATCAGCCGCGGATCAGCAGCGAAATCAGCCGCGGATCAGCAGCGAAATCAGCGCGGATCAGCAGCGAAATCCGCTGCGGATCCGCAGCGAATCAGCAGCAAAATCAGTCGTGGATCAGCAGCGAAATCCGCTGCGGATCCGCAGCGAATCAGCAGCAAAATCAGCCGCGGATCAGCAGCGAAATCCGCTGCGGATCCGCAGCGAATCAGCAGCAAAATCAGTCGTGGATCAGCAGCGAAATCCGCCGCGGATCCGCAGCGAAATCCGCCGCGGATCAGCAGCGAAATCAGCCGCGGATCAGCAGCGAAATCCGCCGCGAATCCGCAGCGAAATCCGCCGCGGATCGCAGCGAAATCCCGCGGATCAGCAGCGAAATCCGCCGCGGATCAGCAGCGAAATCAGCCGCGGATCAGTAGCGAAATCAGCCGCGGATCAGCAGCGAAATCATCCGCGGATCAGCAGCGAAATCCGCAGCGGATCCGCAGCGAATCAGCAGCAAAATCAGCCGCGGATCCGCAGCGAATCAGCAGCAAAATCAGCCGCGGATCAGCAGCGAAATCCGCCGCGGATCTGCAGCGAAATCCGCAGCGGATCAGCAGTGAAATCCGCAGCGGATCAGCAGCGAAATCCGCAGCGGATCAGCAGTGAAATCCACCGCGAATCAGCAGCGAAATCCGCCGCGATTCAACAGCGAAATCAGCCGCGGATCCGCCGCGGATCAGCAGTGACATCCGCCGCGGATCAGCAGCAAAATCCGCTGCGGATCTGCAGCGAAATCCGCCGCGGATCCGCAGCGAAATCCGCCACACTTTGCGGATTTTGCTGCGGATCCGCGGCGTATTTTGCTGCGGATCCGCGGCGGATTTCGCTGCTGATCTGCGGCGGATATCGCTGCGCATCCGCGGCTGATTTCGCTGCTGATCCGCCGCGGATCAGCAGCGAAATCCGCCGCGGATCCGCAGCAAAATACGCCGCGGATCCGCAGCAAAATCCGCAACGTGTGCACAGGGCCTAATAGGAAAAAAAAAAAAAAAATCTTTATTTTTTTTATTTGTCCCTACCTATGATAAAGGGGGGGTTCATTTACTTTTTTTTTATTTTGATCACTGTGACAGTTTATCACAGTGATCAAAATAAATTTTTGGACACTGGGGGGCGCACTGCGCATGCGCCGGCCGGCGGGCGCACTGCGCATGCGCCCGCCATTTTCCAAGATGGCGGCGCCCATGAAGAGGCCCGGGCGGACGCCGAGACTGATCCAGGGACATCGGTGGATCGGGAGAGGTGAGTAGGGTGGTCGGAAGGTTAGGGGGGGGGATCGGAAGGTGGGGGCACCGGAGCAAAGGAGGAGGGGAGCTGTTAGTGACGGCGGTGACCGATCGCTGCCATCTTTCGGTGGCGGTGGCCGATCGCCGCCGTGACTCGGTGTGGGGGGGTCAGGTCTCGGTGTCCAGCCATGGCAGATGCTATTGCAGCATCGGCCATGGCTGGATTGTAATATTTCACCAATTAAATTGGTGAAATATTACAGATTGCTCTGATTGGCTGTTTCACTTTTAACAGCCAATCAGAGCGATCGTGGCCACGGGGGGGTTAAGCCAACCCCCCTGTGTTGAAGCACAAAGGGTCCTGTAACTGCGGGTCGGGTGACCTTTGAGTGACCCCGGTCTCCCGGCCCGCAGGAACGCGATCCTTTCATGACGCAGGGTATGCGTCATAGGTCGGATTGGCACCGACTTTCATGACGCATACGCTGTGTCAAAGGTCGGGAAGGGGTTAAAAATCATTTTAATAAAATAAAGACACATGTTTTTGACCATCTTTTATTTTACTGCAAAAACCATTTCCTGTAATAAAAATAAAAAAGCAAAAATTATTCTTACCTATCCGATGCACAGTCAGGTCCCACGGTGTAATCCATCAGAAAGGTTTAATGTTTACTGCAGGGACCGCAGCTAATGCTGCAGCCTCACAGTAAACCCCCGAATGAATCATCTCCTCTCCTGGCTGACAGGAGAGGAAGTGGAAAGCTTAATTGATTGCTTCCCACTTTCACTTCAGGTCAGCCAGGGACACCATCAGTGACGTCAGAGGGAATCCCGGCTGACCTGAAGTGAACTGATTAACAAAAATAGGGGATCCCCTCAAAAAAAAAAATGGCGTGGGGTCCCCCCTATTTTTGTTAACCAGCCTGATGAAGCAGACTACTGATGCCTGGATTTTCAGGCTGTTACGGAGCCAAGATCCATGGACCTTGCCAGCCTGATAATACCAGGCCACAGCAGTCTGCTTATCTTGGCTGGTTGACAAAATTAGGGGATCCTCTTGAAAAAAATGGCGTGGGGTCCCCCCTATTTTTGTTAACCAGCCAGATGAAGCAGACTGCTGAGGCCTGTTTTTTCAGACTGGCAAGGATCCACTATCCATGGACCTTGCAAGCCTGATAATACCAGGCCACAGCAGTCTGCTTAGCTTGGCTGGTTAACAAAAATAGGGGATCCCCTCGAAAAAAAATGGCGTGGGGTCCCCCCTATTTTTGTTAACCAGCCAAGTAAAATGCAGACTGCTTCGGCCTGGTATTAAAAGACTGTCAATGCCCATGGATTTTGGCCCTCAACAGCCTAAAAATACCAGGCTACAGCAGCCCCACAATTGGCGCATCCAAAGATGCGCCAATTGTGGCACTTTACCTGGCTCTTCCCACTTGCCCTGTAGCGGTGGCAAGCGGGGTAATAAGGGGTTAATGTCACCGTTGATTGCACAGTGACAATAAGCCCGGTTAATAATGGAGAGGCGTCAATAAGACACCGATCCATTATTAATCCCAAAGTTTTTAAATGTTTAAAAAAAAGACACAGCAAGAAAATAGTATTTTAATGAAATAAAAGAGACAACACAGTTTTCATTAATTTTATTACACGCTCATCCTGCGACGCCATCGATCTCCTGGAAAAAAAGAAAAAAAACAAAACAACAGTATACCACCTGTCCGACGCAGTCCATAGTAATGAGTGTCCCACGACAATCCAGCTCTGCTACATCGGAATGTCAGGCAGAGCCTGATATCCCGACGCAGCACAGCTGCTTACCTGCTTCCCCGGCGGTGACGTCATCGGACTGCTTTACGGCCGCGATTACCCGGCAGCACGTGCAGTTATCGCGAGAAACTTCACGTGACCTCAAGGGAGAAGATAATGGCGGCCATCAAGCAGTCCAGGACGTGACCACCGGGGATCTTCTGCCAGGTAAGTGCCGCTGACTCCTGACAGACCCGACCGACGGACACTGACAGTGACAGGAACATTCCGATTCCGGTATCCGATATGACAAAAATATCGGAACTCAGAATCGGAATTCCGATACAGCGAATATCGGCCGATACTCGATATTTGCAGTATCGGAATGCTCAACACTACTCCTGACATGTGCGCAACTACAACTGCTGACTGCTGTGTTTGCCAACAAAGGTTTTGCCACCAAGTATTGTCTTGTTTGCCAGAGGGATAAAATACTTATTTCTCACTGCAAAATGCAAATAAATTTATATGATTTATACAATCTGATTTTCTGGATTTTATTTTTGATATTCTATCTCTCAATGTTAAAATTAACCTACTCTTAAAAATGTCTTTGTCAGTGGGCAAACTTACAAAATCAGCAAGAGATCAAATAATTATTTCCTTCACTGTACATCATGCCGCGATACAAACAAATTCTGGAATAAATGCGAAACAAAGTAATTCAGATCTATCAGTCAGGAAAATGTTATAAATGGAGGTGAGCAAACCTTTTAAAGTTCGGTTCGATTTGCCGAATGTTTAGACGTTTGCCGAACCTACCCGAACCCCATTAAATGCAATGGTAGGCCAAACCAAATGTATACATAACACCTTAAGGGGTGACAAAAGGCATCCCAAACAGGTAAAATTAGGGGCAGACACCATGAAAGGTGGCATCAATTGACCCACAGTAGAAATTTGCAAATGGCGCAGCAGCAGTCAACTATGGGCCATTCATGAGGTATCAGTGTCTGGGCCAGCATTTACAGCTTAGAATTTAAGTTTCAATGAGGACCTGGTGGTTAAGAGAGTAGTGTAAGTCTCCTTTGCTGGGAGCCCTGAAAGCTCATGCAACAGCTCCAATTTTTTTTTCTAGCCACACTTAGATGGCACAAACATCAGTTTCATATAGTACTATTGGTAGAAAAATGTATGGAAGGTAACACAGGTAATTGAGTGGAAGTAAGTGCATGCCTGTCTGTCTGAGAGCCCTACTTCTAAAGGCAACACACATGAAGGAAACACAACTTGAATTCTCCACATTTCAAAAAATTATTGTCACACATCACTAAAGTGCCATCAATTTCCACACAGAAGAAATAGTATAATAGACCTCTGACACACCTTCCACTACAGGCATCCCACCAGATGGAGACCCAACTCGGAGTCTCCACATTTTAAAAATTATTGTCACACATCACTAAAGTGCCATCAATTTCCAGAGAGTAGAAACAGTATAATAGGCCTCTGACTCAACTTCTGCTAGAGGTAACCCACCAGATGGAGACCCAAATTGAAGTATCCATATTTAAAAAATTGTTTGTAACGTCAGCAGCAGTAGCAACAGCAGTCACAGAATTCACAACAAAGGTGACACAGACTGCAATAATGCAAGATCAGTGCATAACACTTAACACAACACCATTGCCTAGTCTGCCTAGTCTGTGACTGAGGTGCAAAATTCATTGGAGTTCCATGACTTGTTCATTTTGATGAAAGTTAGTCTACATTTTCGAGGTGACAGCTGGAAGCGCTTATCTGTCAGGACATCACCAGCAGCGCTGAAGACACTTTCTGAGAGAATGCTGGCTGCTACTCATGACAAAGCCTCCAAGGCATGGCAGTTGAGCTCAGGCCACTCTTCCATTTCTGAAGACCAAAATGCAAGAGAGTCCAAACCCCCCTGATGGCATTAAAATTGAGCTCCAGATACTCCTGTACCATCCTCTCCAGTCATTCACAATGTGTCAGACTTGTAATCTGTTCTGCTGGTGTTCAAGCTGGTCTAAAACATGTATGAAATCACTCACATAAATTGCTTATTCCATTTACTCTGCTGCTAATGGTTTTGCAATAACGCCTTGTTGTTCCCGGTGTTAGACATCTAGAACTGCGATGCACGCTGTGTGTCTCACTGCTGTCTTGGGGAGAACCACTCCTAAGATTATCTACAAGCATGTTTTGATACCCCAGCATGCGTGTGTCCCTTTCCAGGGAGGGAAGCATCTGGATAAATTTACTCTTGTACCACTGATCTAACAGTGGCAACCCAGTTGTCAGCACAATTTCTAACCCTAAGAAAGCGGGCATTTTGTTGAAGATAGTGCAACAGGAAAGCACTCATGTGTCGGGCACTTCCATGAAGTCCTTCTCCATAGCATGTGTCACGCTGTTCTGTCTGTACTTGGTTGTTGGCGTGACAATGCATGTCTGTGCCTTAACCCTTTGCTCCTTTTACCCCTAATTGAGCTGGGATACTCTTATCCGTTACCTGTATGGATGCTGCTAAGTTCCCAGCTCCGCTGCGTAGCCGTGCATGCGTGGGTGTCTCCGCTGCGCTGCATGACCACCCGTATGTGCGGTCCCAGGCTATTGCTGTGGAAGCTACCCGTAGGTCAAGGTCCTCTGCAGTGGTGCATGACTTACTAAGTGTGTTTAGGCTGCAGACATTTCCAGGTGCCCTTGCTGTGCTTATTTGTGTCTGGCTGCATAGGGTGCGCGGGCCACACCTGCCCTGCTTTTATCAGGGTTAGTGTGTGTAATTGAAATGCTGTCCCCAGCCAATTGCTGAGGGGCAGCTCATATATAAAGGCTCCCTGCCCTATGGGCGGGGCCTTAGCTACTCACATAGCTTCTGAATCTTGCCATGTGTGTTGTGTGTTCCTGTACCTGTCCCTGCGCCTATCCTGGAGGCGGTAATTCCAGGCTTGAATCCCTGATCCTGTACCTGTCCCTGCGCCTATCCTAGAGGCGGTAATTCTAGGCTTGAATCCCTGATCCTGTACCCATCCCTGCGCCTATCCTGGAGGCGGTAATTCCAGGCTCGCCTATCCTGGAGGCGGTAATTCTAGGCTTGAATCCCTGATCCTGTACCCATCCCTGCGCCTATCCTAGAGGCGGTAATTCTAGGCTTGAATCCCTGATCCTGTACCCATCCTTGTGCCTGTCCTGGAGGCAGTAATTCCAGGCTCGCCTATTCTGGAGGCGGTAATTCCAGGCTTGAATTCTTGATCCTGTACCTGTCCTGTACCTGACTGTCTGAACTGTGTCTGCTGTGTTATGTTCCTGAAGTCCTTCTGTGTCCTGAACCCTGTGCCCAGTGACTGTGATCTTTTGCTAACTGACTTCCTTTGATACAACCTGTGTTCATCTTGGAAGGAGGAGTCCGGTGTGGGTGTGCTGAGTTTCTGTTACTCTGTGCTCAGCTTGTTTTTGGTGCAATCCCCGGCCGGCTCCAGTTGAGCCTGGTGGGGCTTGCAACAGACCGCTTGGGTTCCTTTTTAGACCGCTTCCAGATGTCTGGAACCGATCCTTCCCTGCCTGATGCCCGGAGCCTGCCGATCATTGCCAGATGTCCGGAGTCTTATGCCAGTGTTGGTCTTGTGATCCAGTCTGTGTTCCTGATGTCCAGTCCATGTTCCTGATGTCTCTACTCAGATGATAATGAGGGTTGAACCTGATCATCAGGAGAGTTGCAAATTTCTGGTGCTGTATAATCTCCATGACATTATTGTACTAGGTTTCCCTTGGTTACAGTCTCATAATCCTGTTTTGGATTGGAAATCTGTGTCTGTAACTAGTTGGGGCTGCCAATGTGTTAATGCCAACACTCCTGTTTTTCTGCCTCTCCCCAGGCTCAGGATGTTCCTGACATTTTGACTGATTTTTCTGATGTGTTTAGCGAAAGTAAATCTGCATCCTTGCCCCCCCATAGGAGCTATGACTGCGCTATTGAATTAGTGCCTGGTAGTAAATTCTCTAAAGGTCGCCTTTTTAACTTGTCTGTACCTGAACATGACGCTATGCGGTCTTATATCAAGGAGTCATTGGAGAAGGGTCATATCAGACCATCCTCTTCACCCTTGGGTGCCGGTTTTTTCTTTGTGGCCAAAAAGGATGGTTCATTAAGGCCGTGTATTGATTATCGTCTCTTGAACAATATCACTGTGAAATATCAATATCCGTTACCCTTGATTTCTGACCTGTTTTCCAGGGTGAAAAGTGCTACTTGGTTTACCAAGCTTGACCTCAGGGGGGCGTATAACCTTATTCCCATTAAGCACGGGGATGAATGGAAGATGGCGTTTAATACCCCAGAGGGGCATTTTGAGTACCTAGTGATGCCCTTTGGGCTCACTAATGCTCCTTCCGTCTTCCAGTCCTTCATGAATGACATTTTCCGGGATTTTGTGGATAAATTTCTGATTGTTTATTTGGATGATATCTTGATTTTTTCCAATGACTGGGACTCTCATGTGAAACATGTTCGGACTGTGTTACAGATTTTGAGAGAGAATGCTCTGTATGTGAAGGGATCAAAGTGTCTGTACAGAGGATCTCATTTCTGGGATTCATTTTGTCCCCATCTGTTATTGAAATGGACCCGGTCAAGGTTCAGGCCACCTGTGATTGGGTCCAACCTACTTCATTAAAGGCTCTTCAGAGATTCTTGGGTTTTGCCAATTTTTATGGTAAATTTATTGGTAATTTCTCTGTTATTGTTAAACCATTGACTGATTTGACCAAAAAGGGTTCTGATGTGGTGAATTGGCCTCCTGAGGCAGTCTCTGCGTTTCAGGAACTTAAGCAGAGATTCATTTCTGCTTCTGTTCTACGGCAGCCTGATGTTTCTCTGCCATTTCAGGTGGAGGTTGATGCCTCTGAAATTGGGGCAGGTGCCGTTTTGTCCCAAAGAGATCCAGAGACCTCTAAAAGTAACCCTTGTGCCTTTTTCTCTCGAAAATTTTCTCTAACTGAACGTAATTATGACGTGGGTAATCGGGAGTTATTGGCCATGAAGAGTGGCTTTTGAAGAGTGGAGACATTGGCTGGAGGGAGCCAAACATCAGGTGGTGGTCCTCACGGACCATAAGAATCTGGTTTATCTGGAATCAGCCAAGCGACTTAATCCTAGACAGGCCAGGTGGGCCTTGTTTTTCACACGTTTTAATTTTGTGGTTTCCTTTCTTCCTGGCACTAAGAATGTTAAGGCGGATGCCCTCTCGAGGAGTTTTCTTGCAGACTCTCCTGAGTTATCTGATCCTGCTGTTATTTTGAAAGAGGGTGTAGTTCTTTCCGCCATCTCACCCAATTTGAGACTGGCTCTGGAAGGGTGTCAGGAGGATAAACCCGAGCGCTGCCCTATTGGGAAATTGTTTGTCCCAGACCGGTGGAAAAAGAGTGTGATGTCTGAGATTCATTGTTCCGCATTGGCCGGTCATTCCGGAATTTTTGGTACCAGAGACTTGGTTAGTCGGTCCTTTTGGTGGCCTACTTTGTCTCGTGACGTCAGGGAATTTGTGCAGTCCTGCGGGACTTGCTCTCGCTCCAAGCCTTGCTCTCGCTCTAGTGTTTTGTTGATGCCATTGCCTGTGCCCAAGAGACCATGGACCCATATCTCTATGGATTTCATTTCCGACCTCCCTGTTTCTCAGAGAATGACCTTTATCTGGGTGATTTGTGATAGGTTTTCCAAAATGATACATCTTGTGCCATTACCTAAGTTGCCTTCCTCCTCCGAATTGGTGCCTTTGTTCCTTCAGCACGTGGTTCGGTTACTCGGCATTCCTGAGAACATTGTGTCTGACAGAGGAGTCCAGATTGTTTCCAGATTTTGGAGGACTTTTTGTTCTAAACTTGGTGTTCAATTGTCTTTCTCCTCGGCTTTTCATCCTCAGACCAATGGACAAATTGAGAGAACAAACCAGACATTGGAGACTTATCTTAGATGCTTTGTGTCTGCTGATCAAGATGACTGGGTCTCTTTTTTGCCTTTGGCTGAGTTTGCTCTTAATAATAGGGCTAGCTCTGCCACTTTGATGTCTCCATTTTTCTGCAATTTTGGGTTTCACCCTCGATTTTCTTCGGGACAGACGGAAGCTTCTGTCTGTCCAGGTGTTGACTCTGTTGTGAAGCGTATGCAGCAGATTTGGGACCAGGTAGTGGAGAGGTTGTCCCTCTCTCAGGAGAAGGCCCAGCGGTTTGCCAACCGGCATAGGACTGATGGTCCTCGGTTTGAAGTGGGGGACTTGGTCTGGTTGTCCTCAAGAAATATCCCTATGAGAGTTGCATTTCCTAAGTTTAAGCCTAGGTTCATTGGACCTTAGAAGATCATGGAGATTCTTAATCCTGTTTCCTTTCGTTTACTTCTTCCAGGGACATTTAAGATCCATAACGTGTTCCACAAGTCCTTATTGAAGAGGTTTGTCGAGCCAGTGGTTCCTATGGCTGCGCCTCCTGACCCTGTTTTGGTTGAGGGCAATCTGGAGTATGTGGTTGAGAAAATATTGGATTCTCATTTTTCTAGACGGAAACTCCAGTATTTGGTTAAGTGGAGAGGTTATGGTCAGGAGGACAATTCTTGGGTGTTTGCTTCAGACATCCATGCTAGGAGACTGATCCGTGTATATCACAGAGCTCATCCTGACCGACCTGGTTGCCCAAATGAGGGTTCGGTGACCCCTCCTCAAGGGGGGGTACTGTTGTGAGTGTGTTAGAAATGAATTCTGAGCAGAAGCTCCCTCTGGTGGTTACAAACAGTACTGAACCATTCAATGAGGATTGGCAATCAGGAGTTACAGACTGGTCTTATATAAGGGAGGTTCCCTCCCATCATGGTTGCCGGTGATCAATTGTTCTTGTCTCAAATGTGGTTCCTGGTTCACTTGGAAGCTTGCTGAGTCTTGCCTCTTCTCCTGCTCTCAGATAAGATATTTTCTGTTTTTTGTTTTTGTGCTTACCATTTGCATATTTCTCTGCATTTCTGTGAGGTTAGCCAGGTCTCCCCCCCCCCCCGGGGGACTTGGGCTCCTCTCAGTTCTTCTGGAGCCACTGTTATTTGTTCATTTGCCTTTTCCAGTTTTTTCAGTGGCTGCGGCTTAGTTTTGTTACACCAGAGAACTAATTTAGGTGGTAGAGGTCGTGTGATCGCAGGTGTTTTTGCAATTAGTAGAGTTGGTATTTTTTAGGGCCTTTTGTATTGCAGTAAGTGTCCTTCCTATCCTTTTCTTTCTAGGAAGATTGGGCCCCAAAGTTTACTCATACTATTTTCTGTCTGTGTCTGTATTTCCTCTTGTCTAACCGCCATTACATGTTTGGGGGGCTTCCTATGTTCTTTGGGGATCTGCTCCGGGGCAGATAGCTTTCCTCTTTCTATCTTTAGGTGTAGTTAGGCTGTGACGAGGCGTCTAGGACCAACGTAGGAACGCTCCACGGCTGCCTTAATTGTGGTGGTTAGTCAGGGTATTGCAATCCAGTAGATTCCAACCTCTCAGGTGTATTGCCGTTTTTGCCTGCTCTCCTCAGCTACCAAAACATAACAGAGCATCATATGGAGCACATATGGGACCTATTCTGTATGGAGCATTATATGGAGCCCATTCTCTATGGAGCAATATATGTGGCCCATCATATACTGTATGGAGCTTTATATACGACTCAGTATACTGTATGGAGCAATATGTGGGGCTCATTATACTCTATGGGGACTGTCCTATACTGTATGGCACATTATATGGGCACCATCATATACTGCAGCATTATGTTGAGCTCATCATATACTGTATGGAACAATATATGGGACCAATTATTCATGGAGCAATATATGGGGCTCATTATTCTGTATGGCACGCTATGTGGTGGCCATAATACTGTATGGATGAATATACTGTCCAGTTTTTGAGTTATTGTAGAATTTATAATAGATATCACTCATGTAATGTAAGAAGTGAAGTATTTGGCATTGTACTATACCTATATTTCTCTGCCGTATCGGAGCATCATGAATTGTGGTATGTGTTAAAGGGGCCCACTGAGATTGTTTGGCCCGGGGCCCACGAAAACCTGGAGCCAGCCCTGCCCCCCCAACTTTAGCCAAATAACACCCAGTTTTCAATGCGTTACTATTATTATAAAGTAAATTAAGGTTGACAAGCTTAAGTAATAAGAATTGAATGTCATTGGCATTGAAATGGGCACTGTAGGTGTGTTTACTGTCTTCCAGTCCTTGCTGACTTTTCTTCCTCATTGACTTGCATTGGGGTCGGTTCGAGTTTCAGTCGGACCTTCGACTTTTTCCGATAGTCGGCCGATTTCGTTCGACTCGACTTTTGTGAAAGTCGGGTGGTCCGAAACCCGACTCGACTCTCCCGGAGGCAAAGTCTCTCATCTCTCCTAATAGCTACTCTACTGAATGCAAAAACCTCTAAATGGCCAAAATATAGGGGCAATTCTGACAAATCAGTACATCCAAACAAAGTTAGAAGTAAATGAGTCCAAGTAGAAATAGTTACATAGGTTGAAAAAAGACCTAGGTCCATCAAGTATAAACTTTTTCCACCAACTGTACATTTTGTCACTAATTTAACTATAGCCCTCAATGTTATGTGTATTGAGGAAATCATCCTGTCTTTTTTAAAAAGCTGTCATAATGTCTGCCATTACTACCTCTTTTGGTAGGGCATTTCACAGTCTGACTGCTCTAACTGTAAAGAACCTATTCCTATTAAGCTGCCGTTATCGTCTTTCTTCTGCCAATAATGAGTGCCCCCTGGCCATAAGTATACAGTGGATACGGAATTTTTCACTCTTTGTTTCATTGCAGCCATTTGGTAAATTCAAAAAAGTTCATTTTTTTTCTCATGAATGCACACTCTGCACCCCATCTTGACTGAAAAAAAAACAACTGTAGAAATTTTTGCAAATGTATTAAAAATGAAAAACTGAAATATGACATGGTCATAAGTAGAGATGAGCGAATTTGTTCGGATTTTGTCCCTGAATCTGATTTTGACATATTTGGGCCATATTCAAACACTATTCAGGGAAAATGTATGTCTTATGATTGGTTACGAACATATTCAGTAATTTTTACTCCCACTGACTCTAATGACGTTCGGCTATGTTCGACGAATATTACAAAAACAATTTTCGAGTCCGATTGTATTCAGAACCGAATCTGAACAAATTCGCTCACCTCTAGTCATAAGTATTCAGACCCTTTGCTCAGACACTCATATTTAAGTCTATTTCCTTGTGATCCTCCTTGAGATGGTTCTACTCCTTCATTGGAGTCCAGCTGTGTTTAGTTAAACTAATAGGACTTGATTTGTAAAGGCACATACCTGTCTATATAAGAGCTCACAGCTCATGATGCATAACCAGAGATAAAAAAATGGGTAAATGTGGATTTAATCTGCGCTGCTGAGTAATTCAGGATCCAGACCATGTAGCCATTAAATTGTGGATTTATTCTCAACACGTTTCAAAGTACAAGACTTCTTCATCAGGAGAACTACAATGAAAAGACATTTTGGTGCTCCTGATGAAGAAGTCTTGTATTTTGAAACGCGTTGAGAATAAATCCACAATTTAATGGCTGCATAGTCTGGATCCTGAATTACTCTGCAGCACAGATTAAATCCACATTTACCCATTGTTTTTATCTCTGGTTGGTCACGAGTGGACTGGTGGATCTGCAGCAGCGGATATCTCTATGAGCTTGTCTTTTGGCTCAAATTGGTGAGTACAATTTGATCATAGTAATCATTTTATCCTGGATAAGACCCTATTGCGCTATTATTCTCCAGCAGCACATATTGGATTAGCTCACAGTGCAAGTCAGACCAAATGAGAATCAAGAGGTCAAAGGAACTGGCAAAGTAGCTCAGAGACAGAATTGTAGCAAGGCACAGATCTGGCTAAGGTTAGAAAAGAATTTCTGCAGTACTCAAGGTTCCTAAGAGCACAGAGGCCACCACAATCCTTAAATGGAAGAAGTTTGGGACCACCAGAAGCCTTCCTAGACCTGGCCTCGTCCAGCCAAGCTGAGCAATCATGGAAGAAGAGCCTTGGTGAGAGAGGTAAAGAAGAACCCCAAGATCACTGGGGATGAGCTCCACAGATGCAGTAGGGAGATGGAAGAAAGTTCCACAAAGTCAAGTATCATTGCAGCCCTCCACCAGTCAGGCCTTTATGGCAGAGTGACCGATGGAAGCCTCTCCTCAGTGCCAGACATATGAAAGCCCGCATAGAGTTTTCTAAAAAAACACAAGGACTCCCAGACTATGAGAAATAAGATTCTCTGGTCTGATGAGACAAAGATAGAACTTTTTGGTGATAATTCTAAGTGGTATGTGTGCAGAAAACCAGGCACTGCTCATCACCTGCCCAATCCCAACAGTGAAACATTGTGGTGGCAGCATCATGCTATGGGGGTGTTTTTCAGCTGCAGGGACAGGATGACTGGTTGCAATTAGTGATGAGCGAGTATGCTCATTGCTTTGGTTTTCCCAAGCACGCTAGGGTGATCTCCGTGTATTTGGGCAAGCTCAGAGATTTAGTTTATGTCGCCGCAGCTGCATAATTTGTGGCTTCTAGACAGCCTGAATAGGCATTCCCCACATGTATTCAGGCTGTCTAGAAGCCGCAAATCATGTAGCTGAGACAACAGAAACTAAATCTCTGAACATGCCCAAATACTCGGAGATCACACGAGCATGCTCGGGAAAACCCAAGCAACAAGCATACTCGCTCATCACTAGTTGAAATTGAAGGAAACATGAATGCGGCCAAGTACAGCAATATCCTGGATGAAAACCTCTTTCAGAGTGCTCTGGACCTCAGACTTGGCTAAAGGTTCACCTTCCAACAAGACAATGACCCTAAGCACACAGCTAAAATAACAAACGAGTGGCTTCAGAACAACTCTGTGACCATTCTTGACTAGCCCAGCCAGAGCCCTGACCTAAACCCAATTGAGAATCTCTGGAGAGACCTTAAAATGGCTATCCACTAATGTTCACCATCCAACCTGATGGAACTGGAAAAGATCTGCAATGAAGAATGGCAGAGGATCCACAAATCCAGGTGTGAAAAACTTGTATCATTCCCAAGAAGACTCATGGCTGTACTAGTTCAAAATGGTGCTTCTACTCAATACTGAGCAAAGGGTCTGAATACTTATGACCATGTGATATTTCAGTTTTTCTTTTTTAATAAATTAGCAAAAATTTCTACATTTCTGTTTTTTTTCCAGTCAAGATGGGGTGCAGAGTGTACATTAATGAAAAAAATTAACTTTTTTGAATTTACCAAATGGCTGTAATGAAACAAAAAGTGAAAAATGTAAAGGGGTCTGAATACTTTCCGTACCCACAGTATAATTATACATGTAAATGAGACCTCCTCTGAGGTGTCTTTTTTCTAAGCTAAACAAGCCCAACTTTTCCAACCTCTCATCATATCAGTGCCCTTCCATGCCTTGTAATAATCTAGTTGCTCCCCTTTGAACTGACTCTAACTTCCGAATATCCTTTTAAAAATGTGGAACCCAAAAATGGATCCCATATTCTAGATATGGCCTCACCAATGATTTATAAAGTGGTAATAATATGCTTGGATCGCAGGATTTTATCTCTCCTTTTATACATCCTAAAATCCTGTTTGCTGCTGGAACATACAGCAATAAATAAATTTCAATAGAATCATAGAATAGTAGAGTTGGAAGGGACCTCCTGGGCCATCTGGTCCAACCCCCTGCTCATAGCAGGATTCACTAAATCATCCCAGATAGATGCCTTTCCAGCCTATGTTTGAAGACTTCCATTGAAGGAGAACTCACCACATGACCGTAAAATTAAGCGAGGTGGGGGGGTGTGTTTATATGTAAAATAATCCTTAAAACCATCCTGCGTGATATCTGTGAATCTAATGAAGATGTAGAGTGTTGTGAATGAGCAGAGGTTCCCTCTGGTGGTTACAGACAGTACTGAACCTTCCAGAGAGGAATGGCAATCTGGGATCACTGACTGGACTGATATAAGGGAGGTTCCCTCCCATGATGGTCACCGGTGATCAATTGTTCTGGTCTCAATTGTAGTTCCTGGTTCATTTGGAAGTTTGCTGGTGTCTTGCCTGCATCTGCTGCTTTCAGATATTTTCTGCTTTTCTTTTTGCGCTTGCTACTTGCATAGTTTTCTGCACATTTGTGGAGGACAGCCGGGTCCCCTCCTGGGGCCTGTGCTTCTCACAGTTTGTCTGCAGCCACTGTTGTTTTTTAATTTGCTTTTTCCTGCTTTTTCAGTGGCCGAAGCTTGGTTTTGTTCACACTGAGATCTGATTTAGTGGGTGGCGAGATCGTGTGATCTCAGTATTTTTGTAGTCAGAATTGTTGGATTTTTGTAGGGTTTTCTGGGTTGCAGAAAGTAATCTCTCCTGTCCTTTCCTATTTAGTCAGCTTGTTGCCCCAGCATTTGCTCAATCTGTTTTCTGCCTGCGTTTGTGTTTTCATCTTGTCTAACCGCCATTATATGTTTGGGGGCTGCCTATTACTTTGGGGCTCTACTCCGGGGCAGTTAGCTTTCCTGTTTCTATCTTTAGGTATAGCTAGCTCTCAGGCTGTGACGAGGCGTCTAGGATCAACGTAAGAACGCTCCATGGCTACCTCTAGTTGTGTGGTTAGTTCAGGTTTCTGCAACCCATTAGTTACCAACATCTCAGGTGTTCGGCTGCCCGGCTGTTGTTCCTGTCCTCCTCAGCTACCTTACATAACAGTATCACCGGCCAAACTGAAAATTATATGGTACTCACAGAAGGGAAAAATAGTTTGGAAAGAAAAAAGTTGTCAGAGTTGTCAGAGATTTTTTTTTTCTGTTTGTTGCATTTTTTCCCTCTTTTTCAAAGGGTGCTGAGGAGGATTTTTTTTTTCTCTCAATGGAGTTTGCACAGTTTTCTGGCCGAGTGGATCAGCTTGCTACTGAGGTTCGGAGTATTGCTACCTATCTTGCTAGGTTGCCGGTTGTGGAACCTAGGATTCCCATGCCAGATTTGTTTTTGGGGGATCGATCTAAATTTCTGAATTTCAAAAATAACTAAGTTGTTTTTTGCCTTAAGGCCTAAGTCCTCAGGGAACGCTGCACAGCAGGTTCAAATTGTCATTTCACTGCTGCGCGGCAACCCTCAGGATTGGGCTTTTTCCCTGACACCTGGGGATCCTGTTTTGAATGATATTGATGTATTTTTTCAGGCTCTGGGGTTATTGTACGATGAACCTAATGTCACTGATCAAGCTGAAAAGATCCTGTTGGCATTAAATCAGGTTCTTGAAGACGCTGAGCTGTACTGTCAGAAATTTCAAAAGTGGGCAGTTTTGACCAAATGGAATGATGATGCTTTGGCAGCCCTTTTTCGAAAGGGTCTGTCAGAAAAAGTAAAGGACGTTATGGTGGGATTCCCTGTTCCCTCTGGTCTCAATGATTCTATGTCTTTGGCCATTCAAATTGACAGACGTTTGCGTGAGCGCAAAGGTATGCGTGAGATTGTGTTGCCTTTTGAGCCAGCTCCTGAGCCCATGCAGTGTGATGGAGTGACTTCTGGGGCTCAGCGTCATGAGTTTCGTAGGTGCAATGGGTTATGTTTCTACTGTGGTGACGCGTCCCATGCTATTTCCGTCTGCCCTAAGCGGGGAAGACGTTTTGCGTGCTCAGTTGTCTTGGGTAGTGTTCAGACTAAATTTCTGTTGACTGTTACCCTCATTTGCTCCATGTCCACATTTTCTGCTCAGGCTTTTGTTGATTCAGGAGCAGCTATTAACCTGATGGATTTTGACTTTGCCAAACGTTGTGGCTTTCCCATGATACCCCTGCGGAAGTCTATTCCTTTACTGGGCATTGATTCTACCCCTTTGGAGGAGAATAAACCCCAATTTTATACTCAGGTGATAATGAGGGTTGAACCAGATCATCAGGAGAGTTGCAAATTTCTGGTGTTGCATAATCTGCATGACATTATTGTACTGGGTTTCCCTTGGTTACAGACTTATAATTCTGTTTTGGATTGGAAATCTGTGTCTGTAACCAGTTGGGGTTGCCAATGTGTTAATGCTGACACTCCTGTTTTTTCTGCCTCTCCCCAGTCTCAGGATGTCCCTGACTTTTTGACTGAATTTTCTGATGTGTTTAGTGAAAGTAAGTCTGCGTCCTTACCTCCTCACAGAAGCTACGATTTTGCTATTGAGTTAGTGCCTGGTGGTAAATTTCCTAAGGGTCGCCTTTTTAACTTATCTGTACCTGAACACGATGCTATGCGATCTTATATCAAGGAGTCATTGGAGAAGGGTCATATTAGACCATCCTTTTCACCCTTGGGCGCCGGTTTTTTCTTTGTGGCCAAAAAGGATGGTTCATTGAGGCCGTGTATTGATTATCGCCTCCTGAATAAGATCACTGTGAAATATCAATATCCGTTACCCTTGATTTCTGACCTGTTTTCCAGAGTGAAAAGTGCTAGTTGGTTTACCAAGCTTGACCTCAGGGGGGCGTGTTATGTTTCGGTAGCTGAGGAGTGCAGGTAAAAAAAGCAATACACCAGAGCAGTTGGAATCTATGAGATTGCAGTACCCTGACTAACCACCACAACTAGAGGCAGCCGTGGAGCGTTCCTACGTTGGTCCTAGACGCCTCGTCACAGCCTGAGAAACTAACTACACCTGAAGATAGATATAGGAAAGCTATCTGCCCCGGAGCAGAACCCCAAAGATAATAGAAAGCCCCCAAACATGTAATGGCGGTTAGACAAGATGAAATACTGACACAGAAAGAAAATAGTATGAGCAAACGCTGGGGCCCAAACTATCTAAATAGAAAAGGATAGGAAGGGCACTTACTGCAATCCCAGAAAACCCTGAAAAGCACCAACTCTACTAATTTCAAAAACACCTGAGATCACACGACCTCTACCACCTAAATTAGTTCTCTGGTGAAACAAAATCAAAACAGCAGCCACTGAAAAAACTGGAAAAAGCAAAAGTACAAACATCAGTGGCTGAACTAAACTGAGAGGGCAGAAGCCCCCGGAGGAGACCCAGAAGGCCCCCACAGAATTGCAGGACAAAATGCAAAAATACAGCACAAACAAAAAAAAAGAAAATGTCTTATCTGTTAGCAGGAGATGCAGACACGACACAGCAGGCTACAAGGGAAACTGGAGTAAAGGATTCAGACCAGAACAATTGATCACCGGCAACCCTGATGGGAAGGTAACTCCCTTATATAAGACCAGTCAGTAACACCTGATTCCCATTCCTCACAATCTTCACTGAACAGACCCGTACCGCTTGTAACCACCAGAGGGAGTCTCTGCTCAGAACTCATCTCAAACCCATTCACAACAGTACCCCCCCCTTGAGGAGGGGTCACCGAACCCTCATTTGAGCAACCAGGTCGGTCAGGATGAGTTCTATGATAAGCACGGATGAGTCTCCTAGCATGGATGTCCGAAGCAAACACCCAAGAATTGTCCTCCTGACCATAACCTCTCCACTTAACCAAATACTGGAGTTTCCGTCTAGAAAAACGAGAATCTAATATTTTCTCAACCACATACTCCAGATTGCCCTCAACCAAAACAGGGTCAGGAGGCACAGCAGCAGGAACCACTGGCTCAACAAACCTTTTCAACAAGGACTTGTGGAACACGTTATGGATCTTAAATGTCCCTGGAAGAAGCAAACGAAAAGAAACAGGATTAAGAATCTTAATGATCTTATAAGGTCCAATGAACCTAGGCTTAAATTTAGGAGATGCTACTCTCATAGGAATATTCTTTGAGGACAACCAGACCAAGTCCCCCACTTTAAACCGAGGACCATCAGTCCTATGCCGGTTAGCAAACCGCTGGGCCTTCTCCTGAGAGAGGGACAACCTCTCCACTACCTGGTCCCAAATCTGTTGCATACGCTCCACAACAGAGTCAACACGTGGACAGACAGAAGCCTCCGTCTGTCCCGAAGAAAATCGAGGGTGAAACCCAGAATTACAGAAAAACGGAGACATCAAAGTGGCAGAGCTAGCCCTATTATTAAGAGCAAACTCAGCCAAAGGTAAAAAAGAGACCCAGTCATCCTGATCAGCAGACACAAAGCATCTAAGATAAGTCTCCAATGTCTGGTTTGTTCTCTCAGTTTGACCATTGGACTGAGGATGAAATGCCGAGGAGAAAGACAATTGAACACCCAGTTTAGAACAAAAAGTCCTCCAAAATCTGGAAACAAACTGGACTCCTCTGTCAGACACAATGTTCTCAGGAATGCCGTGTAAACGAACCACGTGCTGAAGGAACAACGGCACCAATTCAGAGGAGGAAGGCAACTTAGGTAATGGCACAAGATGTATCATTTTGGAAAACCTATCACAAATTACCCAGATGGTGGTCATTCTCTGAGAAACAGGAAGGTCGGAAATGAAATCCATAGAGATATGGGTCCATGGTCTCTTGGGCACAGGCAATGGCATCAACAAACCACTAGAGCGAGAGCAAGGCTTGGAGCGAGAGCAAGTCCCGCAGGACTGCACAAATTCCCTGACATCACGAGACAAGGTAGGCCACCAAAAGGACCGACTAACCAAGTCTCTGGTACCAAAAATTCCGGGATGCCCAGCCAATGCGGAACAATGAATCTCAGACACCACACTCTTTCTCCACTGGTCCGGAACAAACAATTTTCCAACAGGGCAGCACTCGGGCCTATCCTCCTGACACCCCTCCAGAGTAAGTCTCAAATTGGGCGAGATGGCGGAAAGAACTACACCTTCTTTCAAAATAACAGAAGGATCAGATAACTCAGGAGAGTCCGCAAGAAAACTCCTCGAGAGGGCATCCGCCTTAACATTCTTAGTGCCAGGAAGAAAGGAAACCACAAAATTAAAACGTGTGAAAAACAAGGCCCACCTGGCTTGTCTAGGATTGAGTCGCTTGGCAGATTGCAGATAGACCAGATTCTTATGGTCCGTAAGGACCACCACCTGATGTTTGGCTCCCTCCAGCCAATGTCTCCACTCTTCAAAAGCCCACTTCATGGCCAATAACTCCCGATTGCCCACGTCATAATTACGTTCAGTAGGAGAAAATTTTCGAGAGAAAAAGGCACAAGGGTTACTTTTAGAGGTCTCTGGATCTTTTTGGGACAAAACAGCACCTGCCCCAATTTCAGAGGCATCAACCTCCACCTGAAATGGCAGAGAAACATCAGGCTGCCGTAGAACAGGAGCAGAAGTGAATCTCTGCTTAAGTTCCTGAAACGCAGAGACTGCCTCCGGAGGCCAATTCACCACATCAGAACCTTTTCTGGTCAAATCAGTTAATGGTTTAACAATAACCGAGAAATTACCAATAAATTTACGATAAAAATTGGCAAAACCCAAAAATCTCTGAAGAGCCTTTAATGAAGTAGGTTGGACCCAATCACAGATGGCCTGAACCTTGACCGGGTCCATTTCGATAACAGATGGGGACAAAATGAATCCCAGAAATGAGATCCTCTGTACGCCAAAAAGACACTTTGATCCCTTCACATACAGAGCATTCTCTCTCAAAATCTGGAACACAGTTCGAACATGTTTCACATGAGAGTCCCAGTCATTAGAAAAAATCAAGATATCATCCAAATAAACAATCAGAAATTTGTCCACAAAATCCCTGAAAATGTCATTCATGAAGGACTGGAAGACGGAAGGAGCATTAGTGAGCCCAAAGGGCATCACCAGGTACTCAAAATGCCCTTCAGGGGTATTGAATGCCGTCTTCCATTCATCCCCGTGCTTAATGCGAATAAGGTTATACGCCCCCCTGAGGTCAAGCTTGGTAAACCAAGTAGCGTTTTTCACCCTGGAAAACAGGTCAGAAATCAAGGGTAACGGATATTGATATTTCACAGTAATATTGTTCAAGAGACGATAATCAATACACGGCCTTAATGAACCATCTTTTTTGGCCACAAAGAAAAAACCGGCACCTAAGGGTGAAGAGGATGGTCTGATATGACCCTTCTCCAATGATTCCTTGATATAAGACCGCATAGCGTCATGTTCAGGTACAGACAAGTTAAAAAGGCGACCTTTAGGGAATTTACTACCCGGCACTAATTCAATAGCGCAGTCATAGCTCCTATGGGGAGGTAAGGATGCAGATTTACTTTCGCTAAACACATCAGAAAAATCAATCAAAAAGTCAGGAACATCCTGAGCCTGGGGGGAGGCAGAAAAAACAGGAGTGTTGGTATTAACACATTGGCAGCCCCAACTGGTTACAGACACAGATTTCCAATCCAAAACAGGATTATGAGACTGTAACCAAGGGAAACCCAGCACGATAATGTCATGCAGATTATACAGAACCAAAAATTTGCAGCACTCCTGGTGATCAGGTTCAACCCTCATTATCACCTGAGTAGAAAACTGGGGTTTATTCTCAGCTAAAGGGGTAGAATCGATCCCCAGTAGGGGAATAGACTTCTGTAGGGGTATCAAGGGAAACCCACAACGTTTAGCAAAATCATAATCCATCAGGTTAATAGCTGCTCCAGAATCAACAAAAGCCTGAGCAGAAAATGAGGACAGAGAGCATATCAGAGTGACAGTTAACAAAAACTTAGTCTGAACACTACCCAAGACAACTGAGCGTGCAAAACGTCTTCCCCGCTTAGGGCAGACTGAAATAGCATGAGAGGCATCCCCACAGTAGAAACATAACCCATTGCGCTTTCGAAACTCATGACGCTGTGCCCCAGACACCACTCCATCACACTGCATGGGCTCAGAAGCTGGCTCACAAGGCAACACCACTCCACGCATACTTCTCCGCTCACGCAAACGTCTGTCAATTTGAATCGCTAATGACATAGAATCATTGAGACCAGTAGGGACAGGGAATCCCACCATAACATCCTTTACATTATCTGACAGACCCCTCCGGAAAAGGGCTGCCAAAGCGTCGTCATTCCATTTGGTCAGGACTGCCCACCTACGGAATCTCTGACAGTATAACTCAGCGTCATCAAGCCCCTGATTTAATGCCAACAAGGCTTTTTCAGCTTGGTCAGTGACATTAGGCTCATCGTACAATAACCCCAAAGCCTGAAAAAATGCATCAACATCACTCAAAACAGGATCCCCAGGTGTCAGGGAAAAAGCCCAATCCTGAGGATCGCCGCGCAGGAGAGAGATGACAATTTGAACCTGCTGCGCTGCGTTCCCTGAGGACTTAGATTTTAAGGCAAAAAACAATTTACAATTATTTTTGAAATTCTGAAACTTAGCTCGATCCCCCAAAAACAAATCTGGCATGGGGATCCTAGGTTCCACAACAGGCAACCTAGCAAGATATGCAGCAATACTCTGAACCTCAGTGGCAAGCTGATCCACACGGCCAGACAACTGTGCAAACTCCATTGAGAGAAAAGATCCTCCCCAGCACCCAGAGATACAGAGGGAAAAAAAAAAAAACAACAAAACAGAAAAATATCTCTGACAACTCTGACAACCTTTATTCTTTCACAAAATTTTTTCCCTTCTGTGAGTACCATAAAATTTTCAATTTTGAGGCCGGTGATACTGTTATGTTTCGGTAGCTGAGGAGTGCAGGTAAAAAAAGCAATACACCAGAGCAGTTGGAATCTATGAGATTGCAGTACCCTGACTAACCACCGCAACTAGAGGCAGCCGTGGAGCGTTCCTACGTTGGTCCTAGACGCCTCGTCACAGCCTGAGAAACTAACTACACCTGAAGATAGATATAGGAAAGCTATCTGCCCCGGAGCAGAACCCCAAAGATAATAGAAAGCCCCCAAACATGTAATGGTGGTTAGACAAGATGAAATACTGACACAGAAAGAAAATAGTATGAGCAAACGCTGGGGCCCAAACTATCTAAATAGAAAAGGATAGGAAGGGCACTTACTGCAATCCCAGAAAACCCTGAAAAGCACCAACTCTACTAATTTCAAAAACACCTGAGATCACACGACCTCTACCACCTAGATTAGTTCTCTGGTGAAACAAAATCAAAACAGCAGCCACTGAAAAAACTGGAAAAAGCAAAAGTACAAACATCAGTGGCTGAACTAAACTGAGAGGGCAGAAGCCCCCGGAGGAGACCCAGAAGGCCCCCACAGAATTGCAGGACAAAATGCAAAAATACAGCACAAACAAAAAAAAAGAAAATGTCTTATCTGTTAGCAGGAGATGCAGACACGACACAGCAGGCTACAAGGGAAACTGGAGTAAAGGATTCAGACCAGAACAATTGATCACCGGCAACCCTGATGGGAAGGTAACTCCCTTATATAAGACCAGTCAGTAACACCTGATTCCCATTCCTCACAATCTTCACTGAACAGACCCGTACCGCTTGTAACCACCAGAGGGAGTCTCTGCTCAGAACTCATCTCAAACCCATTCACAACAGGGGCGTATAACCTTATTCGCATTAAGCATAGGGATGAATGGAAGATGGCGTTTAATACCCCAGAGGGGCATTTTGAGTACCTAGTGATGCCTTTTTGGCTCACTAATGCTCCTTCCGTCTTCCAATCCTTCATGAATGATATTTTCAGGGATTTTGTGGATAAATTTCTGATTGTTTATTTGGATGATATCTTGATTTTTTCCAACGACTGGGACTCTCATGTGAAACATGTTCGGACTGTTTTCCAGATTTTGAGAGAGAATGCACTGTATGTGAAGGGATCAAAGTGTCTTTTTGGCGTACAGAAGGTCTCATTTCTGGGATTCATTTTGTCTCCGTCTGTTATTAAAATGGACCCGGTCAAGGTTCAGGCCACCTGTGATTGGGTTCAACCTATTTCATTAAAGGCTCTTCAGAGATTTTTGGGTTTTGCCAATTTTTATCGTAAATTCATTGGTAATTTCTCCGGTATTGTTAAACCATTGACTGATTTGACCAAAAAGGGTTCTGATGTGGTGAATTGGCCTCCTGAGGCAGTTTCTGCGTTTCAGGAACTTAAGTTGAGATTCACTTCTGCTCCTGTTCTACGGCAGCCTGATGTTTCTCTACCGTTTCAGGTGGAGGTTGATGCTTCTGAAATTGGGGCAGGTGCCGTTTTGTCCCAAAAGGATCCAGAGACCTCTAAGAGTAACCCTTGTGCCTTTTTCTCTCGAAAGTTTTCTCCAACTGAACGTAATTATGACATGGGTAATCGGGAGTTTTTGGCCATGAAGTGTGCCTTTGAAGAGTGGAGACATTGGCTGGAAGGAGCCAAACATCAGGTTGTGGACCTCACGGACCATAAGAACCTGGTTTATCTCGAATCAGCCAAGCGACTTAATCCTAGACAGGCCAGGTGGGCCTTGTTTTTCACACGTTTTAATTTTGTGGTTTCTTTTCTTCCTGGCACTAAGAATGTTAAGGCGGATGCCCTCTCGAGGAGTTTCTTTGCGGATTTTCCTGAGTTATCTGATCCTGCTGTTATTTTGAAAGAGGGTGTTGTACTTTCCGCCATCTCGCCCAATTTGAGACTTGCTCTGGAAGGGTGTCAGGAGGATAAACCTGAGCGCTGCCCTGTTGGGAAATTGTTTGTCCCAGACCAGTGGAAGAAGAGTGTGATGTCTGAGATTCATTGACCTGCGTTGGCTGGTCATCCCGGGATTTTTGGTACCAGAGACTTGGTGAGTCGGTCCTTTTGGTGGCCTACTTTGTCTCGTGACATCAGGGACTTTGTGCAGTCCTGTGGGACTTGCTCTCGTTCCAAGCCTTGCTCTCGCTCTAATGGTTTGTTGATGCCATTACTAGTGTTGAGCGATACTGCTCGATATCTAAAAATATCGTATCGAAATGGTATCGCCGATATCACTAAATATCGTCGATATCCGATTTCGATACCGGAAGTCCCATGTAAGTCTATGGGAACAAAATATCGCAACAAAAAAAACCCTTTCTTTCGTTGTAAACACAAAATATACACACATAGAATACATATATATATATATACATGTCATTGTGACATATATATATATATACATATATTTATAGTTTATACACTTCTACATAGTAAAATAGACTCTGATTCAATTGCCGGGTAAAGCCGTGACATACCCCATAGAAGTCGACGGGCTCGGTGCCGAGTACCCCCAAAACCTCTGGCTCTGTGCGACTCAACTTGGGCGTCACGAACAGGATTCTGTAGCTCGCTATAAGCGAGTCCTGTGTGCCTGAATTGAAGTGGTTTTGTGCTTGAGAATTGCTAAAATCATCAGAGAATGTATTTGCCATTTTTCAGCCATATCTGCGTCACGACGAGGCACTGGTGAAGAAGAAGGGCGTGCTCTTCTTGGGTGTACACTCACTCAGTGACGCGAAAACGATGGCTCTAAATGGTACTGCAATGTAAGATCGTGCCCCACAGCTCTTCATTTCCGCCTCCTCATCCTCCTCAGTGTGCGGAAACTAACGCGAAGGTCCCGCCTCCCTACAAAAGAGGGGCCCTCTCCAGATGCTAATGACACATGTGACTTGGCAGAGATGGCTAATGGACACGAGCAGAAGTGTGAAGGGATGGAGCAGTCAGACTCATAGCTCTCCCCCCACGGAAGCGACCCGATCGCCACGGAACCACCGTTGGGCACCCGGCCTGGAAACCCTCCTACGCTGCAAGAAGCGGAGGATACCCTAAGAGGCCTGGCCCGGCACCGGGAGGAGGTCGCCAGGATGGAAGCCAGCTGGCGTGCCCTAAAACTAAACTTGGAGCGGCGCCAATCCCTCTTACCTGAAGTGTCTGTACCGGAAGGTGAGGCACCCGTTCTAGTAGAGGAGCCCTTGCAATGTGATCCGGTTGACGTTGTCGCAGTGGAGGCACCCGTTCCTGCAAAAAACTCTGCACCGGCAGCACCCCAGATCCCGCTGTCTGCCCCCGTCGCTGAGACAGAAGAAGCGACACCCGTCCTCATGGAGGAGGCCGCGCAGGCACCAGAGGTCTACCTGCCTGTACCGGAGCCCCGACTGTCATCTGTTCCAGAGCCGGCTGCTTCCTCCGCAGGTGAGCGCCACCAGGACTGGGGGGCGCCAGGAGAGCTGCCGCAAACCGGACACTGTAAGCTGGCATTTGATGGTGGAGACATGGAGCAGCTGGTGGAGGAGAATTACAACCGGCGTCAGGAGGAAGAGTGGAGACGTTGGGAGCGGGAAGCAGAGCGACAAAGGGAGCAGCGAGAATCCCAAAAGCTTCGCCAACGTCAGCTGGAGAAGGACCGGGCAGAGAAGGACCGGATGAGAAAAGATAAAGGAACCCTGTGGGAGCCGCGGCGTAAGGGTGCAGTACGGAGCTTTAAATTGAAAGGTGGTTGGGGCTTCATCCAGGAGCCTGGACTTTATTTAGAAGTTTTTGTGAACCGGCGGGACGTGGAGGCTCACCTCCCAGAAGGACACCCGGGGAGGGACCTGTTGCCAGGAGACTTGGTGACTTACACCCGACACTGGGGTTACAATGGATGGTACGCCCTAAATGTTACCAGGTGCGACCCCTACTCCCCAGAGTGTCAGGAACCTGTGAGACCCTCGGAGCCTTCAGCCTCCCACATCCAGGCCTCTGCAAAAGTACCCACCCCACGCCGTAAATCTCCCCAGCCTCCCTCAGTGGTCTCAGCAGCCCCAGCTATGGACATGATAAGTATAGCTGGCCCGTACCCGGCGCCTGTTAGGCCCCCTGGGGTTCGTTCAGTCCGGGACATAGGGTTCCAGACCCGGAGGGAGATGAAAGAGGTGGCCACACAGACCCAGATAGCGGGTCACGACTTGACTGTACAGGCCACACGACGTCATCAGGTCCTGGTGGTCCTTGGTGCCTCGGATGTTTGGCAAGCATCAGAAGAGTACCAGGTGGTACCTGGAACACCCCTGCCAAAGAATTATAAATAACCCGGACAGGGTCCCTGTATGTAAATAGTTAACTTGTTGATGTACCTGGACGGGTGAATGTTCATAAAAAAGTTTTTTAATTTAATAAAAAGAAAAAAAACACAGTTTTCATTACTTTTATTACAGTCTCATCCTGCGACGCCATCGATCTCCTGTAAAAAAATGAAAAAAAAAAAAAAAGTATACCACCTGACCGACGCAGTCCATAGTAACGAGTGTCCCACGACGATCCAGCTCTGTTACATCAGAATGACAGGCAGAGCCTGTCATCCCGGCGCAGCACAGCTGATTACCTGCTTCCCCGGCGGTGACGTCATCGGACTGGTTTACGGCCGGGATTACCCTGCAGTCACTGCAGTTATCGCGAAAAACTGCATGTGACCGCCAGGGAGAAGATAATGGCGGCCATCAAGCAGTCCAGGACGTGACCGCCGGAGATCTTCTGCCAGGTAAGTGCCGCTGACTCCTGACAGACCCGACCGACGGACACTCACAGTGACAGTGACAAATCCGATTCCGGTATTCGATAAGACGAAAATATCGAAACGAATTATCGAAAGGCCGATAGAGCTAATATCGGCTGATAACCGATATTTGCAGTATCATCTCGCTCAACACTAGCCATTACCTGTGCCCAAGAGACCATGGACCCATATCTCTATGGATTTTATTTCCGACCTCCCTGTCTCTCAGAGAATGACCGTTATCTGGGTAATCTGTGATAGGTTTTCCAAGATGATACATCTTGTGCCATTACCTAAGTTGCCTTCCTCCTCCGAGTTGGTGCCTTTGTTCCTTCAGCACGTGGTTCGGTTGCACGGCATTCCGGAAAACATTGTGTCTGACAGAGGAGTCCAGTTTGTTTCCAGATTTTGGAGGACATTTTGTTCTAAACTTGGTGTTCAATTATCTTTCTCCTCTGCATTTCATCCTCAGACCAATGGATAAACCGAGAGAACAAACCAGACCTTGGAAACTTATTTGAGATGTTTTGTGTCTGCTGATCAAGATGACTGGGTTTCTTTTTTGCCTTTGGCTGAGTTTGCTCTTAATAATAGGGCTAGCTCTGCCACCTTGATGTCTCAATTTTTCTGCAATTCTGGGTTTCACCCTCGATTTTCTTCGGGACAGGCGGAGGCTTCTGACTGTCCGGGTGTTGACTCTGTTGTGGAGCGAATGCAGCAGATTTGGGACCAGGTAGTGGAGAGGTTGTCTCTCTCTCAAGAGAAGGCCCAGCGGTTTGCCAATCGGCATAGGACTGATGGTCCTCGGTTTAAAGTGGGGGACTTGGTTTGGTTGTCCTCAAGAAATATTCCTATGAGGGTTGCATCTCCAAAGTTTAAGCCTAGGTTCATTGGAGCTTAGAAGATCATGGAGATTCTTAATCCGGTTTCCTTCCGTTTGCTTCTTCCAGGGACATTTAAGATCCATAACGTGTTCCACAAGTCCTTATTGAAGAGGTTTGTCGAGCCAGTGGTTCCTATAGCTGCGCCTCCTGACCCTGTTTTGGTTGAGGGCAATCTGGAGTATATGGTTGAGAAAATATTGGATTCTCGTTTTTCTAGACGGAAACTCCAATATTTTGTTAAGTGGAGAGGTTATGGTCAGGAGGACAATTCTTGGGTGTTTGCTTCGGACATCCATGCAAGGAGACTGATCCATGCCTATCACTGAGTTCATCCTGATCGGCCAGGTTGCACAAGTGAGGGTTCGGTGACCCCTCCTCAAGGGAGGGTACTGTTGTGAATGAGCAGAGGCTCCCTCTGGTGGTTACAGACAGTACTGAACCTTCCAGAGAGGAATGGCAATCTGGGATCACTGACTGGACTGATATAAGGGAGGTTCCCTCCCATGATGGTCGCCGGTGATCAATTGTTCTGGTCTCAATTGTGGTTCCTGGTTCATTTGGAAGTTTGCTGGTGTCTTGCCTGCATCTGCTGCTTTCAGATATTTTCTGCTTTTCTTTTTGTGCTTGCTATTTGCATAGTTTTCTGCACATTTGTGGAGGACAGCCGGGTCCCCTCCTGGGGCCTGTGCTCCTCACAGTTGGTCTGTAGCCACTGTTGTTTTTTCATTTGCTTTTTCCTGCTTTCTCAGCGGCCGCAGCTTGGTTTTATTCACACTGAGATCTGATTTAGTGGGTGGCGAGATCGTGTGATCTCAGTATTTTTGTAGTCAGAATTGTTGGATTTTTGTAGGGTTTTCTGGGTTGCAGAAAGTAATCTCTCCTGTCCTTTCCTATTTAGTCAGCTTGTGGCCCCAGCGTTTGCTCAATCTGTTTTCTGCCTGCGTTTGTGTTTTCATTTTGTCTAACCGCCATTATATGTTTGGGGGCTGCCTATTCCTTTGGGGCTCTACTCCGGGGCAGTTAGCTTTCCTGTTTCTATCTTTAGGTATAGCTAGCTCTCAGGCTGTGACGAGGCGTCTAGGATCAACGTAGGGACGCTCCACGGCTGCCTCTAGTTGTGTGGTTAGTTCAGGTTTCTGCAACCCATTAGTTACCAACATCTCAGGTGTTCGGCTGCCCGGCTGTTGTTCCTGGCCTCCTCAGCTACCTTACATAACAGTAGAGTCTCTGTGGGTGGAGATTAGGGGAGGGGAGAAAAATGATAAATTACTGAGAGGGGTTTGTTATGTCTCCTAAAATAATGGAAGCAACAGAGAATATCCTCGAAAAGCAAATAGATGAAGCAGCAACTCAAGGAGAAGTCATTATTATGGGGGACTTCAACTACCCATTCACTGTCTCCATGCATCCCTCACTCCCTCAAGATGGCTGGACCATCATTGTAAATGCACCATTGTATATACACACCTGTACTTTGTTTTCTCCCCCACCTCATTGTAGATTGTAAGCTCTCACGAGCAGGGGTGGCTTATTTTGCTTTAATTATTGTATTGTTAACGTTGTTACTTATGACTTGTGTTTTGAGACTGTTAAACTGTAAACTGCGGAATATGTTGGCGCTATATAAATAAAAATTATTATTATTATTATTATTACCCTGAAATACATTGGGGAACAGAAACCTGTAGTTCCAGCAAAGGTTAAAGGTTTTTGGCAACTATGAGAGACAATTACCTTTCACAACTAGTTCTGGACACAACAAGAGGGGGGGCACTGCTAGACCTAATATTAACCAACAGGCCAGACCGCATATCAAATATAAGGGTTGGGGGTCACTTGGGTAATAGTGATCACAAAATAATAAGCTTTCATGTATCCTTTAATAAGATGTGTAGTCGAGGGGTTACAAGGACACTAAACTTCAGGAAGGCAAATTTCCAACGGATGAGAGATGATCTTAGTGCAATAAACTTGGACAATATCCTGAGACATAAAAATACACAAAGAAAATGGGAGACGTTTATTAGCATCCTGAATAGGACCTGTGCACAGTATATACCCTATGGGAATAAACATGCTAGAAAATAGGAGGAAAGCGTTTTGGGAATTAAAGCAAGTAGGTAGTGATGAGGCATTAAATAAATACAGAAGACTGAATAAATTCTGTAAAAAGCAAATCAAGACAGCAAAGATTGAGGCAGAGAGACTCATTGCCAGAGAAAGTAAAAATAATCCCAACATATTCTTTAACTACATAAATAGCAAGAAACTATAAAATGATAGTGTTGGTCCCCTTAAAAATAGTCTGGGTGAAATGGTGGATGAGGATGAGGAAAAAGCCAATATGCTAAATGACTTTTTTTCAACTGTATTTACACAAGAAAATCCCATGACAGATAACATGATCAGTGATAAAAAAATTTCTCCATTAAATGTCACCTGCTTAACCCAGCAGGAAGTATGGCGGCGTCTAAAAATCACTAAAGTTGACAAATCCCCGGTCCCGGTTGGGATACACCCCTGAGTACTGCAGGAATTAAGTACAGTCATAGATAGACCATTATTTTTAATCTTTAAAGATTCCATAATAACGGGGTCTGTACCACAGGACTGGCGTATAGCAAATGTGGTGCCAATATTCAAAAAGGGGGCAAAAACTGAACCCGGAAATTATAGGCCAGTGAGCTTAACATCTACTGTGGGTAAAATCCTGGAGGGTTTTTTAAGGGATACTATATTGGAGTATCTGAGGCTGAATAACCTCATGACACAGAATCAGCATGGGTTTACGAGGGACTGTTCTTGTCAGACTAAACTGATAAGCTTTTATGAAGGGGTAAGTTCAGGACTGGACCAAGGGAATGCAGTGGACGTGGTGTTCATGGACTTCTCAAAAGCTTTTGATACGGTGCCACACAAAAGATTGATAAATAAAATGAGAACAATGGGGATAAGGGAAAATATGTGTTAAGAGCTGGCTCATGGATAGGAAACAAAGGGTGGTTATTAATGGAGCACACTCGGACTGGGTCACGGTTAGCAGTGGGGTACCACAGGGGTCAGTATTGGGACTGCTTCTCTTTAACATGTTTATTAATGACCTTGGTATGGGGCATACAGAGTAGTATTTCAATATTTGCAGATGACACTAAACTCTGCAGGGTAATAAATACAGAGGAGGACAATTTTATATTACAGGAGGATTTATGTAAACTAGAAGCTTGGGCTGATAAATGGCAAATGAGCTTTAATGGGGATAAATGTAAGGTCATGCACTTGGGTAGAACAAACAAGATGTATAATTATGTGCCTAATTGTAAAACACTGGGCAAAACTGTCACTGAAAAAGACCTGGGTGATGGGTGGACGACAAACTCACATTTAGTGGCCAATGTCAGGCAGCTGCTGCCAAGGCAAATAAAATAATGGGATGCATTAAAAGAGGCATAGATGCTCATGAGGAGAACATAATTTTACCTCTATACAAGTCACTGGTGCGACCACACTTAGAATACTGTGTACAGTTCTGGTCTTCGGTGTATAAGAAAGATATAGCTGAACTGGAGCGGGTGCAGAGAAGAGCGACCAAGGTTATTAGAGAACTGGGGGGTCTGCAATACCAAGACAGGTTATTACACTTGGGGTTATTTAGTTTGGAAAAACGAAGGCTTAGGGGTGATCTTATTACAATGTATAAATATATGAGGGGACAGTACAAAGACCTTTCTAATGATCTTTTTACTCTTAGACCTGTGATGGGGACAAGGGGGCATCCTCTACGTCTGGAGGAAAGAAGGTTTAGTCATAATCACAGACGCAGATTCTTTACTGTAAGAGCAGTGAGACTATGGAACTCTCTGCCGTATAATGTTGTATTGAGTGACTCCCTACTAAAATTTAAGAAGGGACTGGATGCCTTTCTTGAAAAGTATAATAATACAGGATATATTCACTAGTTTCCTAGATATTATGTTGATCCAGGGAGCTAGTCTGATTGCCGTATGTGGAGTCGGGAAGGAATTTTTTTCCCCAATGTGAAGCTTACTGTTTGCCACTTGGTTTTTTTTTTGCCTTCCTCTGGATCAACATGTTAGGGCAGATTAGGATAGGATATGGGTTGAACTTGATAGACTTAAAGTCTTCCTTCAACTTTAATAACTATGTTACTATGTTACCTCTCGTGGCAGTCTGTTCCACTCATTGATCACTCTGTCAAAAATTTTTTTCTAATGTCTAATCTGTGTCTCCTCCCATTCAGTTTCATCCCACTGCTTCTAGTCTTTCCTTATGCAAATGAGAATAAAGATAATCCTTATACAATGTGACAGCCCTTGAGATATTTGTATACAGCGATTAAGTCTCCTCTTAGTCTTCTCTTTTGCAAGCTCAACATTCCCAAATCCTGCAACCGTTCCTCAGAGGACATGGTTTGCAGATCAGTCACCATTCTGGTCGCTCTTCCCTGAACTTGCTCCAGTTTGTTGATGTCTTTTTTAAAATGTGGTGCCCAAAACTGGACACAGTATTCCAGATGAGGTCTGATCAAAGAGGAGTAGATGGCAATAATGACTTCACGTAATCTAGACTGTTTGCTTCTGTTAATACATCCTAGGATTGTATTTGCCTTTTTTGTTGCTGCCTCACACTGTTGACTCATGTTCAGTCTGTGATCTATTAGTATGCCCAAGTCTTTTTCATATGTGCTGTTGCTTAGCCCTATTCCTCACATTCTGTATATGCTTTTTTCATTTTTATTGCCCAGATGAAGAAACCTGAAAAAAACCTGGGAGGAATAGGAACAAAACCCAAACTGAATGTAAAGTATCCTGAGTAGGATAATTGCATTGCATTAATCCCTTCACCCCCAAGGGTGGTTTGCACGTTAATGACCAGGCCAATTTTTACAATTCTGACCACTGTCTCTTTATGAGGTTATAACTCTGGAACGCTTCAACGGATCTTTGCGATTCTGAGAAGGTTTTCTTGTGACATATTGTACTTCACATTAGTGGTAACATTTCATTCGATATAACTTACGTTTATTTTTGAAAAAAAATGCAAATATGGCGAAAATTTAGAAAATTTTGCAATTTTCAAACTTTGAATTTTTATTCCCTTAAAACAGAGAAATATATCACACAAAATAGTTAATAAATAACATTTTCCACATGTCTACTTTACATCAGCACAATTTTTGAACCAAAATTTTTTTTTGTTAGGAAATTATAAGGGTTAAAAGTTGACCAGCGATTTATCATTTTTACAACAAAATTTACAAAGCCATTTTTTTAGGGACCACCTCACATATGAAGTCACTTTGAGGGGTCTATATGGCAGAAAATACCAAAAAGTGACACCATACTAAAAACTGCACCCCTCATGGTACTTAAAACCACATTCAAGAAGTTTGTTAACCCTTCAGGTGCTTCACAGGAGCTGAAGCAACGTGGAAGGAAAAAATGAATATTTAACCTTTTAGTCACAAAAATGATCTTTTACAAACTTTTTTTCATTTTCACAAGTGTAAAAGGAGGAAATGGACAGATAAAGTTGTGCAATTTCTCCTGAGTATGCCAATACCCCATATGTGGAGGAAAAACACTGTTTGGGCACATGGCAGAGCTCGTAAGGGAAGGAGCGCCGTTTGACTTTTTCAAACCAAAATTGGCTGGAATTGAGATTGGACACCATGTCGCGTTTGGAGAGCCTCTGATGCGCCTAAACAGTGGAAACCCCCCACAAGTGACACCATTTTGGAAACTAGACCCTCTATGGAACTTAACTAGATCTGTTGTGAGCACTTTGAACCCCTAAGTGTTTCACAAAAGTTTATAATGCCTGGGTGAGAAAAAAAACAATTTTACACAAAAATGATTTTTTAATCCCAAATGTTTTATTTTTCCCAAGGAAATAGGACCCCAAAAGTTGTTGTCCAATTTTTTCTGAGTACGTTGATACCCCATATGTGGGGGGAAAACTGTTAGGGCGCACGGCAGGGCTTGGAAAGGAAGTAATAATGTTTTGGAATGCAGACGTTGATGGGGGTCATGTTCTGTTTGCAGTGCCCCAGATGTGCCTAAACAGTGAAAACCCCCCACAATTGACCCCATTTTGAAAACTAGACCCCTTAAGGAACTTATCTAGATCTGTGGTGAGCACTTTGAACCCCCAAGTGCTTCACACAAGTTTATAATGCCCGGGCATGAAAATAAAAACTCCTATTTTTTCCCACAAAAATTATCTTTTAGTCACCAATTTTTTATTTTCCCAAGGGTAACAGGACAAATTGGACCACAAATGTTGTTGTCCAATTTGTCCTGAGTACGCTGATACCCCATATGTGGGGGGACTACTGTTTGGGCACACGGCAGAGCTCGGAATGGAAGGAGCACCATTTGACTTTTTCCAACCAAAATTGGCTGGAATTGAGATTGGACGCCATGTTGCATTTGGAGAGCCCCTGATGTGCCTAAACAGTGGAAACCCCCCACAAGTGATCCCATTTTGGAAACTAGACCCCCTAAGGAACTTATCTAGATCTGTGGTGAGCAATTTGAACCCCCAAGTGCTTCACACAAGTTTATAACGTAGAGTCGTAAAATTAAAAAATCATAGTTTTTCCACAAAAATGATCTTTTCACCCCAATTTTTATTTTCCCAAGGGTAACAAGACCCCAAAAGTTATTGTGCAATTTGTCCTGAGTACACTGATACCCCATATGTGGGGGTAAGCCACTGTTAGGGTGCATGGCAGAGCTCGGAACGGAAGAAGCGCAGTTTGACTTTTTCAATGCAGAATTGGTTGGATGCCATGTCATGTTTGGAGAGGTCCTGATGTGCCTAAACAGTGGAAACCCCCACAAATGACACCATTTTGGAAACTATACCCCTCAAGGAACTTATCTAGATGTGTGGTGAGAACTTTGAACCCCCAGGTGTTTCACTAAAGTTTATAACGCCCGAGCATGAAAATAAAAAAATCATATTTTTTCCACAATCATGATTTTTAATCTCCAACATTTTATTTTCCCAAGGGTAGCAGGAGAAATTGTACCCCAAAAGTTGTTGTCCAATTTGTTCTGAGTATGCTGATACCCCATATGTGGGAGAAAACTACTGTATGGGCACACGTCAGGGCTCGGAAGGGAAGTAGTGACGTTTTGGAACGCAGACTTTGATGGAATTGTCTGCGGGCGTCATGTCGCGTTTGGAGAGCCCCTGGTGTTCCTAAGCAGTGGAAACCCCCACAAGTGACCCAATTTTGGAAAATAGACCCCCATGGAACTTATCTAGATGTGTGGTGAGCACTTTGTACCCCGAAGTGCTTCACAGAAGTTTATAACATACAGCCGTAAAAATAAAAAAATCATTTTTTTTTACAAAAATGATTTTTTCGCCCCAATATTTTATTTTCACAAGGGTAAGAGGAGAAATTGGACCCCAGAAGTTCTTGTCCAATTTGTCCTGAGTACGCTGATACCCAATATGTGGGAGAAAACTACTGTATGGGCACACGTCGGGGCTCGGAAGGGATTGGTGACGTTTTGGATTGCAGACTTTGATGGAATGGTCTCCGGGCGTCATGTCGCATTTGGAGAGCCCCTTATGTGCCTTAACAGAGGAAACCCCCCACAAGTGACCCCATTTTGGAAAATAGACCCCACAAGGAACTTATCTAGATGTGTTGTGAGCGCTATGAAGCCCCAAATCCTTCACAGAAGTTTATAACGTACAGCCGTTAAAACAAAAAAATAATTTATTTTTTACAAAAATGATATTTTTGCCCCCAATTTTTTATTTTCCCAAGGGTAACAGAAGAAATTGGACCCCAAGAGTTATTGTGCAATTTGTCCTGAGTACGCTGATACCCCATATGTGGGGGTAAACTACTGTTTGGGCGCATGGCGGAGCTCAGAAGGGAAGGAGCACCGTTTGACTTTTTCAACGCAGAATTGGCTGTAATTGAGATCAGATGCCATATCACATTTGGAGAGCCCCTGATGATGCCTAAACAGTGGAAACCCCCCAATTCTAACTCCAACCCTAACCCCAACACACCCCTAACCCTAGTCCCAACCCTAACCATAACCCTAACCACAAACCTAACCCTAAACACCCCTAACCCTAATCCCAACCCTAACCCTAATCCTATCTTTAGACGCAACCCTAACCCTAATGGGAAAATGGAAATAAATACATTTTTTAAATTTTATTATTTTTCCCTAACTAAGGGGGTGATAAAGGGGGGTTTGATTTACTATTTATAGCGGGTTTTTATGTTTTGCAGCTGTCACGCTAAAAGACGCTTTTTATTGCATAAAATAGTTTTTGCATCACCACATTTTGAGAGCTATAATTTTTGCATATTTTGGCCCACAGAGTCATGAGGGGTCTAATCTTTTGCAGTACGAGTTGACGTTTTTATTGGTACCATTTTTAAGCATGTGACATTTTTTGATCGCTTTTTATTTCGATTTTTGGGAGGTTAGAATGAACAAAAATCAGCAATTCATGAATTTCTTTTGGGGGGGCGTTTATACCGTTCCGCGTGTGGTAAAATTGATAAAGCGGTTTTATTCTTCAGGTCAGTACAATTACGGCGATACCTCATTTATATAATTTTTTATGTTTTGGTGCTTTTATACAATAAAAACAATTTTATATAAAAAATAATTATTTTTGCATCGTTTTATTCTGCGAGCTATAACTTTTTTACATTTTCGCTGATGATGCTGTATTGCAGCTCTTTTTTTGCGGGACAAGATGACGTTTTCAGCGGTGCCATGTTTACTTATATCGGTCTTTTTGATCGCGTGTTATTCCACTTTTTGTTCGGCAGTATGATGATAAAGCATTGATTTTTTGCTGTATTTTTTTTTAAGGGGTTCACTAAAGGGGTTAACTAGTGGGACCGTTCTATAGGGCGGGTCGTTACGGACGTGTCGATACCAAATATGTGTACTTTTATTGGTTTGTTTTTTTTATTTACAGGAAGAAATGAATTTATTGGGGAATATTTTTTTTTTCTTTATTTTGGAATTTTTTTTTTTACACTTGTTATTTTTATTTTTTTAACTTTTTTACTTTGTCCCAGGGTGGGACATTACAGCATAGGGTCAGATCTGTGGTCTCACAGCGTGCGCAGCACGCTGTGAGACCAGCGATCTCACATGCAGTGCTGCAGGCTTCCTCAGCGCCTGCTCTCAGTAGGCACTGAGGAAGCCGCCTCCCTGTAGGACCCGGCGGCCATCTTGGCAGGGAAGAGGCCTTCAGAACAGCGCAGTCACATCGCACTGTTCTGAGGGCCTCAGGGGAGCATGCAGGGAGCCCTCTCCCTGCGCGATGCTCCCCTGTGCCATCGGTACACCGCGATCATGGTGCCGGGTGTCAGCAGTGATAAACCCCCGGGAGCGCAGCTGATCGCTTCGACGTACTATCCCGTCCATGGGCAGATTGTCACGGGTTTCATGGACGGGATAGTACGTCGGATAGCAGAGAGGGGTTAAAATACAGTAGTTATCTGGAGTTGGATAACTAGTATCTTTGACACCAAAGACTGAATGCATTACTTTTTTTACGATAAATGATTTTGAGGCTTGAATATGCTCTTTGGGGTCTTTTTTGGACTACTTCGCTTATTGAATTCTACACTTACTATAGCTCTCGTTTCAAAACTCTGAAAATAATAATTTTTACTGCTAAACTTACACCTTGAGTTGACATTCTTTATTTCGGTACTGAAAAAAACTCCTGAAATACTTATAAGAACTTCTAATACTCTTAAGCGATTTTTCACAGACATAAATATATAACATTTCTCTGCCCGCTCTAGGATAAGAAATAAATGTTCTTTGATGGATCAAGTCTACTTTTTATATATAAAGCTCTTTTCTCTTGATAAGGAATTCCATCTGCTACTCAACAAGACTTATGCATTTACCAGGCCAGATTAAGACAAAAGTCAAAGCTACAGCCTGCAGCTTGTTTTTCTGTTTTCCAACAAACTTGGCAGTATGGCAAACCCTATCTTATATAAACAGGATACTTTCACTTAACATACTGTCATGGATGTTTTATGTACTGCTCATTTCCTCTAATACACAGTAAGCCTGTCCAAGTAGTACTTTCTGATGACAAACTTCAACAAAAAAAAAACTATGTGGTGTGACGCGAGTCACGGCAGGTAAATATGTATACTACTTACTGTAAGTAAAGGGAGGTCAAACAATCGGAGGTCAAATCCAGGAAATGGTGCAGTACAACAAAAGGAAGTCAAAGACGAAGTCCAATACACTAGCCGAGGTCAGGAAAGCCAGAGAGACAAAACAGTTAAAGGGAGCAGGAACAAGCAAAGTCAGGTCACAAGCAAAGGGTCAGAGTCCGGGAAGACAATCAAGTCAAGCAGGGTCAGGCACAGAGTGCAGAGGGTATTTAACATACACTTCCGGCCGCCAAGACGGAAATACGCGCATCGCTGTCCCCGTCACGTGATCGGTGGTCAGCGATGCATTGCCATCACAACCAGAGGTCTCCTCGAGGCCTCTATGGTTGTTGATGGCAGATTGCTAAGAGCGCCACCCTGTGGTCAGCGCTCATAGCAATGCTGTAATTCGGCTACATAGAGGTGATCTGTGCATGTAGCAGAGGCAAGCTAGTACTGGCAGCTTCAAGACTCCCATGGAGGCTATTGAAGCATGCCAGGAGTAAAAACAAAATGTGCTTAAAATTATTAAAAAAAATAAAAAACATAAAAGTTCAAATCACCCCCCTTTTGCCCCATTCAAAATAAAACAATAAAAAAATACACATATTTGGTATCACCACATTCAGAATTGCCTGATCTCTCAATAAAAAAAGGATTAACCTGATAACTAAACAGCGTAGTGAGAAAGAAAAATCAAAACGCCAGAATTATGTTTTTTTAGTCGCAACGACATTGCATTAACATGCAATAACGGACGATCAAAAGAATGGATCTGTACAAAAGTGGTATCTTTAAAAACATCAGGTCAGCACTCAAAAAATAAGCCCTCACCCAACCGAGATCACGAAAATTGGAGACTCTACTGGTCTCGGAAAATGGTGCAATTTTTTTTTTTGCAAACTTTGGAATTTTTTTCACTACTTAGATAAAACAGAACATAGACATGTTTGGTGTTTATGAACTTGTAATGATCTGGAGAATCTTGATGGCAGGCCAGTTTTAACATTTAGTGAACCTAGCAAAAAAGCCAAACAAAAAACTAGTGTGGGAATGCACTTTTTTTTGCAGTTTCTTCGCACTTGGAATTTTTTTTACCATTTTCGAGTACGAAACATGGTAAAACCAATGGAGTCAATCAAAAGTACACCTCGTCCCGCAAAAAATAAGCCCTCACATGGCCATATTGACTGAAAAATAAAAAAGTTATGGCTCTGGAAAGAAGGGGAGCAAAAAAAGAAAATGAAAAAACGAACAAAGCTCAGTGAGTTAAGGGATTAAATTTTGGAACACAAATTTGGGCACGATATTGCATAACTAGAGTTACATACAGGAAAAAAATTGAAAATCGGCATCAAATGGCCAAACTTGGAGCACGCAGATATATGAGCTGGCACGGAGATAACACACTGACAATTCTGCGGCCTTTTTCTTTTGCTTTTGCAGGCTAAATAGTGCTATATATAACTAGAGTGACACACAGGAAAAAAAAATTAAAACCACCCTAAAATGGCCAAACTTGGACACACAGATATATAAGCTGGCATGGAGATACCACACTGACTATTCTGTAGCCTGTTTGTTTTGCTTTTGTAGGCTAAATAGTGCTGCATATAACTACAGTGACGCACAGAAAAAAATTTGAAAACTGGTATAAATATGGCAAACTTGGAGCACGCAGATATATGAGCTGGCACAGAGATACCACACTGACAATTCTGTGGCCTGTTTTTTGGGCTTTTGTAGGCTAAATAATGCTGTATATAACTAGAGTGACACACAGGAAAAAAAATTTAAACCGGTGGTCTCCTCAGCAGCCCCAGCTATGGACATGATAAGTATAGCTGGCCCGTACCCGGCGCCTGTTAGGCCCCCTGGGGTTCGTTCAGTCCGGGACATAGGGTTCCAGACCCGGAGGGAGATGAAAGAGGTGGCCACACAGACCCAGATAGCGGGTCACGACTTGACTGTACAGGCCACACGACGTCATCAGGTCCTGGTGGTCCTTGGTGCCTCGGATGTTTGGCAAGCATCAGAAGAGTACCAGGTGGTACCTGGAACACCCCTGCCAAAGAATTATAAATAACCCGGACAGGGTCCCTGTATGTAAATAGTTAACTTGTTGATGTACCTGGACGGGTGAATGTTCATAAAAAAGTTTTTTAATTTAATAAAAAAAAAAAAAACACAGTTTTCATTACTTTTATTACAGTCTCATCCTGCGACGCCATCGATCTCCTGTAAAAAAATGAAAAAAAAAAAAAAAGTATACCACCTGACCGACGCAGTCCATAGTAACGAGTGTCCCACGACGATCCAGCTCTGCTACATCAGAATGACAGGCAGAGCCTGTCATCCCGGCGCAGCACAGCTGATTACCTGCTTCCCCGGCGGTGACGTCATCGGACTGGTTTACGGCCGGGATTACCCTGCAGTCACTGCAGTTATCGCGAAAAACTGCATGTGACCGCCAGGGAGAAGATAATGGCGGCCATCAAGCAGTCCAGGACGTGACCGCCGGAGATCTTCTGCCAGGTAAGTGCCGCTGACTCCTGACAGACCCGACCGACGGACACTCACAGTGACAGTGACAAATCCGATTCCGGTAAGACGAAAATATCGAAACGAATTAACGAAAGGCCGATAGAGCTAATATCGGCCGATAACTGATATTTGCAGTATCGTATCGCTCAACACTAGCCATTACCTGTGCCCAAGAGACCATGGACCCATATCTCTATGGATTTTATTTCCGACCTCCCTGTCTCTCAGAGAATGACCGTTATCTGGGTAATCTGTGATAGGTTTTCCAAGATGATACATCTTGTGCCATTACCTAAGTTGCCTTCCTCCTCCGAGTTGGTGCCTTTGTTCCTTCAGCACGTGGTTCGGTTGCACGGCATTCCGGAAAACATTGTGTCTGACAGAGGAGTCCAGTTTGTTTCCAGATTTTGGAGGACATTTTGTTCTAAACTTGGTGTTCAATTATCTTTCTCCTCTGCATTTCATCCTCAGACCAATGGATAAACCGAGAGAACAAACCAGACCTTGGAAACTTATTTGAGATGTTTTGTGTCTGCTGATCAAGATGACTGGGTCTCTTTTTTGCCTTTGGCTGAGTTTGCTCTTAATAATAGGGCTAGCTCTGCCACCTTGATGTCTCAATTTTTCTGCAATTCTGGGTTTCACCCTCGATTTTCTTCGGGACAGGCGGAGGCTTCTGACTGTCCGGGTGTTGACTCTGTTGTGGAGCGAATGCAGCAGATTTGGGACCAGGTAGTGGAGAGGTTGTCTCTCTCTCAAGAGAAGGCCCAGCGGTTTGCCAATCGGCATAGGACTGATGGTCCTCGGTTTAAAGTGGGGGACTTGGTTTGGTTGTCCTCAAGAAATATTCCTATGAGGGTTGCATCTCCAAAGTTTAAGCCTAGGTTCATTGGAGCTTAGAAGATCATGGAGATTCTTAATCCGGTTTCCTTCCGTTTGCTTCTTCCAGGGACATTTAAGATCCATAACGTGTTCCAAAAGTCCTTATTGAAGAGGTTTGTCGAGCCAGTGGTTCCTGCTGCTGCGCCTCCTGACCCTGTTTTGGTTGAGGGCAATCTGGAGTATATGGTTGAGAAAATATTGGATTCTCGTTTTTCTAGACGGAAACTCCAATATTTTGTTAAGTGGAGAGGTTATGGTCAGGAGGACAATTCTTGGGTGTTTGCTTCGGACATCCATGCAAGGAGACTGATCCGTGCCTATCACTGAGTTCATCCTGATCGGCCAGGTTGCACAAGTGAGGGTTCGGTGACCCCTCCTCAAGGGAGGGGTACTGTTGTGAATGAGCAGAGGCTCCCTCTGGTGGTTACAGACAGTACTGAACCTTCCAGAGAGGAATGGCAATCTGGGATCACTGACTGGACTGATATAAGGGAGGTTCCCTCCCATGATGGTCGCCAGTGGTCAATTGTTCTGGTCTCAATTGTGGTTCCTGGTTCATTTGGAAGTTTGCTGGTGTCTTGCCTGCATCTGCTGCTTTCAGATATTTTCTGCTTTTCTTTTTGTGCTTGCTATTTGCATAGTTTTCTGCACATTTGTGGAGGACAGCCGGGTCCCCTCCTGGGGCCTGTGCTCCTCACAGTTGGTCTGTAGCCACTGTTGTTTTTTCATTTGCTTTTTCCTGCTTTCTCAGCAGCCGCAGCTTGGTTTTGTTCACACTGAGATCTGATTTAGTGGGTGGCGAGATCGTGTGATCTCAGTATTTTTGTAGTCAGAATTGTTGGATTTTTGTAGGGTTTTCTGGGTTGCAGAAAGTAATCTCTCCTGTCCTTTCCTATTTAGTCAGCTTGTGGCCCCAGCGTTTGCTCAATCTGTTTTCTGCCTGCGTTTGTGTTTTCATTTTGTCTAACCGCCATTATATGTTTGGGGGCTGCCTATTCCTTTGGGGCTCTACTCCGGGGCAGTTAGCTTTCCTGTTTCTATCTTTAGGTATAGCTAGCTCTCAGGCTGTGACGAGGCGTCTAGGATCAACGTAGGAACGCTCCACGGCTACCTCTAGTTGTGTGGTTAGTTCAGGTTTCTGCAACCCATTAGTTACCAACATCTCAGGTGTTCGGCTGCCCGGCTGTTGTTCCTGGCCTCCTCAGCTACCTTACATAACAGTAGAGTCTCTGTGGGTGGAGATTAGGGGAGGGGGGAAAAATGATAAATTTCTGAGAGGGGTTTGTTATGTCTCCTAAAATAATGGAAGCAACAGAGAATATCCTCGAAAAGCAAATAGATGAAGCAGCAACTCAAGGAGAAGTCATTATTATGGGGGACTTCAACTACCCATTCACTGTCTCCATGCATCCCTCACTCCCTCAAGATGGCTGGAACATCATTGTAAATGCACCATTGTATATACACACCTGTACTTTGTTCTCCCCCACCTCATTGTAGATTGTAAGCTCTCACGAGTAGGGGTGGCTTATTTTGCTTTAATTATTGTATTGTTAACGTTGTTACTTATGACTTGTGTTTTGAAACTGTTAAACTGTAAACTGCGGAATATGTTGGCGCTATATAAATAAAAATTATTATTATTATTATTATTACCCTGAAATACATTGGGGAACAGAAACCTGTAGTTCCAGCAAAGGTTAAAGGTTTTTGGCAACTATGAGAGACAATTACCTTTCACAACTAGTTCTGGACACAACAAGAGGGGGGGGCACTGCTAGACCTAATATTAACCAACAGGCCAGACCGCATATCAAATATAAGGGTTGGGGGTCACTTGGGTAATAGTGATCACAAAATAATAAGCTTTCATGTATCCTTTAATAAGATGTGTAGTCGAGGGGTTACAAGGACACTAAACTTCAGGAAGGCAAATTTCCAACGGATGAGAGATGATCTTAGTGCAATAAACTTGGACAATATCCTGAGACATAAAAATACACAAAGAAAATGGGAGACGTTTATTAGCATCCTGAATAGGACCTGTGCACAGTATATACCCTATGGGAATAAACATGCTAGAAAATAGGAGGAAAGCGTTTTGGGAATTAAAGCAAGTAGGTAGTGATGAGGCATTAAATAAATACAGAAGACTGAATAAATTCTGTAAAAAGCAAATCAAGACAGCAAAGATTGAGGCAGAGAGACTCATTGCCAGAGAAAGTAAAAATAATCCCAACATATTCTTTAACTACATAAATAGTAAGAAACTATAAAATGATAGTGTTGGTCCCCTTAAAAATAGTCTGGGTGAAATGGTGGATGAGGATGAGGAAAAAGCCAATATGCTAAATGACTTTTTTTCAACTGTATTTACACAAGAAAATCCCATGACAGATAACATGATCAGTGATAAAAAAAATTTCTCCATTAAATGTCACCTGCTTAACCCAGCAGGAAGTATGGCGGCGTCTAAAAATCACTAAAGTTGACAAATCCCCGGTCCCGGTTGGGATACACCCCTGAGTACTGCAGGAATTAAGTACAGTCATAGATAGACCATTATTTTTAATCTTTAAAGATTCCATAATAACGGGGTCTGTACCACAGGACTGGCGTATAGCAAATGTGGTGCCAATATTCAAAAAGGGGGCAAAAACTGAACCCGGAAATTATAGGCCAGTGAGCTTAACATCTACTGTGGGTAAAATCCTGGAGGGTTTTTTAAGGGATACTATATTGGAGTATCTGAGGCTGAATAACCTCATGACACAGAATCAGCATGGGTTTACGAGGGACTGTTCTTGTCAGACTAAACTGATAAGCTTTTATGAAGGGGTAAGTTCAGGACTGGACCAAGGGAATGCAGTGGACGTGGTGTTCATGGACTTCTCAAAAGCTTTTGATACGGTGCCACACAAAAGATTGATAAATAAAATGAGAACAATGGGGATAAGGGAAAATATGTGTTAAGAGCTGGCTCATGGATAGGAAACAAAGGGTGGTTATTAATGGAGCACACTCGGACTGGGTCACGGTTAGCAGTGGGGTACCACAGGGGTCAGTATTGGGACTGCTTCTCTTTAACATGTTTATTAATGACCTTGGTAGGGGGCATACAGAGTAGTATTTCAATATTTGCAGATGACACTAAACTCTGCAGGGTAATAAATACAGAGGAGGACAATTTTATATTACAGGAGGATTTATGTAAACTAGAAGCTTGGGCTGATAAATGGCAAATGAGCTTTAATGGGGATAAATGTAAGGTCATGCACTTGGGTAGAACAAACAAGATGTATAATTATGTGCCTAATTGTAAAACACTGGGCAAAACTGTCACTGAAAAAGACCTGGGTGATGGGTGGATGACAAACTCACATTTAGTGGCCAATGTCAGGCAGCTGCTGCCAAGGCAAATAAAATAATGGGATGCATTAAAAGAGGCATAGATGCTCATGAGGAGAACATAATTTTACCTCTATACAAGTCACTGGTGCGACCACACTTAGAATACTGTGTACAGTTCTGGTCTTCGGTGTATAAGAAAGACATAGCTGAACTGGAGCGGGTGCAGAGAAGAGCGACCAAGGTTATTAGAGAACTGGGGGGTCTGCAATACCAAGACAGGTTATTACACTTGGGGTTATTTAGTTTGGAAAAACGAAGGCTTAGGGGTGATCTTATTACAATGTATAAATATATGAGGGGACAGTACAAAGACCTTTCTAATGATCTTTTTACTCTTAGACCTGTGATGGGGACAAGGGGGCATCCTCTACGTCTGGAGGAAAGAAGGTTTAGTCATAATCACAGACGCAGATTCTTTACTGTAAGAGCAGTGAGACTATGGAACTCTCTGCCGTATAATGTTGTATTGAGTGACTCCCTACTAAAATTTAAGAAGGGACTGGATGCCTTTCTTGAAAAGTATAATAATACAGGATATATTCACTAGTTTCCTAGATATTATGTTGATCCAGGGAGCTAGTCTGATTGCCGTATGTGGAGTCGGGAAGGAATTTTTTTCCCCAATGTGAATGTTTGCCACTTGGGTTTTTTTTTGCCTTCCTCTGGATCAACATGTTAGGGCAGGTTAGGATAGGATATGGGTTGAACTTGATAGACTTAAAGTCTTCCTTCAACTTTAATAACTATGTTACTATGTTACTATGTTACCTCTCGTGGCAGTCTGTTCCACTCATTGATCACTCTGTCAAAAAGTTTTTTCTAATGTCTAATCTGTGTCTCCTCCCATTCAGTTTCATCCCACTGCTTCTAGTCTTTCCTTATGCAAATGAGAATAAAGATAATCCTTATACAATGTGACAGCCCTTGAGATATTTGTATACAGCGATTAAGTCTCCTCTCAGTCTTCTCTTTTGCAAGCTCAACATTCCCAAATCCTGCAACCGTTCCTCAGAGGACATGGTTTGCAGATCAGTCACCATTCTGGTCGCTCTTCCCTGAACTTGCTCCAGTTTGTTGATGTCTTTTTTAAAATGTGGTGCCCAAAACTGGACACAGTATTCCAGATGAGGTCTGATCAAAGAGGAGTAGATGGCAATAATGACTTCACGTAATCTAGACTGTTTGCTTCTGTTAATACATCCTAGGATTGTATTTGCCTTTTTTGTTGCTGCCTCACACTGTTGACTCATGTTCAGTCTGTGATCTATTAGTATGCCCAAGTCTTTTTCATATGTGCTGTTGCTTAGCCCTATTCCTCACATTCTGTATATGCTTTTTTCATTTTTATTGCCCAGATGAAGAAACCTGAAAAAACCTGGGAGGAATAGGAACAAAACCCAAACTGAATGTAAAGTATCCTGAGTAGGATAATTGCATTGCATTAATCCCTTCACCCCCAAGGGTGGTTTGCACGTTAATGACCAGGCCAATTTTTACAATTCTGACCACTGTCTATTTATGAGGTTATAACTCTGGAACGCTTCAACGGATCTTTGCGATTCTGAGAAGGTTTTCTTGTGACATATTGTACTTCACATTAGTGGTAACATTTCTTCGATATAACTTACGTTTATTTTTGAAAAAAATGCAAATATGGCGAAAATTTAGAAAATTTTGCAATTTTCAAACTTTGAATTTTTATTCCCTTAAAACAGAGAAATATATCACACAAAATAGTTAATAAATAACATTTTCCACATGTCTACTTTACATCAGCACAATTTTTGAACCAAAATTTTTTTTTGTTAGGAAATTATAAGGGTTAAAAGTTGACCAGCGATTTATCATTTTTACAACAAAATTTACAAAGCCATTTTTTTAGGGACCACCTCACATATGAAGTCACTTTAAGGGGTCTATATGGGAGAAAATACCAAAAAGTGACACCATACTAAAAACTGCACCCCTCATGGTACTTAAAACCACATTCAAGAAGTTTGTTAACCCTTCAGGTGCTTCACAGGAGCTGAAGCAACGTGGAAGGAAAAAATGAATATTTAACCTTTTAGTCACAAAAATGATCTTTTACAAACTTTTTTTCATTTTCACAAGTGTAAAAGGAGGAAATGGACAGATAAAGTTGTGCAATTTCTCCTGAGTATGCCAATACCCCATATGTGGAGGAAAAACACTGTTTGGGCACATGGCAGAGCTCGTAAGGGAAGGAGCGCCGTTTGACTTTTTCAAACCAAAATTGGCTGGAATTGAGATTGGACACCATGTCGCGTTTGGAGAGCCTCTGATGCGCCTAAACAGTGGAAACCCCCCACAAGTGACACCATTTTGGAAACTAGACCCTCTATGGAACTTAACTAGATCTGTTGTGAGCACTTTGAACCCCTAAGTGTTTCACAAAAGTTTATAATGCCTGGGTGAGAAAAAAAACAATTTTACACAAAAATGATTTTTTAATCCCAAGTGTTTTATTTTTCCCAAGGAAATAGGACCCCAAAAGTTGTTGTCCAATTTTTTCTGAGTACGTTGATACCCCATATGTGGGGGGAAAACTGTTAGGGCGCACGGCAGGGCTTGGAAAGGAAGTAATAATGTTTTGGAATGCAGACGTTGATGGGGGTTATGTTCTGTTTGCAGTGCCCCAGATGTGCCTAAACAGTGGAAACCCCCCACAATTGACCCCATTTTGAAAACTAGACCCCTTAAGGAACTTATCTAGATCTGTGGTGAGCACTTTGAACCCCCAAGTGCTTCACACAAGTTTATAATGCCCAGGCATGAAAATAAAAACTCCTATTTTTTTCCCACAAAAATTATCTTTTAGTCACCAATTTTTTATTTTCCCAAGGGTAACAGGACAAATTGGACCACAAATGTTGTTGTCCAATTTGTCCTGAGTACGCTGATACCCCATATGTGGGGGGGGACTACTGTTTGGGCACACGGCAGAGCTCGGAATGGAAGGAGCACCATTTGACTTTTTCCAACCAAAATTGGCTGGAATTGAGATTGGACGCCATGTTGCATTTGGAGAGCCCCTGATGTGCCTAAACAGTGGAAACCCCCCACAAGTGATCCCATTTTGGAAACTAGACCCCCTAAGGAACTTTTCTAGATCTGTGGTGAGCAATTTGAACCCCCAAGTGCTTCACACAAGTTTATAACGTAGAGTCGTAAAATTAAAAAATCATAGTTTTTCCACAAAAATGATCTTTTCACCCCAATTTTTATTTTCCCAAGGGTAACAAGACCCCAAAAGTTATTGTGCAATTTGTCCTGAGTACACTGATACCCCATATGTGGGGGTAAGCCACTGTTTGGGTGCATGGCAGAGCTCAGAACGGAAGAAGCGCAGTTTGACTTTTTCAATGCAGAATTGGTTGGATGCCATGTCATGTTTGGAGAGGTCCTGATGTGCCTAAACAGTGGAAACCCCCACAAATGACACCATTTTGGAAACTATACCCCTCAAGGAACTTATCTAGATGTGTGGTGAGAACTTTGAACCCCCAGGTGTTTCACTAAAGTTTATAACGCCCGAGCATGAAAATAAAAAAATCATATTTTTTCCACAATCATGATTTTTAATCTCCAACATTTTATTTTCCCAAGGGTAGCAGGAGAAATTGTACCCCAAAAGTTGTTGTCCAATTTGTTCTGAGTATGCTGATACCCCATATGTGGGAGAAAACTACTGTATGGGCACACGTCAGGGCTCGGAAGGGAAGTAGTGACGTTTTGGAACGCAGACTTTGATGGAATTGTCTGCGGGCGTCATGTCGCGTTTGGAGAGCCCCTGGTGTTCCTAAACAGTGGAAACCCCCACAAGTGACCCAATTTTGGAAAATAGACCCCCATGGAACTTATCTAGATGTGTGGTGAGCACTTTGTACCCCGAAGTGCTTCACAGAAGTTTATAACGTACAGCCGTAAAAATAAAAAAAATCATTTTTTTTTTTACAAAAATGATTTTTTCGCCCCAATATTTTATTTTCACAAGGGTAAGAGGAGAAATTGGACCCCAGAAGTTGTTGTCCAATTTGTCCTGAGTACGCTGATACCCAATATGTGGGAGAAAACTACTGTATGGGCACACGTCGGGGCTCGGAAGGGAAGTGGTGACGTTTTGGATTGCAGACTTTGATGGAATGGTCTCCGGGCGTCATGTCGCATTTGGAGAGCCCCTTATGTGCCTTAACAGAGGAAACCCCCCACAAGTGACCCCATTTTGGAAAATAGACCCCACAAGGAACTTATCTAGATGTGTTGTGAGCGCTATGAAGCCCCAAATCCTTCACAGAAGTTTATAACGTACAGCCGTTAAAACAAAAAAATCATTTATTTTTTACAAAAATGATATTTTTGCCCCCAATTTTTTATTTTCCCAAGGGTAACAGAAGAAATTGGACCCCAAGAGTTATTGTGCAATTTGTCCTGAGTACGCTGATACCCCATATGTGGGGGTAAACTACTGTTTGGGCGCATGGCGGAGCTCAGAAGGGAAGGAGCACCGTTTGACTTTTTCAACGCAGAATTGGCTGTAATTGAGATCAGATGCCATATCACATTTGGAGAGCCCCTGATGATGCCTAAACAGTGGAAACCCCCCAATTCTAACTCCAACCCTAACCCCAACACACCCCTAACCCTAGTCCCAACCATAACCCTAACCACAAACCTAACCCTAACACACCCCTAACCCTAATCCCAACCCTAACTCTAATCCTATCTTTAGACGCAACCCTAACCCTAATGGGAAAATGGAAATAAATACATTTTTTAAATTTTATTATTTTTCCCTAACTAAGGGGGTGATAAAGGGGGGTTTGATTTACTATTTATAGCGGGTTTTTATGTTTTGCAGCTGTCACGCTAAAAGACGCTTTTTATTGCATAAAATAGTTTTTGCATCACCACATTTTGAGAGCTATAATTTTTGCATATTTTGGCCCACAGAGTCATGAGGGGTCTAATCTTTTGCAGTACGAGTTGACGTTTTTATTGGTACCATTTTTAAGCATGTGACATTTTTTGATCGCTTTTTATTTCGATTTTTGGGAGGTTAGAATGAACAAAAATCAGCAATTCATGAATTTCTTTTGGGGGGGCGTTTATACCGTTCCGCGTGTGGTAAAATTGATAAAGCGGTTTTATTCTTCGGGTCAGTACAATTACGGCGATACCTCATTTATATAATTTTTTATGTTTTGGTGCTTTTATACAATAAAAACAATTTTATATAAAAAATTATTATTTTTGCATCGTTTTATTCTGCGAGCTATAACTTTTTTACATTTTCGCTGATGATGCTGTATTGCAGCTCTTTTTTTGCGGGACAAGATGACGTTTTCAGCGGTGCCATGTTTACTTATATCGGTCTTTTTGATCGCGTGTTATTCCACTTTTTGTTCCGCGGTATGATGATAAAGCATTGATTTTTTGCTGTATTTTTTTTAAGGGGTTCACTAAAGGGGTTAACTAGTGGGACCGTTCTATAGGGCGGGTCGTTACGGATGTGTCGATACCAAATATGTGTACTTTTATTGGTTTGTTTTTTTTATTTACAAGAAGAAATGAATTTATTGGGGAATATTTTTTTTTCTTTATTTTGGAATTTTTTTTTTACACTTGTTATTTTTATTTTTTTAACTTTTTTACTTTGTCCCAGGGTGGGACATTACAGCATAGGGTCAGATCTGTGGTCTCACAGCGTGCGCAGCACGCTGTGAGACCAGCGATCTCACATGCAGTGCTGCAGGCTTCCTCAGCGCCTGCTCTCAGTAGGCACTGAGGAAGCCGCCTCCCTGTAGGACCCGGCGGCCATCTTGGCAGGGAAGAGGCCTTCAGAACAGCGCAGTCACATCGCACTGTTCTGAGGGCCTCAGGGGAGCATGCAGGGAGCCCTCTCCCTGCGCGATGCTCCCCTGTGCCATCGGTACACCGCGATCATGGTGCCGGGTGTCAGCAGTGATAAACCCCCGGGAGCGCAGCTGATCGTTTCGACGTACTATCCCGTCCATGGCAGATTGTCACGGGTTTCATGGACGGGATAGTACGTCGGATAGCAGAGAGGGGTTAAAATACAGTAGTTATCTGGAGTTGGATAACTAGTATCTTTGACACCAAAGACTGAATGCATTACTTTTTTTACGATAAATGATTTTGAGGCTTGAATATGCTCTTTGGGGTCTTTTTTGGACTACTTCGCTTATTGAATTCTACACTTACTATAGCTCTCGTTTCAAAACTCTGAAAATAATAATTTTTACTGCTAAACTTACACCTTGAGTTGACATTCTTTATTTCGGTACTGAAAAAAACTCCTGAAATACTTATAAGAACTTCTAATACTCTTAAGCGATTTTTCACAGACATAAATATATAACATTTCTCTGCCCGCTCTAGGATAAGAAATAAATGTTCTTTGATGGATCAAGTCTACTTTTTATATATAAAGCTCTTTTCTCTTGATAAGGAATTCCATCTGCTACTCAACAAGACTATGCATTTACCAGGCCAGATTAAGACAAAAGTCAAAGCTACAGCCTGCAGCTTGTTTTTCTGTTTTCCAACAAACTTGGCAGTATGGCAAACCCTATCTTATATAAACAGGATACTTTCACTTAACATACTGTCATGGATGTTTTATGTACTGCTCATTTCCTCTAATACACAGTAAGCCTGTCCAAGTAGTACTTTCTGATGACAAACTTCAACAAAGAAAAAACTATGTGGTGTGACGCGAGTCACGGCAGGTAAATATGTATACTACTTACTGTAAGTAAAGGGAGGTCAAACAATCGGAGGTCAAATCCAGGAAATGGTGCAGTACAACAAAAGGAAGTCAAAGACGAAGTCCAATACACTAGCCGAGGTCAGGAAAGCCAGAGAGACAAAACAGTTAAAGGGAGCAGGAACAAGCAAAGTCAGGTCACAAGCAAAGGGTCAGAGTCCGGGAAGACAATCAAGTCAAGCAGGGTCAGGCACAGAGTGCAGAGGGTATTTAACATACACTTCCGGCCGCCAAGACGGAAATACGCGCATCGCTGTCCCCGTCACGTGATCGGTGGTCAGCGATGCATTGCCATCACAACCAGAGGTCTCCTCGAGGCCTCTATGGTTGTTGATGGCAGATTGCTAAGAGCGCCACCCTGTGGTCAGCGCTCATAGCAATGCTGTAATTCGGCTACATAGAGGTGATCTGTGCATGTAGCAGAGGCAAGCTAGTACTGGCAGCTTCAAGACTCCCATGGAGGCTATTGAAGCATGCCAGGAGTAAAAACAAAATGTGCTTAAAATTATTAAAAAAAATAAAAAAACATAAAAGTTCAAATCACCCCCCTTTTGCCCCAATCAAAATAAAACAAGAAAAAAATACACATATTTGGTATCACCACATTCAGAATTGCCTGATCTATCAATAAAAAAAGGATTAACCTGATAACTAAACAGCGTAGTGAGAAAAAAAAATCAAAACGCCAGAATTATGTTTTTTTTAGTCGCAACGACATTGCATTAACATGCAATAACGGACGATCAAAAGAATGGATCTGTACAAAAGTGGTATCTTTAAAAACATCAGGTCGGCACTCAAAAAATAAGCCCTCACCCAACCGAGATCACGAAAATTGGAGACTCTACTGGTCTCGGAAAATGGTGCAATTTTTTTTTTTGCAAACTTTGGAATTTTTTTTCACTACTTAGATAAAACAGAACATATACATGTTTGGTGTCTATGAACTTGTAATGATCTGGAGAATCTTGATGGCAGGCCAGTTTTAACATTTAGTGAACCTAGCAAAAAAGCCAAACAAAAAACTAGTGTGGGAATGCACTTTTTTTTGCAGTTTCTTCGCACTTGGAATTTTTTTCCCGTTTTTGAGTACGAAACATGGTAAAACCAATGGAGTCAATCAAAAGTACACCTCGTCCCGCAAAAAATAAGCCCTCACATGGCCATATTGACTGAAAAATAAAAAAGTTATGGCTCTGGAAAGAAGGGGAGCAAAAAAAGAAAATGAAAAAACGAACAAAGCTCAGTGAGTTAAGGGATTAAATTTTGGAACACAAATTTGGGCACGATATTGCATAACTAGAGTTACATACAGGAAAAAAATTGAAAATCGGCATCAAATGGCCAAACTTGGAGCACGCAGATATATGAGCTGGCACGGAGATAACACACTGACAATTCTGCGGCCTTTTTCTTTTGCTTTTGCAGGCTAAATAGTGCTATATATAACTAGAGTGACACACAGGAAAAAAAAATTAAAACCACCCTAAAATGGCCAAACTTGGACACACAGATATATAAGCTGGCATGGAGATACCACACTGACTATTCTGTAGCCTGTTTGTTTTGCTTTTGTAGGCTAAATAGTGCTGCATATAACTACAGTGACGCACAGAAAAAAATTTGAAAACTGGTATAAATATGGCAAACTTGGAGCACGCAGATATATGAGCTGGCACAGAGATACCACACTGACAATTCTGTGGCCTGTTTTTTGGGCTTTTGTAGGCTAAATAATGCTGTATATAACTAGAGTGACACACAGGAAAAAAAATTTAAACCGGTGTAAAATAGCCAAACTTGGAGCACGCAGATATATGAGCTGTCGGCTCTTTTGTGAAAAGACAGAAGCACCCGACATGAAATGACACTTGGTTTACATAGAGTTAACCATGTCTTTTCATGTAGTTTGATATCTGATTTGCACAAACAATTACATGAGTGGCTGTGTGCAAAATTTCACACCTGTAGGGGTTAATTAAAGGTGTAAATTCGTTGTAAAAAAAACGGACTTTTTTGCTACGAATTTACACCTTTAATTAACCCCTACAGGTGTGAAATTTTGCACACTTACACTCATGTAATTGTTTGTGCAAATCAGATATCAAACTACATGAAAAGACACGGTTAACTCTATGTAAACCAAGTGTCATTTCATGTCGGGTTCTGCATTTTCACAAAAGCCGGCAATTGAATTAGCGGCTATTATACTATGTAGAAGTGTATGAACTATAAATATATATATTATATATGTGTCACAAACTCAATGACATGTATATATATATATATATATGAGGTGTAAAATTGCTGAAAAAAAATGTGTGGGCTCCCGCCCTATTTTCGCAACCAGACAGACAAAGCCAGTGAGTGGGGGCAGATAATAATAGCCCAGAGAGGGACCATTATTTTTGCCCCCCCCCCGGCTACTAACATCTGCCCCCAGACACCCCAGAAAGGGCAAATCTCTAATTAGATTTGCCCTTTCTGGCACTTTGCCCGTCTATTCCCATTGCCCTGTAGCGGTGGCGAATGGGTTAATAAGGGGTTAAAATGACCTTGCAATTGAAAGGTCACTTTAAGCCAGGTTAATAATTGAGAGCTGTCAATTAGACAACTATCAATTATTAATCCTATTGTATGAAAGAAAAATCAAACACACACACTTTAATAAAAAAGAAGTTTAATGAAATAATCACACAGTTTTTGACCATATTTTATTTACCTGCTAAAACCATTTCCTGTAATAAAAATAAAATAATAAAGCAAAATTATTCTTACCAATCCGATGCACAGTCAGGTCCCACGGTGTAATCCTTCAGAAAGGGTTAATGTTTACTGCAGGGACCGCAGCTAATGCTGCAGCCTCACAGTAAACCCCCAAATGAATGAGCTCCTCTCCTGGCTGACAGGAGAGGAAGTGGAAAGCTTAATTGATTGCTTTCCACTTTCACTTCAGGTCAGCCAGGGACACAATCAGTGACGTCAGAGGGAACTGATTAACAAAAATAGGGGTTCCCTTCGAAAAAAAAATGGCGTGGGGTCCCCCCTATTTTTGTTAACCAGCCAGATGAAGCAGACCGCTGAGGCCTGGATTTTCAGGCTGTTAAGGAGCCAAGATCCATGGACCTTGCCAGCCTGATAATACCAGGCCACAGCAGTCTGCATATCTTGGCTGATTAACAAAAATAGGGGATCCCCTCGAAAAAAATTGGCGTGGGGTCCCCCCTATTTTTGTTAACCAGCCAGATGAAGCAGACCGCTGAGGCCTGGTTTTTCAGGCTGGTAAGGATCCAATATCCATGGACCTTGCCAGCCTGATAATACCAGGGCACAGCAGTCTGCTTAGCTTGGCTAGTTAACAAAAATAGGGGATCCCCTCGAAAAAAAAACGGCGTAGGGGTCCCCCTATTTTTGTTAACCAGCCAAGTAAAATGCAGACTGCTGCGGCCTGGTATTAAAAGACTGTCAAGGCCCATGGATTTTGGCCCTCAACAGCCTGATAATACCAGGCTACAGCAGCCTCACATTTGGCGCATCAAAAGATGTGCCAATTGTGGCACTTTAACCGGCTCTTCCCACTTGCCCTGTAGCGGTGGCAAGCGGGGTAATAAGGGGTTAATGTCACCGTTGATTGCACGGTGACAATAAGCCCGTTAATAATGGAGAGGCGTCAATAAGACACCGATCCATTATTAATCCCAAAGTTTTTAAATGTGTAAAAAAAAGACACAGCAAGAAAAAAGTCTTTTAATGAAATAAAAGAGACAACACAGTTTTCATTTTTTTTATTACTCTCTCATTCCTGCGACGCCATCGATCTCCTGTAAAAAAATAAAAAAAACAAACCAACAGTATACCACCTGTCCGACGCAGTCCATAGTAACGACTGTCCCACGACGATCCAGCTCTGCTACATCGGAATGACAGGCAGAGCCTGACATCCCGGCGCAGCACAGCTGCTTACCAGCTTCCCCGGCGGTGACGTCATCGGACTGCTTTACGGCCGCGATTACCCATCAGTCACTGCAGTTATCGCGAGAAACTGCATGTGACCGCCGGGGAGAAGAGGATGGCGGCTATTAAGCAGTCCGGGATGTGACCGCCGGAGATCTTCTGCCGGGTAAGTGCCGCTGACTCCTGACAGACCCGACCGACGGACACTGACAGTGACAGTGACAATCCCGATTCCGGTATCCGATATGACGAAAATATCGGAACTCGGAATCGGAATTCCGATACAGCCAATATCGGCCGATACCCGATATTTGCAGTATCGGAATGCTCAACCCTATTTACAAGGAAAGAATGGGGTTTTTTTAGTTACGATATTTTGTTCCCATAGACTTACATTGGATTTCCGGTATCGGTATCGGGTATCGCCGATATTTTAATGGTATCGGCGATACCATTCCGATTCCGATACTTTTGGATATCGGAAAGTATCGCTCAACTCTACTCATAAATATCAAAGCTTAATATTTTTGGAAGTTGGAGTGTTTTTTTTTTTTAGATTTTGCTGTCTTAGGAGGATATCTGTTTGTGCAGGTAACTATTAATGTGCAAAATTATTTGGCAACTTAATAAAAACCAAATATATACCCATCTCACTTGTTTATTTTCACCAGGTAAACCAATATAAAAACACACAATTTAGAAATAAACATTTCTGACATTCAAAAACAAAAAAAAATAATCAGTGACCACTATAGCCACCTTTCTTTACGATGACACTCAAAAGCCTTCCATCCATAGATTCTGTCAATTTCTTGATCTCTTTATGGCCAACATTACGCAGCAGCCACCACAGCCTCCCAGACACTGTTCCGAGAGGTGTACTGTTTTCCATCCCTGTAGATTTCACATTTTATGAGGGACCACAAGTTCTCTATGGGGTTCAGATCAGGTGAACAAGGGGGCCATGTCATTATTTTTCCTTCTTTTAGACATTTGCTGTCACGCGGTCTTATGATATGTGTACGATGTCAGTAAACTATTCTAAAAAGAACAACACTCTATACAACATATAGATTAGCAACATCAGCATGTAAATATAGAATAGATTTACCTGACACGATATCCGTTGAACTCAGGGTTAATCTTGAGGACTTGATACACTGTCACAGGAAAGAGGAGGACCGGGGGTCTAACCTGACCCTAAACTGGGGTCCTAACTAATCCCTCACCTTGGAGGTACTGATAATGGTTCAGAGGTCCAAGTCTCCAGCCTAACCCTGTCTCCTATCAGTCCCTGAACCCTTTAATCAGTCCTAAGAAGGATTCTGATTACCACCAAAGGGATATGGGCTGATCTCTGCTAAATACACAGATTAGACATATAAGACAGACTGGAGAAAACACAGACTTGCATACACACTCAAACACAGAAGGAACATAAATGATCTGGGATATTAAACTCTAAGCAAGGTGAGCTTAAAACAACTAAGGAGCTCTTTAACTTAAGTCTATACAGATACAATCCTATCTGTGGTCTGCATGAAGAATTTCACTGGCAACTCCCAACACAGACAACCAGAGATTTAAAGGAAACCAATCAACAAATAATTAATTGCAGCCGGGAGAAAACTGCACCCAGTCCCAGAACTGAGCACAGACAGAATTAACTCCCTAACTGCCAAACACAAAGAAACAGCAACTCAGCTGTGAGAAGTCAGAATGTGCAACCGCGACGATCTTCGTGGCGATGCACACATGACAATACCCCCCCTTCTACGAGGGGCCTCCGGACCCTCAGGGCCAGGTTTGCCCGGGTGAGTTCTGTGGAAGGTCCGCACCAAACGATCTGCGTTAATGTCAGACGCAGGAACCCACGTCCTCTCCTCTGGACCATACCCCTTCCAATGCACCAAGTACTGAAGGGACCGGCGATTCAGACGTGAGTCAATGATCTTTGACACTTGAAACTCCAAGTTACCATTGACCACCACTGGAGGAGGAGGTAGAGGTGATGGTATGACTGGTGCCACGTACCTCTTAAGTAATGACTTGTGGAACACATTATGAATTTTAAACGTAGGAGGGAGGTCCAGACGAAATGCCACAGGATTAATTATGGAACTGATCCTGTACGGCCCGATGAATCTGGGGCCCAGCTTCCAGGAGGGAACTTTAAGTTTTATATTCCTGGTAGACAACCATATCAGATCGTTCACATTAAGATCTGGACCAGAAACTCTCCTCCTATCAGCCATACGTTTATAACGGTTCCCCATAGCACTCAGATTATTCAATACACCTCTCCACACTGAAGCAAGTGACGACGAGAAACGCTCCTCCTCAGGAACCCCAGAAGGGCCCCCCCCATTGAATGTACAAAACTGGGGATGAAAACCATATGCCCCAAAAAACGGGACTTACCAGTGGACTCGCTCCGCCTGTTGTTAAGAGCGAACTCTGCCAGAGGCAAGAAAGAAGACCAGTCCTCCTGGTTCTCTGAGACAAAACACCGAAGATAAGTCTCTAGGCTTTGATTCAGACGCTCTGTCTGACCATTGGTCTGCGGATGAAAAGCCGAGGAAAATGACAATTGCATCCCCCGACGTAAACAAAATGCCCTCCAAAACTTGGACACAAACTGAGACCCCCTATCTGACACCACATCAGAAGGCAACCCATGAAGTCTCACAATCTCCCCAATGAACACCTGCGCCAGAGTTTTAGCATTAGGGAGGGCAGGAAGAGCAATGAAATGTGCCATCTTACTGAACCTGTCAACAACCACCAGTATGACAGTCTTCTCTGACGACTGAGGAAGGTCCGTGATGAAGTCCATAGACAAATGAGTCCATGGACGCTCCGGAAGTTTCAAGGGTAAGAGGGTCCCAGACGGACGGGTATGAGGGGTCTTAGAGCGAGCACAAACCCCACAGGACGCGACAAAAGTTAAAACATCTTTATTAACGTTAGGCCACCAAAACCGGCGAGAAAGGAGATCTAAAGTAGCCTTACTCCCTGGATGTCCTGCTAAAGCAGAATTATGATGTGCCTCAATAACCTTTTGTCTCAACTGATTTGGGACAAACAGTCTCCCTGGAGGTCCTGCAGGGGCGTCCCCCTGAGCCTCTAACACCTCCTCCTCAAGCTCAGAACATACAGCCGACACTACCACCCCCTCCTGAAGGATAGGAATCGGGTCATCCATTTTCCCGGCCCCTGGGAAACTGCGAGACAAGGCATCCGCCTTAACATTCTTAGATCCAGGGCGATAAGTGACAACAAAATTAAACCTGGTAAAAAACAACGACCATCGAGCTTGTCTGGAATTCAGACGCTTAGCAGATTCCAAATACAGCAGGTTCTTGTGATCAGTAATGACGGTGACCAGGTGGACTGCCCCCTCCAAAAAGTGACGCCATTCTTCAAAAGCCAACTTAATGGCCAAAAGTTCCCTATTGCCGATATCATAATTCCTTTCGCGGACGACAATTTTTTAGAAAAGAAAGCGCACGGATGCCATTTACCAGGGGACGGACCCTGGGACAATATTGCACCCACCCCTACGTCAGACGCGTCCACCTCCACAACGAACGGCTGTGATGCATCTGGTTGGATGAGAACGGGTGCCGAAAGCAAAACATTTTTTCAAAGAGGAAAAAGCTTGGCAAGCTTTGTCCGACCATTTAGAAAAATCCGTCCCTTTTCTTGTCATGTCAGTGAGAGGTTTGACAACAGATGAGAAATTACAAATAAATTTCCGGTAGTAGTTAGCAAACCCCAGAAAACGCTGCAGAGCCTTAAGATCCTCTGGCTGATCCCATTCAAGCACTGCTCTCACCTTTTCAGGGTCCATACGGAAACCGGAGGCTGACACCAAGAAACCCAAAAACTGAAGTTCCTGTACGGCGAATACACACTTTTCCAGTTTGGCGTATAGTTTATTGTCTCGCAAGATCTGCAACACCTGTCTCACATGCTCCTGGTGAGACACAAGATCTGGTGAGTAAATTAAAATGTCATCCAAATATACGACCACAAACAGCCCCACCAGATGACGAAAAATGTCATTAACAAAATGTTGGAATACTGCTGGTGCAGTAGTCAGACCAAAAGGCATGACAAGGTTCTCATAATGTCCCTCCGGCGTGTTAAACGCCGTTTTCCACTCATCCCCCTCTTTTATCCTAATCAGATTATACACCCCCCTGAGATCCAATTTAGAGAACCATTTGGCGCCAACAATTTGATTGAAGAGATCAGGAATCAGAGGGAGTGGATACGGATCTCGAACAGTAATCCGATTAAGTTCGCGGAAATCCAAGCAAGGGCGTAGGCCTCCATCTTTTTTCTTCACAAAGAAGAACCCCGCGGCCACTGGGGAAGATGAAGGTCTAATATGCCCTTTGGCCAGACTTTCCGAAATATAATCTTTCATAGCCTGCCTCTCAGGACCAGAAAGGTTATATAACCTAGCTTTAGGTAACTTAGCATCAGGAAGTAAATTAATAGAGCAGTCATACACGCGATGAGGAGGCAACTCCTGACACCCCTCCTCAGAGAACACATCCCCAAAGTCCTCCAAAAAAGGAGGCAAAGTACTAGGCACGACCGCACTGATGACTGTGTTCATGCAGTTACTTTTGCAAAACTCCCCCCATTGGCTTATATCTCTGGACTGCCAATTAATCACAGGGTTATGTTTAACCAACCAAGGAAGTCCCAACACAATAGGAGTAGGTAGACCCTCCAACACATAACAAGATAATAGTTCCCTATGTATTGCCCCTACCCGAAGGTCAATGTTATGAACCTCATGAACAAAGCTACCTTGGCCGAGAGGCCTGGCGTCAATGGAGAATATAGGGATCGGTTTGACCAATACACTCAGATGCATACCTTGAGCCTGAGCAAACTGAGCGTCAACCAGATTAGCCCCGGACCCACTATCAAGAAGAACAGAAAATCTCTCCACTCTCGTACCAACCACCACCTCCACTGGTACAAGGAACTGAGAAGAACTAGCGGACGAAATACATACTCCAGGTTGTCGTCCACCACACAACCTGGGATTAACAGTTTTCCGGCGACTTTTTGCTCAACAAGGCACGGGATGGACATCCCCCAACAAAATGTCCCTCTTTCCCGCAGAAGAAACACCTTCTAGTCCTGCGGCGTACCGCCAATCCCTTCCTACGAAATGATGTCCCTCCCAACTGCATAGGCTCCTCCGAACAGACAAGGGGAACCTCAACATAAGGGACTTTAGTAGTAGGTGGAGTAACAACAGGGGCGGAGTTACCTAGCACCTCTCCCGGAGCCGTCTATCAGTACGGATAGCTAGGGCCATAGCAGCCTCCAGTGATGGAGGAGAATCATACTGAGCCAAAACGTCCTTTAATTTGTCAGAAAGCCCATGACAAAACTGGCTCCTAAGAGCTGGGTCATTCCACTGAGTATCTGTGGCCCATCTACGGAACTCAGAAGCAAATTCCTCCGCCGGACGATCTCCCTGCTGTATCTTACGTAATTTTGTCTCAGCAAGAGAGACCCGATCTGGGTCATCATATACCAAACCCAGGGCAGTAAAAAATCGATCTACTGACTGTAGAGCCGGGATCCCGGAGGAAGGGAGAAGGCCCAGGATTGAGGGTCCCCTTGTAGGAGCGAGATAACAATTCCCACTCTCTGCTCTTCACTCCCTGATGATCGAGGCCGAAGCCGAAAATACAATTTACATGCTTCCCTGAAGGTAAAAAATTTGTCTCGCCCACCAGTGAACCTGTCCGGGAGAGCTACTTTAGGTTCAAATCTGGTTTGCTCCGAGGGAGACAAAACTTTGGACTTAATGTCCGTCAGCTCCATGGATAATCCCTGCAACTGCAGAGCCAGCTGGGCTACTGGATCCATGGCAACTGGGAATAATTTTATGGGCCAGTGAAAATGTCACGCGGTCTTATGATATGTGTACGATGTCAGTAAACTATTCTAAAAAGAACAACACTCTATACAACATATAGATTAGCAACATCAGCATGTAAATATAGAATAGATTTACCTGACACGATATCCGTTGAACTCAGGGTTAATCTTGAGGACTTGATACACTGTCACAGGAAAGAGGAGGACCGGGGGTCTAACCTGACCCTAAACTGGGGTCCTAACTAATCCCTCACCTTGGAGGTACTGATAATGGTTCAGAGGTCCAAGTCTCCAGCCTAACCCTGTCTCCTATCAGTCCCTGAACCCTGTAATCAGTCCTAAGAAGGATTCTGATTACCACCAAAGGGATATGGGCTGATCTCTGCTAAATACACAGATTAGACATATAAGACAGACTGGAGAAAACACAGACTTGCATACACACTCAAACACAGAAGGAACATAAATGATCTGGGATATTAAACTCTAAGCAAGGTGAGCTTAAAACAACTAAGGAGCTCTTTAACTTAAGTCTATACAGATACAATCCTATCTGTGGTCTGCATGAAGAATTTCACTGGCAACTCCCAACACAGACAACCAGAGATTTAAAGGAAACCAATCAACAAATAATTAATTGCAGCCGGGAGAAAACTGCACCCAGTCCCAGAACTGAGCACAGACAGAATTAACTCCCTAACTGCCAAACACAAAGAAACAGCAACTCAGCTGTGAGAAGTCAGAATGTGCAACCGCGACGATCTTCATGGCGATGCACACATGACATTTACTGGCCAGCCACGCTGTGGAGTATTTGGATGCATGTGATGGAGCATTGTCCTGCATGAAAATCATGTTTTTCTTGAACAATACCGACTTCTTCCTGTACCACTGCTTGAAGAAGGTGTCTTCCAGAAACTGGCACTAGGTCTGGGAGTTGAGCTTCACTCCATCCTCAACCTGAAAAGGTACCACAAGTTCATCTTTGATGATACCAGCCTATACCAGTACCCCACCTCCACCTTGCTGGCATCTGAGTCGAAGTGGAGCACTCTGCCCTTTACTGATCCAGCCTCGGGCCCATCCATCTGTCCTATCAAGAGTCACTCTCATTTCATCAGTCCATAAAACCTTCGAAAAATCAGTCATAACATATTTTTTGGCCCAGTCTTGACGTTTTATCTTATGTTTCTTGTTCAAAGGTGGTCGTTTTTCAGCCTTCCTTACCTTGGCCATGTCCCTGAGTATGGCACACCTTGTGCTTTTTGATACTCCAGTAACGTTGCTGCTCTGAAATATGGGAAAACTGGTGGCAAATGGCATCTTGGAAACTTCACGCTTGATTTTCCTCAATTCATGGGCAATTATTTTGAGCCTTTTTTATCAACACGCTTCTTGCGACCCTGTTGGCTGTTTGCCATGAAACGCTTGATTGTTCGGTGATCACGCTTCAAAAGTTTGGCAATTTCAAGACTGCTGCATCCCTCTGCAAGACATCTCACAATTATTGACTTTTCAGAGTCCGTCAAATCTCTCTTCTGACTCATTTTGCCAAAGGAAAGGAAGTTGCCTAATAATTAAGCACACCTTATTTAGGGTGTTGATGTCATTAGACAATACCCCTCCTCATTACAGAGATGCAAATCACCTGATTTACATAATTGTCAGTTGGCTTTCAAGCCTATACAGCTTGGAGTAGGACAACATGTATAAAAAAGATGTGATCAAAATACTCATTTGCCTAATAATTCTGCACACAGTGTATATAACTAGAGTGACACACAGGAAAAATATTGAAAACCGGCCTAAAATGGCCGAAATTGGAGCATGCAGATATATGAGCTGGCACGGAGATACCACACTGACAATTCTGTGGCCTGTTTTTTTTTACTTTTGTTGGATGAAGAGTGCTGTATATAACTAGATTGAAACACAGGAAAAAAATTGAAAACCCAGCTTAAAATGGCCAAACTTGGAGAATGCAGATATATGAGCTGGCACGGAGATACCACACTGACAATTCTGTGGCTTGTTTTTTTTTGCTTTTGTAGGATAAATAGTGCTGTAAATAACTAGAGTGACACACAGGAAAAAAAATTTAAAACCAGCCTAACATGGCCAGACTTGGAGCAAGCAGATATATATGCTGGCACGGAGATACCACACTGACAATTCTGTTACCTGTTTTTTTGGCTTTTGTAGGCTAAATAGTGCTGTATAGAACTAGAGTGACACTCAGGAAAAAAATTGACAACTGTCCTAAATTGGCCAAACTTGGTGCACGCAGATATATAAGCTGGCAAGGAGATTCAACACTGACAATTCTGTGGCCTGTTTGTTTTTGCTTTTGTAGGCTAAATAGTGCTGTATATAACTAGAGTGACACACAGGAAAAATATTGAAAACCGGCCTAAAATGGGAAAACTTGGAACACCCAGATATATGAGATGGCATGGAGATACCACACTGACAATTCTGTTGCCTATTTTTTTGCTTTTGTAGGCTAAAAAGTGCTGCATATAACTAGAGTGACACACAGGAAAAATATTGAAAACCGACCTAAAATGGGTAACTTGGAGCACGCAGATATATGAGCTGGCAAAGAGATATCACATTGACAATTCTGTTGCCTATTTTTTGGCTTTTGTAGGCTAAATAGTGATGTATATAACTAGAGTAACACACAGGAAAAAAATTTAAAACTGGCCTAAATTGGCTAAACTTGGAGCACGCAGATATATAAGCTGGCATGGAGATACCACAATGACAATTATGTTGCCTATTTTTTGCTTTTGTAGGCTAAATAGTGCTGTATATAACTAGAGTGACACACAGGAAATATCTTTAAAACCGGCCTAAAATGGCAAACTTAGAGCACACATATATAAGCTGGCACGGATATGCCACAGTGACAATTCTGTGGCCTGTTTTCTTTGCTTTTGTAGGCTAAATAGTGCTGTATATAACTAGAGTAACACACAGGAGATAAATTGAAAACCAGCTTAAAATGGCCAAACTTGGAGCACGCATATATATGAGGTGGCATAGAGATACCACACTGACAATTCTGTGGCCTGTTTTTTTGGCTTCTGTAGGCTAAATAGTGCTGTATATAGCTAGAGTGACACACAGGAAAAAAATTGAAAACCGGCCTAATTTGGCCAGACTTGGAGAGTGCAAATATACAGTCATGGCCAAAAGTTTTGAGAATGACACAAATATTAATTTTTACAAAGTCTACTGCTTCACTTTTTCTAATGGCAATTTGCATATACTCCAGAATGTTATAAAGAGTGATCAGCTTAACAGCAATTACTTGCAAAGTCAATATTTGGCTAGAAAATGAACTTTATCCCCCAAAACACATTTCAACATCATTGCAGCCCTGCCTTAAAAGGACCAGCTAACCTCTTTTCAGTGATTTCTCCATTAACACAGGTGTGGGTGTTGATGAGGACATGGCTGGAGATCAATCTGTCATGATTAAGTAAGAATGACACCACTGAACACTTTAAAAGGAGGCTGGTGCTTGGCATCATTGTTTCACTTCTGTTAACCATGGTTATCTCTAAAGAAACACGTACAGTCATCATTGCAATGCACAAAAATGGCCTAACAGGGAAGAGTATCGCAGCTAGAAAGATTGCACCTCAGTCAACAATCTATCGCATCATCAAGAACTTCAAGGAGAGAGGTTCCATTGTTGCCAAAAAGGCTCCAGGGCGCCCAAGAAAGACCAGCAAGCGCCAGGACCATCTCTTAAAAGTGTTTCAGCTGCGGGATCAGGCTACCAGCAGTGCAGAGCTTGCTCAGGAATGGCAGTAGGCAGGTGTGAGTGCATCTGCACGCACTGTGAGGCGGAGACTCTTGGAGCAAGGCCTGGTCTCAAGGAGGGCAGCAAAGAAGCCACTTCTCTCCAGAAAAAACATCATGGACAGACTGATATTCTGCAAAAGGTACAGGCAGTGGACTGCTGAGGACTGGGGTAAAGTTATTTTCTCTGATGGATCCCCTTTTCGATTGTTTGGGACATCAGGAAAATGTCTCATTCGGCGAAGACAAGGTGAGCGCTACCACCAGTCTTGTCTCATGCCAACTGTTAAGCATCCTGAAACCATTCATGTGTGGGGTTGCTTCTCAGCCAAGGGAATCGGCTCTCTCACAGTCTTGCCTAAAAACACAGCCATGAATAAAGAATGGTACCAGAATGTCCTCCAAGAGCAACTTCTCCCAACCCTCCAAGAGCAGTTTGGCGATCAACAATGCCTTTTCCAGCATGATGGGGAACCTTGCCATAAAGCAAAGGTGATAACTAAATGGCTCAGGGAACAAAACATAGAGATTTTGGGTCCATGGCCTGGAAACTCCCCAGATTTTAATCCCATTGAGAACTTGTGGTCAATCATCAAGAGACGGGTGGACAAACAAAAACCTAAAAATTCTGACAAAATGAAAGCATTGATTATGCAAGAATGGACTGCTATCAGTCAGGATTTGGTCCAGAAGTTGATTGAGAGCATGCCAGGGAGAATTGCAGAGGTCCTGAAGAAGAAGGGTCAACACTGCAAATATTGACTTGCTGCATTAACTCATTCTAACAGTCAATATAAGCTTTTGTTACTCATATGTTTGCAATTATATTTCTGTCTGTGATAAAAACATCTGTCAAACACACATAAAAACCAGAGGGCAGCAGATCATGTGAAAATATAATATTTGTGTCATTCTCAAAACTTTTGGCCATGACTGTATATAAATAGAGTGACACACAGGAAAATATTTGAAACCGGGCCTTAAATTGCCAAACTTGTTGCACGCAGATATTTAAGCTGGCACGGAGGCACCACACTGACAATTCTGTGGCCTGTTTTTTTACTTTCGTAGGCTAAATAGTGCTGTATATAATGTAACATTTCCAGGGGTATTAGCTCTAGGATCGCTGTCTGGGTAGACAGAATGGCACGGAAACAGTTCATTCAGACAGCAATTATGGTAAAAACTGGCCGCAGCCAGTTTTATTAAAGTCCACAGCACACAGATAAAAGAAACAAAGCATAAACAAAAGACCTAGGCTTGTCTAGCCACTAATTACACTTATATAGATTTTCCCTTTCTATCAGGAACCCGGCTCTATCAGCCTAGGCCCAAAACAACACATATGATATATGTTACCAGTATGGAGTTTCCCAGATACTCCTCCTTATGTCTGAAGTTCCACCCGACGTCCAGACTTGAGAGAGATCCACTCCTATTCAGTAGTCATCATCCTGGAGGTTCACAGAGACACTCCTGTGTCCGGGGTACCTCTAACCCAGACTGAGACAGCTCCCCTCCTCTTCAGTAATCATCAGCATGGAGGTTCACAGAGACACTCCTGTGTCCGGGGTACATCTAACCCAGACTGAGACAGCTCTCCTCCTCTTCAGTAGCTTATCCGCATGGATTCTCACAGAGACTGCTTCCTGCGCCGGGACACCTCCCTGTGTCCAGGCTAAAGACAGCTCTAACACTTTTGGAGACTGTTTCTTGTGCCAGGACACCTCCCTGTGTCCAGGCTAAACTAGCTCCCTGACTGTGTCCGCAGACACCTATTTCTGGCTTCCTAATTACCACCTGAGTGGCCACAGGTTTGAGCTGCAAGCGTGTACTTGAATGGATGGTGTAATGACCTTTCTCTACCACTAGGTCTACAAAACCACACATTTCCCTTATACCTAGGTGAAATGTACACCCCATTCAGCCCATATTCCTTCACTGTCTCACATATCCCCTCTCTCTTCTCCAGACCGGAGGGCTGGTCATACAGACCGAAGGACTGGTCAACAATCCAACAGAGACAGTGAACTCCGGACACTGCATCAGCACTATACACAGGTAGGTCAGGGACACTTGGTTCCCGAGAACCACCATCCTCGTCTCCCAACATCACCTGCAAAGGAATTTCATCTTTATCACGGTCATCACCATTATCAGTATCATCACTATTATGATTAGCATCATCATTATCATCATCATCATTATGATCATTATCATCATTATCATCATCATCATATAAGTTTTAAGCTTGTGGGTTGAACACATAATATATCCAATCACCTCAACCCACAGTTCACACAGAGACTATGTACTTGTCCCTTGCTCTGTTCAGCCCCGGAATATTAGTCAATGACATTCGCTCATTCCTTAGGGACCTACCGTCTGTCATTGTCACAGACTTCGTCCAGTCACATTTCTGGGACGTAACCTTGTCAGGTCTCCCCTTTGCTCCCAGTGGTCAATCGTAACCTTGTCAGGTCTTGCCTGGGTATCTAAGGTCCGGTTAGACTCTGTACTGTCCTGTACTCTATCGGGTCGTCTGTATGGGCCTCTCAAACCTGAGTTACTGGAGGTCTCACTACCTCTAAACCCACGCCCACTACCCTCAGGACATCTTGCAAGGTCCCTAACTTCAGCCGTAGCTGTTCTGTTATTTAGGGGGCCCTTTCTCTGTCGGGTCTCACTATTCTTAGATGGCTGCCATCTTCTGCTGCTCAGATGATGCTGTCTATCTACTTGCTGTCTAGCGAGATTCAATTGTTCTACCTCTCGCAGGTAGGTCACACGGTACGCCACCAGCATGCGCACATATTCAAGACTTTCTTCCGTTCCGATAGCGTAGAATGACACCATGCCGTCTTCATCTGGTATCCAGTCCCGACGATCACGTGGACTGCTTACTTTCACCACACCAGACTTTTTCACCATTATCTGCATGGCTCGGCCATTTCTCCCAATTAGCTTTCTCACCAGAACATGAGGCACCCGGATGACGTCTTCCTGTAGACTGTGAGCTTTTCTCATAAGCTTTAGTTGTCTAACGGTTTGTTCTGTCTTCAACCGGAGAAACCGCTTTGTGCGAATACATCGCCAGTGCATGTCACTTAGGATTGCCACCCTCTTCACTGTAACTTCAGTCGTGGACAAGACCACCAGCTGTTTAGCTCCTGAGGTCGAGTACACCTTACAGGCTCCCACGGCCTTCCTAAACGCTTCATGTACAGACTCACGGGTGCATTCTTCTCTCAAGTCCTCGGGTACATCTACGAGGCACTTGTACCGACACGTTTCTGTCTCACCAGTGGTTTCCAGACGATCAATCAGCTCAGGGTTCAGGGACAACTGACTTTCAGCTTCTTCCCCCTTTACACTTCTTCTGAGCTGACTCACAGCTACAATTTCGTGAATTTCCGTCCGGACCACTTCCATTTCACAATTATCTTCCGTTACCACACTCTTAGCTCTCCTCAGGTCTATCTTCTCCTGGCCAAGGGAAGCGAGTGCAACGTGGTTGCCCTTTTCTTTCTCCAAGGAGGCCTTGTTCAGCGAGTGACACTGTATCAGGCGACTTTTAAGCCCGAGAACTTCTTCCTCTAGTTCCGCCATTCGCCTCTCAGCAGCCCGTCTCTGAAGCTTCTCTTGCGTCCACTGGGCTTGTAACCACTCCTTGAGCTCCTTGATCTCGGCTCCGACATCCACCGAATCATCCGAACTCACCGCACTCGAGGAAGTATCTGCTTTACACCTCTCATCTCCAGTGGCAAACTCCTGGACCTGGTCTGTAGCTTCTCTGATGGACTCCTCCATCTTTTCCCGCTCAGCTTCCATTTGGCTGAGCTTTTCCTTAAGGCGCATCTCCACCTTCTGGAGAGTATCACAGGACATCTGTAGCTCCTTCACCTGAGCTTCCAGACCTAGGGTCTTTCTGCGCAGATCACCATTTTCATCACGGGTGTCCTGCAGAGTGGTCTCAACCACCTGGCGCACTTGCTCTGCATCCATCTTCTCCTCTTCTAGTTTTTCTTTGACCCTGAGGAGATCTACATAATCTCTCTTCATCTGTTGCAGTTCCCTACTGCGTTCATCACACTCCTTCTTGGAGTCACACAGCTCCTGGTTGAGCTGTTCGCGCAATCGTTTTAGGATTTGTTCACTTCCAGAAACTCCATCCTGCAGCGCCTCCTTCTCACGCTTCAACTGCAAAACCTCTTCCTTGATTTTGCGGCGGTCCTCTTTAATTGCAAAGAACATATTCTGCCACAGGATAACTTCCTCGTTGCTTCCTTCTAGATCTCGCTGGTCTGAGGACACGTCCTCCAGGTTTTCACATAATTGCAGCATGTCACTCTGATATTGCAGCCGAATAGGTTCCAGCTCTTGGCCATGACTGGCCCCCTCCTTTTCTACCTCTAAAGGAGAATCCATACTTGAAGCATAGGCAGACAGTACTACATTCTCTTTCATTTTGAGCGAGTACTACCGGAACAACCTTTTAGTGGCCCTTGCGCCGTCTACGACGAGAGGAGGACTCTCTTCCCTCGTCTAGCCTCTCCTGACTGAACTCACTTTTTACTTTCATAGTGTCCCAGTCAGCTACAGGGTCTGTGTCACTCCCCATGGTGTTGTGGACTAACAGGTCACCTCCCACTTTGACGTCACCCCCTTCTACTGGAGCTACCCCGTTATCAACGGTCACTTTGTCATTTTTAGGAGGTACCAACCCACCACCAGTAACAATTTTCAGTTTTTCACACTCTACACTCTTGTGAAAATCCGCCCCTTTTTTAAACTCCGCCCCCTTTTTTCCAACCACACCGGCAGGGTAATTTTTACACAAAAAATCAGCAGTAGTCTTAGGACTCAGTTCACAACATCTCTTACCACCTCCCCGGGCACTCTGTGACAACACTGGCACCCCTGGAGAGTCCATAGAATGGTCCACTGCCGCCATTCCATACGGTGCCCATGGTTCCCGCACCATGTCCAGTTGCATGTCCAGTAGACATTTCTCAAATATGCGGTCCGACTTGTCAGACCCATTCGCTGCTCCGTTCACAGCCATCGCGGAGCACTGTTCACACCAGAACTTCACCGCTTTCCCTTGAAAAAATCTTCGTGGCCCCGCCGAGCCACAGCAAACTGGATTTGAGTGCGACGACAATCTTCACAACCCCGCCGAGTTGCAGCAAGATGCCTTCGTGACCCCACTGAGTCACAGCAAGATGCCTTCGTGACCCCACTGAGTCACAGCAAGATGCTTGTATCCACACTCGTCTTCCATGCTGTCAGACTTCTCTGTCTCAACAACGGCAGTCTTCACTCAAGACATACACACTCTACAGTCTTTTCCACAGAAAAATTCAGCTCTGCTGTGCAGACACACTTTTTTTTTTTTTTTCTTTGCAAAGTCTATTAGGGCTCCTGTCTCTTTAAGACTGCTCCAAACAGACGTTTCTGCTGACACACTTTTTTTTTTTTCTCTGTTGCTATTTCAACAGACTTCACCTTTATTGCTGTCTCTCGCCACTGTGCCGCATGCACACTCCAGCACTGACTGTACCAGCCAATGCGCTGCCCGAGCATTCTCCACCAATTGTAACATTTCCAGGGGTATTAGCTCTAGGATCGCTGTCTGGGTAGACAGAATGGCACGGAAACAGTTCATTCAGACAGCAATTATGGTAAAAACTGGCCGCAGCCAGTTTTATTAAAGTCCACAGCACACAGATAAAAGAAACAAAGCATAAACAAAAGACCTAGGCTTGTCTAGCCACTAATTACACTTATATAGATTTTCCCTTTCTATCAGGAACCCGGCTCTATCAGCCTAGGCCCAAAACAACACATATGATATATGTTACCAGTATGGAGTTTACCAGATACTCCTCCTTATGTCTGAAGGTCCACCGACGTCCAGACTTGAGAGAGATCCACTCCTATTCAGTAGTCATCATCCTGGAGGTTCACAGAGACACTCCTGTGTCCGGGGTACCTCTAACCCAGACTGAGACAGCTCCCCTCCTCTTCAGTAATCATCAGCATGGAGGTTCACAGAGACACTCCTGTGTCCGGGGTACATCTAACCCAGACTGAGACAGCTCTCCTCTTCTTCAGTAGCTTATCCGCATGGATTCTCACAGAGACTGCTTCCTGCGCCGGGACACCTCCCTGTGTCCAGGCTAAAGACAGCTCTAACACTCTTGGAGACTGTTTCTTGTGCCAGGACACCTCTGTTGTGAATGGGTTTGAGATGAGTTCTGAGCAGAGGCTCCCTCTGGTGGTTACAAGCGGTACTAGTGAGGATTGGGAATCAGGTGTTACTGATTGGTCTTATTTAAGGGAATCATTTTCCCATCAGGGTTGCCGGTGATCAATTGTTCTGGTCTGAATCCTTCTTTCCAGTTTCCCTTGTAGCCTGCTGTGTCGTGTCTGCATCTCCTGCTATCAGATAAGACTATTTCTTATTTTGTGTTTTTGCTATATTTTTGCATTTGGTCCTGCACTTCTGTGGGGGCCTTCTGGGTCCCCTCCGGGGGCTTCTGCCCTCTCAGTTTAGTCCAGCCACTGTGTTTTGTACTTTTGCTTTTTCCAGTTTTTTCAGTGGCTGCTGTTTTTGTTACACCAGAGAACTAATTTAGGTGGTAGAGGTCGTGTGATCTCAGGTGATTTTGAAATTAGTAGAGTTGGTGTTTTTCAGGGTTTTCTGGGATTGCAGTAAGTACCCTTCCTGTCCTTTTCTATTTAGATAGTTTGGGCCCCAGCGTTTGCTCATACTATTTTCTTTCTGTGTCAGTATTTCCTCTTGTCTAACCGCCATTACATGTTTGGGGGCTTTCTATTATCTTTGGGGTTCTGCTACGGGGCAGATAGCTTTCCTATTTCTATCTTTAGGTGTAGTTAGTTTCTCAGGCTGTGACGAGGCGTCTAGGACCATCGTAGGAACGCTCCACGGCTGCCTCTAGTTGTGGTGGTTAGTCAGGGTACTGCAATCCCATAGATTCCAACTGCTCTGGTGTATTTCCTTTTTTTTACCTGCACTCCTCAGCTACCGAAACATAACAGTATCACCGGCCATAAAAATTGTATGGTACTCACAGAAGGGAAAAAATATTTTGAAGGAAGAAAAGTTGTCAGAGATATTTTTCTGTTTGTTGCATTTTTTTTTTTCCTCTGTATCTCTGGGTGCTGGGGAGGATCTTTTCTCCCAATGGAGTTTGCACAGTTGTCTGGCCGTGTGGATCAGCTTGCCACTGAGGTTCAGAGTATTGCTGCATATCTTGCTGGGTTGCCTGTTGTGGAACCTAGGATCCCCATGCCAGATTTGTTTTTAGGGGATCGAGCTAAGTCTCAGAATTTCAAAAATAACTGTAAATTGTTTTTTGCCTTAAAATCTAAGTCCTCAGGAAACGCAGCGCAGCAGGTTCAAATTGTCATCTCTCTCCTGCGCGGCGATCCTCAGGATTGGGCTTTTTCCCTGACACCTGGGGATCCTGTTTTGAGTGATGTTGATGCATTTTTTCAGGCTTTGGGGTTATTGTACGATGAGCCTAATGTCACTGATCAAGCTGAAAAAGCCTTGTTGGCATTAAATCAGGGGCTTGATGACGCTGAGTTATACTGTCAGAGATTCCGTAGGTGGGCAGTCCTGACCAAATGGAATGACGACGCTTTGGCAGCTCTTTTTCGGAAGGGTCTGTCGGATAATGTAAAGGATGTTATGGTGGGATTCCCTGTCCCCTCTGGTCTCAATGATTCTATGTCATTAGCGATTCAAATTGACAGACGTTTGCGTGAGCGGAGAAGTATGCGTGGAGTGGTGTTGCCTTGTGAGCCAGCTGCTGAGCCCATGCAGTGTGATGGAGTGGTGTCTGGGGCACAGCGTCATGAGTTTCGAAAGCGCAATGGGTTATGTTTCTACTGTGGTGATGCCTCTCATGCTATTTCAGTCTGCCCTAAGCGGGGAAGACGTTTTGCACGCTCAGTTGTCTTGGGTAGTGTTCAGACTAAGTTTTTATTAACTGTCACTCTGATATGCTCTCTGTCCTCATTTTCTGCTCAGGCTTTCGTTGATTCTGGAGCAGCTATTAACCTGATGGATTATGATTTTGCTAAACGTTGTGGATTTCCCTTGATACCCCTACAGAAGTCTACCCCTACTGGGGATCGATTCTACCCCTTTGGCTGAGAATAAACCCCAGTTTTCTACTCAGGTGATAATGAGGGTTGAACCTGATCACCAGGAGTGCTGCAAATTTTTGGTTCTATATAATCTGCATGACATTATCGTGCTGGGTTTCCCTTGGTTACAGTCTCATAATCCTGTTTTGGATTGGAAATCTGTGTCTGTAACCAGTTGGGGCTGCCAATGTGTTAATACCAACACTCCTGTTTTTTCTGCCTCCCCCCAGGCTGAGGATGTTCCTGACTTTTTGTTTGATTTTTCTGATGTGTTTAGCGAAAGTAAATCTGCATCCTTACCTCCCCATAGGAGCTATGACTGCGCTATTGAATTAGTGCCAGGTAGTAAATTCCCTAAGGGTCGCCTTTTTAACTTGTCTGTACCTGAACATGACGCTATGCGGTCTTATATCAAGGAATCATTGGAGAAGGGTCATATCAGACCATCCTCTTCACCCTTAGGTGCCGGTTTTTTCTTTGTGGCCAAAAAAGATGGTTCATTAAGGCCGTGTATTGATTATCGTCTCTTGAACAATATTACTGTGAAATATCAATACCCGTTACCCTTGATTTCTGACCTGTTTTCCAGGGTGAAAAACGCTACTTGGTTTACCAAGCTTGACCTCAGGGGGGCGTATAACCTTATTCGCATTAAGCACGGGGATGAATGGAAGACGGCATTTAACACCCCTGAAGGGCATTTTGAGTACCTTGTGATGCCCTTTGGGCTCACTAATGCTCCTTCCGTCTTCCAGTCCTTCATGAATGACATTTTCAGGGATTTTGTGGACAAGTTTCTGATTGTTTATTTGGATGATATCTTGATTTTTTCTAATGACTGGGACTCTCATGTGAAACATGTTCGAACTGTATTCCAGATTTTGAGAGAGAATGCTCTGTATGTGAAGGGATCAAAGTGTCTTTTTGGCGTACAGAAGATCTCATTTCTGGGATTCATTTTGTCCCCATCTGTTATTGAAATGGACCCGGTCAAGGTTCAGGCCATCTGTGATTGGGTCCAACCTACTTCATTAAAGGCTCTTCAGAGATTTTTGGGTTTTGCCAATTTTTATCGTAAATTTATTGGTAATTTCTCTGTTATTGTTAAACCATTAACTGATTTGACCAGAAAGGGTTCTGATGTGGTGAATTGGCCTCCTGAGGCAGTCTCTGCGTTTCAGGAACTTAAGCAGAGATTCACTTCTGCTCCTGTTCTACGGCAGCCTGATGTTTCTCTGCCATTTCAGGTGGAGGTTGATGCCTCTGAAATTGGGGCAGGTGCCGTTTTGTCCCAAAAAGATCCAGAGACCTCTAAAAGTAACCCTTGTGCCTTTTTCTCTCGAAAATTTTCTCCTACTGAACGTAATTATGACGTGGGTAATCGGGAGTTATTGGCCATGAAGTGGGCTTTTGAAGAGTGGAGACATTGGCTGGAGGGAGCCAAACATCAGGTGGTGGTCCTTACGGACCATAAGAATCTGGTCTATCTGGAATCTGCCAAGCGACTCAATCCTAGACAGGCCAGGTGGGCCTTGTTTTTCACACGTTTTAATTTTGTGGTTTCCTTTCTTCCTGGCACTAAGAATGTTAAGGCGGATGCCCTCTCGAGGAGTTTCCTTGCGGACTCTCCTGAGCTATCTGATCCCTCTGTTATTTTGAAGGAGGGTGTAGTTCTTTCCGCCATCTCGCCCAATTTGAGACTTGCTCTGGAGGGGTGTCAGGAGGATAGGCCCGAGCGCTGCCCTGTTGGAAAATTGTTTGTCCCGGACCAATGGAAAAAGAGTGTGATGTCTGAGATTCATTGTTCCGCATTGGCTGGGCATCCCGGAATTTTTGGTACCAGAGACTTGGTTAGTCGGTCCTTTTGGTGGCCTACCTTGTCTCGCGATGTCAGGGAATTTGTGCAGTCCTGCGGGACTTGCTCTCGCTCCAAGCCTTGCTCTCGCTCTAGTGGTTTGTTGATGCCATTGCCTGTGCCCAAGAGACCATGGACCCATATCTCTATGGATTTCATTTCCGATCTTCCTGTTTCTCAGAGAATGACCTTTATCTGGGTAATTTGTGATAGGTTTTCCAAAATGATACATCTTGTGCCATTACCTAAGTTGCCTTCCTCCTCTGAATTGGTGCCGTTGTTCCTTCAGCACGTGGTTCGTTTACACGGCATTCCTGAGAACATTGTGTCTGACAGAGGAGTCCAGTTTGTTTCCAGATTTTGGAGGACTTTTTGTTCTAAACTGGGTGTTCAATTGTCTTTCTCCTCGGCATTTCATCCTCAGACCAATGGTCAAACTGAGAGAACAAACCAGACATTGGAGACTTATCTAAGATGCTTTGTGTCTGCTGATCAGGATGACTGGGTCTCTTTTTTGCCTTTGGCTGAGTTTGCTCTTAATAATAGGGCTAGCTCTGCCACTTTGATGTCTCCGTTTTTCTGTAATTCTGGGTTTCACCCTCGATTTTCTTCAGGACAGACGGAGGCTTCTGTCTGTCCAGGTGTTGACTCTGTTGTTGAGCGTATGCAGCAGATTTGGGACCAGGTAGTGGAGAGGTTGTCCCTCTCTCAGGAGAAGGCCCAGCGGTTTGCTAACCGGCATAGGACTGGTGGTCCTCGGTTTAAAGTGGGGGACTTGGTCTGGTTGTCCTCAAAGAATATTCCTATGAGAGTAGCATCTCCTAAATTTAAGCCTAGGTTCATTGGACCTTATAAGATCATGGAGATTATTAATCCTGTTTCTTTTCGTTTGCTTCTTCCAGGGACATTTAAGATCCATAACGTGTTCCACAAGTCCTTGTTGAAGAGGTTTGTTGAGCCAGTGGTTCCTGCTGCTGTGCCTCCTGACCCTGTTTTGGTTGAGGGCAATCTGGAGTATGTGGTTGAGAAAATATTGGATTCTCGTTTTTCTAGACGAAGACTCCAGTATTTGGTTAAATGGAGAGGTTATGGTCAGGAAGATAATTCTTGGGTGTTTGCTTCGGACATCCATGCTAGGAGACTTATCCGTGCGTATCATAGAACTCATCCTGACCGACCTGGTTGCTCAAATGAGGGTTCGGTGACCCCTCCTCAAGGGGGGGGTACTGTTGTGAATGGGTTTGAGATGAGTTCTGAGCAGAGGCTCCCTCTGGTGGTTACAAGCGGTACTAGTGAGGATTGGGAATCAGGTGTTACTGATTGGTCTTATTTAAGGGAATCATTTTCCCATCAGGGTTGCCGGTGATCAATTGTTCTGGTCTGAATCCTTCTTTCCAGTTTCCCTTGTAGCCTGCTGTGTCGTGTCTGCATCTCCTGCTATCAGATAAGACTATTTCTTATTTTGTGTTTTTGCTATATTTTTGCATTTGGTCCTGCACTTCTGTGGGGGCCTTCTGGGTCCCCTCCGGGGGCTTCTGCCCTCTCAGTTTAGTCCAGCCACTGTGTTTTGTACTTTTGCTTTTTCCAGTTTTTTCAGTGGCTGCTGTTTTTGTTACACCAGAGAACTAATTTAGGTGGTAGAGGTCGTGTGATCTCAGGTGATTTTGAAATTAGTAGAGTTGGTGTTTTTCAGGGTTTTCTGGGATTGCAGTAAGTACCCTTCCTGTCCTTTTCTATTTAGATAGTTTGGGCCCCAGCGTTTGCTCATACTATTTTCTTTCTGTGTCAGTATTTCCTCTTGTCTAACCGCCATTACATGTTTGGGGGCTTTCTATTATCTTTGGGGTTCTGCTACGGGGCAGATAGCTTTCCTATTTCTATCTTTAGGTGTAGTTAGTTTCTCAGGCTGTGACGAGGCGTCTAGGACCATCGTAGGAACGCTCCACGGCTGCCTCTAGTTGTGGTGGTTAGTCAGGGTACTGCAATCCCATAGATTCCAACTGCTCTGGTGTATTTCCTTTTTTTTACCTGCACTCCTCAGCTACCGAAACTATAACACACCTCCCTGTGTCCAGGCTAAACTAGCTCCCTGACTGTGTCCGCAGACACCTATTTCTGGCTTCCTAATTACCACCTGAGTGGCCACAGGTTTGAGCTGCAAGCGTGTACTTGAATGGATGGTGTAATGACCTTTCTCTACCACTAGGTCTACAAAACCACACATTTCCCTTATACCTAGGTGAAATGTACACCCCATTCAGCCCATATTCCTTCACTGTCTCACAATAACTACAGTGACACACAGGAAAAAACTTAAAACCAGGCTAAAATGGCCAAACTTGGAGCACGCAGATATATACGCTGGAGCGGAGAAACCACACTGACAATTCTGTGGCCTGTTTTTTTTTTGCATTTGTATTCCTAATAGTGTTGTATATAACTACAGTGACACACGGGAAAAAAATTTGAAAACAGGCCTCAAATGGGCAAACTTGGAGCACGCAAATATTTGAGCTGGCATGGAGATACCACACTGACAAATGCTTTTTAGGCTAAATAGGGCTGTATATATGTAAATAACTACAGCGACAAATAGCAAAAAAAATGGAATTTAGCACTAAAATGACCAAAATTCTTAGCAGGCTGATGGATGAGGCATGTCACAGATATAGCTCACTGTAAAATATTTGGCCTGTTTGTACTATTGGGGGGTTCAGCAAAATGGTGTCAAGAAATTGTGTAAGATACTCAAAACAAATTCTACTCTACTGTACCACATAAAAGGTAAATATTTCTCTGTGCACTCAAAAGTGATTTTTAGGACCCCTTTAAAATTGCAGGATTTCTCGCTGTGCAAGGAAAAGGATCTGGCTGTATTGTGCACTGTCAAAAAGCAAATGGAGAAATAAAAAGGGCTCTGGATTGATTTGCAATGAAATAAGCTCTATTTACCTGGCCAAAAATTTTTTTCAAACCAATTAGACCTGGGGCTAGGCATATACGGTCAATATATCCTATAGGTAGCAGCAGCAGCACCAGGAGACAGGAAGAGAATGGACCCTCTTGATGTATGCAATGATATGTATATACACACATACAGTGCCTGCAGGCAGGGCCGGCGTCAGCACCCGGCCTACCCGGGCAAGTGCCGGGGCCCTGAGCAGGCAGGGGGGCCCACTCACCGTCGGGCACCTCGGCGCCCGTTAGCGGATGAGAGCGGTACCAGCGCCGCCACTGTGCCCCCCTGCTTGCTCAGGGCCCCGGCAGCAGGCGGCGCAATACTTACCTCTCCCCGTGCCTCCGCAGCTCCGGGCTCCAGGGGGCGCCGCGCTTCCTCTCACAGCAGCGCCGCTGAATGACGTCATCATTCAGCGGCCGGCAGTGGCAGAGAGTAAGCGCGGGCGCCCGACAGGTGAGGTGTCTGTGTCTGTGTGTGTATCAGTGTGTGTGTATGTATACAGTGCGGTGCTTTGTGTGTGTGTATGTGAGAGACTGTCAGCAAGAGCCCACAGAGGAAGCAGGCATGCTGAGAGGATGAAAGGAGCACAAGAGAGGAATAAAGAAACAAAAGCCGAAAGAGGAGAGGTGCAGAAGACCAGACACATAGAGGACAGGAGTAGTGATGATCGGTGTTCGAATCGAACTGTTCGCCAATCTCAAATTCGAGCTGTTTTAGGCGGTGTTCGAGCCATTCGACGAACCCGAACGATTTGGAAAAAATCCGGCTGTTCGAGGTTATGTTCGATAACTGTTCGTTCACCAATATCGTAATTGGATTTTTTCACAGTAATGGTGATAATTACTGTTAATACACAGTTTGAGTGTACAGCAGGGCAGGGGGAGGGGCATGGGATGGATCTCTGCAGAAATAATGAAGATCTCCATTTTTTTTCTCTTTCCCGCATTTCCAGTGGGCGGTGCAGTCTGTCAGCCTATCAGCAGCGCACACACCGAGCGAAGTGCTTTTTTTTTCACACAAGCAAGGGCATGTGTCATTGGCTGTGTATGTCACTTGTCCTTGCCCTATAAGACCCAGCCATTTTCCCCGTCGCCACCATTTTCTCACTGCTGCAGCTCTGTGTTAGACAACACTGCTGCTGCTGTGAGCGCTATGAAACTGCGCATTGCAAGCAAATTTTCTGGTAATTAGACTTGAAGGTTTAGGGAGTAGGGACTAGTTTGTAATTGCAGCCCTTTTGAGGGCTAGGTTACAGCAGTTCCTAGCACTTTTAGCAGGCAGGTCTGTGCTCTTAAATAGACAGATAGGTCAACTTGGGAGTAGTGACTATTTGTAATTGCAGCCCATTTGAGGGCTAGGTTACATCAGTTCCTATCACTTTTTGCCAGCTCCACCAGCGTTCAAATAACTACGAATTTATTGCTGCATCTTGCCTGGACAATAATTTTGGGCATAGTAGCAGTGTGTGGTACTCATTCTATTAGGCAATCTATACAAAGCTCCTCCAGCGTTCAAATAACTATGAATTTTTAGCTGCATCTTGCCTGGACAATAATTTTGGGCATAGTAGCAGTGTGTGGTACTCATTCTATTAGGCCATCTATACTAAGCTCCACCAGCGTTGAAATTACTAATAATTTTCATCTGCATCTTGCCTGGACAATAATTTTGGGCATAGTAGCAGTGTGTGGTACTCATTCTATTAGGCCATCTATACTAAGCTACTCCAGCATTGAAATTGCTAATAATTTTTATCTGCTTCTTGCCTGGACAATAATTTTGGGCATAGTAGCAGTGTGTGGTACTCATTCTATAAGGCCATCTATACTAAGCTCCACCAGCGTTGAAATTACTAATAATTTTTATCTGCATCTTGCCTGGACAATAATTTTGGGCGTAGTAGCAGTGTGTGGTACTCATTCTATTAAGCCATCTATACTAAGCTTCACCAGCGTTGAAATTACTAATAATTTTTATCTGCATCTTGCCTGGACAATAATTTTGGGCATAGTAGCAGTGTGTGGTACTCATTCTATTAGGCCATCTATACTAAGCTCCACCAGTGTTGAAATTACTAATAATTTTCATCTGCATCTTGCCTGGACAATCATTTGGGGCATAGTAGCAGTGTGTGGTACTCATTCTATTAGGCCGTCTATACTAAGCTCCACCAGTGTTCAAATAACTATGAATTTTTAGCTGCATCTTGCCTGGACAATAATTTTGGGCATAGTAGCAGTGTGTGGTACTCATTCTCTTAGGCCATCTATACTAAGCTCCACCAGCGTTGAAATTACTAATAATTTTTATCTGCATCTTGCCTGGACTATAATTTTGGGAATAGTAGCAGTGTGTGGTACTCATTCTATTAGGCCATCTATACAAAGCTCCACCAGCGTTCAAATAACTACAAATTTTTATCTGCATCTTGCCTGGACAATAATTTTGGGCATAGTAGCAGTGTGTGTAGTACTCATTCTATTAGTCCATCTATACTAAGCTCCACCAGCGTTGAAATTACTAATAATTTTTATCTTCATCTTGCCTGGACAATAATTTTGGGCATAGTAGCAGTGTGTTGTACTCATTCTATTAGGCCATCTATACTAAGCTCCACCAGCGTTGAAATTACTAATAATTTTTAGCTGCATCTTGCCTGGACAATAATTTTGGGCATAGTAACAGTATGTGCTACTCATTCTGTTAGGCCATCTATACTAAGCTCCACCACCTGTGTATCTAATAAAAATTTTTACTGCTTCTAACCCAGCCAATCCTTTTGGGCTAGTACCACAAATTGGCCACTCAGCTCTGCTCGGTTTCCATCCATCGTTTTTTGTGCAATCAACTGCAGAGTTGTCAATTAGGAGGGTGGGGGAGAGGGATTAACCAGGGCGCATGGTAGCAGCCAAACTAGTGAGGAAGTTGCAGGAGCCCAGGAAGAAGTGGACGACGCACTGGCGATGTGCATAGAAGACTCATCAGATGAGGGAGACCTTGATCTTATTTCTGTTGTGCGAGGTTGGGGGCAGAGGGCAGAGGAAGGAAGCATGATTCTTACCTCGCCACCAACACAACATGGACTTGGTGCTCCTGGATGCGCAAGACACATGAGTGCCTTCTTGCTGCTCTACCTGCAACATGACCCTCGAATTGTCAGAATTCGAAATAATCCTGACTACTGGGTAGCCACACTCTTAGATCCCCGGTACAAAAGTAAATTTGCCTAAATAATTCCTGCCATAGAAAGGGATTCACGCATGCAGGAGTATCAGCAGAGACTGTTGCATAATCTTACATGTGCTTTTCCATAAAACACCAGTGGTGCACGTAGTGAATCTCACAGTTCTAACTTGCCAACCGTGGGACTGTCAAGTCTTCAGTACTCAAACCGTAACAGAAACACCGTATCTGTTGGTGTTAACAGCAATTTTGCGGAATCCTTTAACCACTTTTTAGCCCATCCTTTGCAAGGCCACAGGAGACAAGAAGTCAGACACATAGTCAACGCCTAGAGACGATGATACAGGAGTATCTCCAAGTGAACATCGAAGCCATGACTGTGTCACTGGACCCTTGTTCTTTTTGGGCTTCAAATCTGGATAAATGGCCGGAGCTCGCCACTCACGCCTTGGAGATCTTGTCATGCCCCGCAGTCAGCGTTCTGTCTGATCGTGTTTTCAGCGCTGCTGGTGGTGTGCTGACAGATAAGCGCAAGCGGCTGTCCACTGACAATATAGACAAACTCACGTTCATAAAGGTAACATTGATAAAAGGAGGGCTTCTGGCATATTAGGGATAGTCAAACCAGTTATTTTCTCAATCATGGGAACCACCTTTGCCCAAAATGCATTTATTATAGGGCATGCCCACCATATGTGTGACATTGTCCCTTCCCCCTCCCCACATCTCCAATATCTATCTGTGACCACTGGATACCATCTGTGAAGGTCTGCTGGTACCCAGTACCATCTAGAGATGATTTTGAAGGAGGTTTCCTGAGCTTTGGACCTTATTGAGGTTTTATGTGTTAGGAAGAAACATTTATCCCATTGTGAGTCACAGAAGGAATGAGGAGCATTATACAGTAGGGAGATGGAATGTGTAGGGGGTGACAATGATAGGCTCAATTTTTCAAAGTTTGTGAGATCTCTATGAAGATGTGTGCGTTTCTTCACAGTTGAATAGAAGTGTTGTAACTGGCTATGTTCAAAATTTGCCTTCGGGGAACTGGCTCTTCCCTGTAACAAGTCATTGAGGGGGAGCAGCAAAGTATTGGAGATGACATGAGAAAATAATATCGGATGGGATTTATTTGAACCGAGAAATCTATTTGCAGATAGTCCTGGTGGGAAATCTGGATTATCTGAAATTGGGAGCAAGCGGCCCTGGGGGTCGATTGAGGATAAGCTTTTTTTTGGGGATCTCAAAGCCAAAGCAGTGGCATAAGTACTATATGACATGAGGCCAAGAGAGGGGACAATTAAATGGGCGCACCATGGGAGAGTGCTAAGAGCTTTAGGACAAATGGATTGAGCTATTTTGACCCACAATTTCCCCTCCGAATGATGGAAGAAGTCGAGGATTCTAGCGTGTACTGCTGCCATGTAATACCTTCTACAATCCGGAAGGCTAAGGCCCCCCTTTTGTTTGTGTCTGATCAGAACGTCCCCCAAATGCGTGGACGACCACTTGCCCAGATAAATCTGCAAAAGCTACTGCGTAGTCTTTCCAAAGATTTGAGGGAATTACCATGGGAATGGTTTGGAAGAGGTATAAGAGTTTAGGTAGGACGTTCATTTTTAGTATATTTATTCTGCCGAACCAGGAAAAATCCATCACCATCCAAGAAGTAAGATCTCTATGGAATTGTTCAATAAAGGGCCCAAAATTAAGAAAAAATAGACGGGAGAGGTCTCTATGAATACAAATTCCTAAGTATTTGATACCTTGTGAGGGCCAGGCAAAGGGAAAGTTGGACTGGATGGAATCCTGTATGGATTTGGGGAGGGAAACATCGAGGGCTTCAGACTTCGCTGCATTGATTTTAAAATGTTACCATGTACCAAAGTGATCTATTTCAGTCATAAGAGCAGTGATGGATATATGTGGTTGAGTGATACATACTAGGACATCATTCATCGGCAAATGCAGAGCACTTGTACTCGGTGCCTCCCACCTCAATCCCCCTAATATTGGGGTTATCGTGAATTGATGAGAGCAGGTGATCCATCACTAGGATCAATAAGAGAGGGGACAGAGGACATCCCTGCCTTGTCCCATTGGTGATTATGAAAGGTGATGATAATGTTCCATTTATCTTCAGCCTAGCTGACGGATTGCGATACAGGGCCATGATTTTGGCTATAAAAGGGTCCCCTACCCCAAGATTTTTAAGAGAATAATATATGGCGTGCCAGGAGACTCTATGGAATTCTTTCTCAGCATCCAACGAGAGTATCTAATTACAAATTTTTAACTGCATCTAGCCCAGACAATAATTTTGGACCTAGTAGCAGTGTCTGCTAGTCAGCGGATTAACCCAGCTGTTAAGCAAGCTACACCACCTGTAGTTTGGACACTTAATTTTTTTAAAGGAAATGCTTCGGGCCCCCGGGACACTCAGTGAAGAGCATTGGGTAGGCACCCCAAGGCACAGGGGCTGGGACTGGCGGTAGGACGCCTTGCGGTGAACCGCCAAGCTCTATCCTTATAACAGCTTTTTTTTTTCCTTCAAATATTTTTTATTAATTTTCAAACAATTTTATAGAAGGAAGAGAAGAATGGGGAGACAAGAGGTAAAATAAGGGCAGGGTATCTTAATAGTACAAATAGAGAATTCAAACTGTTTACAAAGATATTTAAAGTTATTTAAAGAATAACCAATTATGCCCATTGGTATATGTGATGTTACAGGATGAGTAAATAAATCTCAAGATCTATTATAAATCTAATATAGCTAAAGAGCCCAGTAGCCAAGTACTCTCTATAATGCAAGATGTTTTGCATTCCACAAATCCCATTTTATATGGTATTTTTGCAGGAAGTTATTGGTCATAGCAAACCTTTTTCAATGAAACTGTGGAGTTGAATTGTATTAATAATATCTAAGAATTTTGGTGTTTGGGTTTATTTCCACCACAGTGCAATTGAATTTTTAATCACCAAGACATGAATAATTATATGTTTAATTGAAGGATCAACACTCTCAAGTCCTATCGAGAAGAGCGCCATTTGTGGCGTAACTATGAGTTTGATATGTGTAAGAGAATTGATATGTAATATAGCGTCTTTCCAGAGTTCCTTTATTTTTGGACATGTCCAGAAGATATGATATAAGTTAGCGGGTGATCCGCATCCTCTCCAACAAAGAGGGGATGTATCTCCATTTATGTGTGAAAGTCGTATCGGTGTGAGATACCACCTCGTAATCAGTTTATAAAAGGACTCATGGAGGGGAATGGAAATATTTGACGCATAGACGTGCTTGATGGCATTTTCCCACTTTTCAATTGAAAAAGATATATTTAAATCAGATTCCCATCTTTGTAGGTAGATATTTTTAATTTCATTAGTGTCTTTATTGAAGTGGCTATAGATGTATTTAAGGCTCCATCTGTTTTATGCTTGGAATCTTTTAATAAGGAAGAGACTATGTCTAAGTTTAGGGGTCTACTTGATAATAATTTTGGGATATTTTCTTTTAAGATTAAATAAAATATAAATTGGGAGGAAGGCAAATTCTAAGTACGTTTGATTTCACTGTATGAATAGAATGATTCACCATTGTAAATGTTGACTATAGTGTTTATTCCAACTTCTGACCAAATAGATGGAATTGGAATTTTGTAAATTATAGCTATTAAAGAGATGGGACAATTCTTAATCTGGCTTAGTCTCGAACTTCCCCTCGCCGGTCTAGTCAGCGACTTC
>JARQOD010000007.1:4143897-4216294 GCA_033576555.1 Oophaga sylvatica
TCAGGGGGCAAGGCCCTGGATCTTGGCTCCTTAACAGCCTAAAAACCGGGCCTCAGGGTTGCTTCATCTGGGGGTTTAAAACAAAAATAGGGGGGACCCACGCCAATTTTTTTCGAGGGGATCCCCTATTTTTGTTAATCAGCCAAGATATACAGACTGCTGTGGCCTGGTATTATCAGGCTGGCAAGGTCCATGGATCTTGGCTCCTTAACAGCCTGAAAATCCAGGCCTCAGCGGTCTGCTTCATCTGGCTGGTTAACAAAAATAGGGGGGACCCCACGCCAGTTTTTTTTCGAAGGGAACCCCTATTTTTGTTAATCAGTTCCCTCTGACGTCACTGATTGTGTCCCTGGCTGACCTGAAGTGAAAGTGGAAAGCAATCAATTAAGCTTTCCACTTAAGGGCCCGTCTCACATAGCGATATCGCTACCGAGATCGCTGCTGAGTCACTAGTTTTGTGACGCAGCAGCAAGCTCACCAGCGATATCGCTGTGTGTGACATTCAGCGACGATCAGCCCCCCTGCCGGGTATCGCTGATCGTCGCTGAAATGTCAGGACCTTTGATCGCTGGTTTCCCGCTGACAGGCACACATCGCTGCGTGTGACAGGCGGGAGACCAGCGATCCGCTGGTAACCAAGGTATACAGCGGGTTTCCAGGCGCGGGGCTGTGCCTAGAAACCCGCTGTGTACCTTGGATACCAGCGCCCTGATGCAGGGAGCTGGTATCCAAGGTACACAGCGGGTTTCCAAGCGCTGCGCGGTGCCTGGAAACCCGCTGTGTACCTTGGTTACCAGCGGATCGCTGGTCTCCCGCCTGTCACACGCAGCGATGCGTGCCTGTCAGAGGGAAACCAGCGATCAAAAAAAGGTCCTGACATTTCTGCGACGATCAGCGATACCCGGCAGGGGGCTGATCGTCGCTGAATGTCACACACAGCGATATCGCTGGTGAGCTCGCTGCTGCGTCACAAAACTAGTGACTCAGCAGCGATCTCGGTAGCGATATCGCTATGTGAGACGGGCCCTTAAGCGATGTTACCCGCAGTGTCGCTGTCCCAGATCGCTGCCTGAGCTGCCTGTTTGGCAGCTCAGCAGCGATCATGTAGCGATACACCAGCGATCCTGACAAGTGCATATCGTTGTCGGGATCGCTGGTGTATCGTTATGTGACACCCAGCCTTTACTCTCCTGTCAGGCAGGAGAGGAACTCATTCATTTGGGGTTTACTGTGAGGCTGCAGCATTAGCTGCGGTCCCTGCAGTAAACATTAACCCTTTCTGAAGGATTACACCGTGGGACCTGACTGTGCATGGGATAGGTAAGAATAATTTTGCTTTTTTATTTTATTTTTATTACAGGAAATGGTTTTTGCAGTAAAATAAAAGATGGTCAAAAACATGTGTCTTTATTTCATTAAAATGATTTTTAATTAAAGTGTGTGTGTTTTATTTTTATTTCATGCAATAGGATTAATAATTGATAGTTGTCTAATTGACAGCTCTCAATTATTAACCTGGCTTAAGGTCACCTTTCAATAGCAAGGTGGCTTTAACCCCATATTAACCCATTCGCCACCGCTACAGGGCAATGGGAATAGACGGGCAAAGTGCCAGAAAGGGCGAATCTAATTATAGATTTGTCTTTCCTGGGGTGTCTGGGGGCAGATGTTAGTAGCCGGGGGGGGCAAAAATAATGGTCCCTCTCTGGGCTATTATTATCTGCCCCCACCACTGGCTTTGTCTGTCTGGTTGCGAAAATAGGGCGGGAGCCCACGCATTTTTTTTCAGCAATTTTACACCTCATATATATATAATACATGTCATTGAATTTGTGACACATATATATATATATTTATATTTGTAGTTCATACACTTCTACATAGTATAATAGCCGCTAATTCAATTGCCGGCTTTTGTGAAAATGCAGAACCCGACATGAAATGACACTTGGTGTACATAGGGTTAACCATGTCTTTTCATGTCCTTTGCTATCTAATTTGCACAAACAATTAAATCAGACTATGTGTGCAAAATTTCACACCTGTAGGGTTAATTAAAGGTGTAAATTCGTAGCAAAAAAGTCCGTTTTTTTTACAACAAATTTACACCTTTAATTAACCCCTACAGGTGTGAAATTTTGCACACATAGTCTGATTTAATTGTTTGTGCAAATTAGATAGCAAAGGACATGAAAAGACATGGTTAACCCTATGTACACCAAGTGTCATTTCATGTCGGGTGACATGAAATGACACTTGGTGTACATAGGGTTAACCATGTCTTTTCATGTCCTTTGCTATCTAAGGCCGGAGTCACACTGGCGACAAAATCGGACGACTGCAATGCGATGAAATATCGCATTGCAGTCGGACCTATGTTAATCTATGGAGCAGCTCCCAGTATCAGATTTTTTGTGGTCCGTTTTAAACGTCCGTGTACAATCGCAGCATGCTGCGATTGTCACCGATTGTCGGTCGACAATCGCCAATGCAAGTCTATGGAGCGATGAAAAATCTGATTACAAACGGACCACACTGTGTGACTTGCGATGAAATCGCATCGGTGTCCTTTAGAAAAGCCGGCAATTCATCCCCGGCTATACTGTAAAATCACACTGACAGCTTTAATAAAGACTAGAAAGAATAGATATATACACATAGAACACATACATATATATATACATGTCATTGTGACATGTACATATACATATATTTATAGTTCCTAGACTTCTACATACTGTAATAGCCGCTAATTCAATTGCCGGGTTTTGTGAAATCACAGAAGCCGACATGAAATGATACATTGTTTCCACACATTTAACCATGTAATTTCATGTATTTTTATATATGTTTGAAACATACAATTACATGAGTGTATTTGTGCAAAATTTCAGACATGTAGGGGTTAATTAAAGGTGTAATTTCGTTGAAAAAAAATGCGTGGGCTCCCGCTGTATTTTCTCCACCAGACAGACAAAGCAAAGCGAGTGGGGGCAGATAATAATAGCCCAGGGAGGGTGCATTTTTTTGTGCCCCCCCTGGCTACTAACATCTGCCCCCAGACACCCCAGAAAGGGCAAATCTATAATTAGATTCGCCCTTTCTGGCACTTTGCCCGTCTATTCCCATTGCCCTGTAGCGGTGGCGAATGGGTTAATCTCACCTTACTGTCACCTTGCAATTGAAAGGTGACCTTAAGGCAGGTTAATGATTGATAGCTGTCAATTAGACAACTATCAATTATTAATCCTATTGAAGTAAATAAAAAAACACACACACTTTAAGAATAAATAATTTTAATGAAATAAAAACACATTTTTTTGACCATATTTTATTTTACACTAAATCCGTGCGAAGCCATTGATCTCCTAAAATAAAGAAAAAGAAATAAAACAACATTATTCTTACCTATTCCGCCGATCTGTCACGTCCCACGCTGTAATCCTTCACAAAGGGTTAACTAGCTTTGAGCCAAGCAGTGCAAGTAATCCTGCATGCTCAGCTCAAAGCTCATGAATGAATAAGTTCCTCTCCTGGCGACAGGAGAGGATGTGTTTCATGAATGAAGCTTAATTGATTGTGTCCACTTTCCCTTTAGGTCAGGTCACTACAGTTAAATTGGCAAGAAATCAATTAAGCTCCATTCATGAATCTATTCCTCTACTTTCGCTGGGAGAGGAACTTATTCATTCAGGGAATACAGGTCTGAGACAGCATTATTAGCTCTCTGCGACCTTTAACCTGTTAACCCTTTCTGATGGATTACACCGTGGGACCTGACTGTACATCGGATTGGTAAGTATAATTTTGCTTTTTTATTTTATTTTTATTACAGGAAATGGTTTTAGCAGGAAAATAAAATATGGTCAAAAACTGTGTGATTATTTAATTAAACTTATTTTTTATTAAAGTGTGTGTGTTTGATTTTTCTTTCATACAATAGGATTAATAATTGATAGTTGCCTAATTGACAGCTATCAATTATTAACCTGGCTTAAAGTGACCTTTCAATTGCAAGGTCATTTTAACCCCTTTTTAACCCATTCGCCACCGCTACAGGGCAATGGGAATAGACGGGCAAAGTGCCAGAAAGGGCGAATCTAATTATAGATTTGCCCTTTCTGGGGTGTCTGGGGGCAGATGTTAGTAGCCAGGGGGGGCACAAAAAAAATGTACCCTCCCTAGGCTATTATTATCTGCCCCCACTCGCTTGCTTTGTCTGTCTGGTGGAGAAAATACAGCGGGAGCCCACGCATTTTTTTTTAACGAATTTACACCTTTAATTAACCCCTACATGTCTGAAATTTAGCACACATATACTCATGTAATTGTATGTTTCAAACATATATAAAAATACATGAAATTACATGGTTAAATGTGTGGAAACAATGTATCATTTCATGTCGGCTTCTGTGATTTCACTGAAGCCGGCAATTGAATTAGCGGCTATAACAGTATGTAGAAGTGTAAGAACTATAAATATATGTATATATATATATGTCACAATGACATATATATAATATATATATATATATATATATGTGTATATATCTATTCTTTCTTTTGGCATTTAAATACTATTCTTTTGGATCCATTATATGTCAGTTTTGCAAGCCTGCGAGAAAATCTCGCAAGTCGGATGAAAATCGGATGTTACAAGGTACACACACATGCGATTAAATCGCATCTTTGAAGGAAAATCGGATGCCAGAAGGATGTGTGATGTTTTTATTTTGATCCGATTGTCGACCGTCTAAAACGGACCGATTTTTTGTGGTTGTGTGTGACTCCAGCCTAATTTGCACAAACAATTAAATCAGACTATGTGTGCAAAATTTCACACCTGTAGGGGTTAATTAAAGGTGTAAATTCGTAGCAAAAAAAGTCCGTTTTTTTTTACAACGAATTTACACCTTTAATTAACCCCTACAGGTGTGAAATTTTGCACACATAGTCTGATTTAATTGTTTGTGCAAATCAGATAGCAAACGACATGAAAAGACATGGTTAACCCTATGTACACCAAGTGTCATTTCATGTCGGGTGCTTCTGTCTTTTCACTGAAGCCGGCTTTACCCGGCAATTGAATGAGAGGATATTTTACTATGTAGAAGTGTATAAACTATACATATATGTATATATATATGTCACAATGACATGTATATATATATATATGTATTCTATGTGTGTATATTTAGTGTTTACAAGGAAAGAATGGGTTTTTTTTAGTTGCGATATTTTGTTCCCATAGACTTACATGGGACTTCCGGTATCGGTATCGGGTATCGCCGATATTTTAGTGATATCGGCGATACCATTCCGATTCCGATACTTTAGGATATCGGAAAGTATCGCTCAACTCTAGTCATGATCTGTAAGTACAATGAGAGAAGGTCGCATGCATTCATGAATTCATTTGTAGGCAAACAGTAAATAGTATTGCATTGTGTATAGTCAGTGGGATCTTTTAAAACCAACACATTTATGTGTATTCTGATAGCAGTGCCCATAAAACCGAAGGTTTCTAGCAAATATAATATGTACTAATGTGATTTTAAAACAATGGGTTTCTGAAGGGTCTTCCCACACTACCACTCTGTGGGAAGCTGTGTGGAAATGACAGGCATAAGAGACCATTCATATTAAAAACGTTTATTGCCAGAAATAATCATGATTTTACTGTAATAAATAAATACATCTCAAAGACATTTCAAGCATTGAATTAATTGTGACACCAAAATGTCGACACAAATGGCAATACAGGTCATGGGATTCTCTCTAGACAGGAACAACGCTGTTGAATGCTCCAACACGTGTAGTGAGGGTTTTTTAAAGTTGATTTCTTCTCAGCAATGAAATTTCTCACAATTGTATCATTACGCGGTTTATCAGCAGAAAACTTCTCCAATATCTTACTGAACGGTATGTTCCGAGCTAAGAAATGTAAAAAGTACAGGCAGTAGTGCCCACAGACAGTACTATACGTGTCTTGGATCTGGTTGCTTTGGTAATAATAAGTCTCACAATTCGTGTTCAGGAAAGTCACAAACTCGCTCGGAAAGATAGCGTTGTCAGCACATAATCCGTAGCTATCAAAAAATATGGCGTTCTTGGCGTCACAGAGCACAATTAATATCCAGTGTCTGCCAGGTTGGTGTGCGGGGTCTGTATTTACGATGAATCCGACAGGGCGTTGATTTACCCGATGTGGTGGAAGCAAATCACACGGAAACACACCGCCAAACACACGCTCTGTAAAGCTATCCCCCTTCAGTATGGTCGTGAGTTGCAGGCTATCCATCACTAATTAAAATCGTACAAGATCTCTCTTCTATTATTAATTTCCAGAATGGCCGGGTTGATTGCAAAAACAATCATGTTTATCGTATGGGGTGTCGCTAGTGCAAACCGGACTTCAGCCCGTAGGTTACCTGTTTTAATGAGGGAGAAATGACCGCCGGGTTCCTGATCAGCTGATAAATCAAATGCAAACAGAGTGAATCCGGACATAAACTCTTCACGATCCACGGCCATGGCACAATCAGCTTTCTGCTTGCCTGATATATGTGCGAGAGCCATATACTCTCTGACGGGCTAAGTAGTCATTAAAGTTAGGGTTATAAGGCCTCGCAGGGATCTGTTGTCCGTCCAGGTAGAGGGCTGCGTGATTGACGTTGTAGTGATGGAAGAACAGGGGATTTCTGGCGTAAGACCCGCTAAATGCTTCATTATCTACTAAACCTAATATAACAGTTTTCGGTATCTGGCCTAGGAAGAGATTCTCGTGGTTCGTGATCCGTGTTCCAGCGGCTATACTGTACACTTTCATGCATGTCCTGTCAATAGCGTACTTGGCTGTCGATGCCAAGAGGGCCTGACTGTGGCCTATTCGGACCGCCGGGGACACTTGTACTCTCTTTACAAAGAGAGCGGCTTGCATGATTTGCACTTTCAGCGGATCGGCCTCAGCCGACATGAGGCAGAAAGCGTCCTTATTTCTCGTTAGCTTAACCTTAAGATCGAGTCCGTTCAATATTAGCTTTGGTTGATTAAATATATCACCAAAAATTGGACCAATGAGGTCCAGGGTTTGGAGCGGTGGGTTGCAGCGGCTCTTTTAATAAATCCTGCATTTGGGCCATCCAAGCTTCGGTCATTATGGTGACCAGCTGTGTCTTTATAGAACAATCCGGCAGTAAATTGCGAGGACAGCGTCTGTGAACTGTAATTTAAGAGAGTCTCTATGTACGCTCTATAGCTGTAGAGATTGTCCGATTGTGAGATAACACGGTCCCCCAGAGTAATATCGACCTGATTAAAGAGTGTGGCAAGAGGGTAGTTTATGAGGGCTACACGGGCGTCATCGGCGATATTCGAATTATCCTGCTTGACGATGCGACAATTTATGTACAGCAGGGTGTTATTCAGGTCGTAATAATAATCCCCGCTACCCGATATGAAAAATTCCAGCGGAGCATTATCCGTCAGAGCGGCAATCGGCTGAACTTCTACAAATAGGGATTTCTCTATACTCGTCTGTGTCGGCGGTATGTCAAAAATATCCAGTTCAGATTTAGCGCACTCTACAGAAGCATCGTGCAGGAAAGCCATGTTGATCAGAAGATGTCCTCAGCAGTACGTCTCACTCGTTTCTGACGGGGTCGACGCTTGGCTGGTTTTTTATTCATGAGGATCGGGGTAAAGCGGGGCATGAGCGACGCTTTCTTTTATGTGATTTTTTAGCGACATAAACTAGACCCGCGCCACCTTGCTCGGGATGTGTATTTATACGATTCATAAGCGCTGATGAGACAGATGTGACGGCGTCTTTAGCAATGTTTTTGACAGCCATCTTCACGTGTGGTTTTACCAATTCTAAGCCTCTTCTGAAAAGCGGTACAGCACGCCGAAATAAGCCTTTAAATATCCCAGCCAGACCCGATCCGTACATGTACTCGCTCCCGCTGAACCCCTCTAATCCGTGCCCAGACTGTGCAATATAGTACCGGGCATAAACAGCTGGGTCCCCGTACGGCCTCTGAGCCACCATTTTCTAGCGTGCTAATCGCGTCTCTTCCGGAAATGTAGTCTCACAATACACTTTCCGTACTTGAATTTAACTGGAGTGCCCTGGTCCGATAAGATGGAGATTGTTACAGAGTCAAAATGATGCTTGCATAAGGGCACATAATCGGGTCGTGTGTATTGAAGCGTGGTAATTTCACCGCTCTTGCCGCTTATTTGCGCCGTTCTCAGAAGTTGTACGTAGCTGCCGCCCACAAGCTGATGCTGGATGATGTCGCTGTAAATAAATAATGTATAAAAACCGGCTTTTATATCGGCATAAATCTTCTTCCGCTCAGTCTGGTTATTATCATACGCTTCGATGTATGGCTGGAGGCCTAAAATATGTCCCAATTTCTGACCCGGGGCAAATTGTATCGTGGGGGAATCCGGTAGGGTAACACTCCGCCGCACTTCGTCATAGCGCAGCTTAAAACTGTCGCTGGCAAGCTTCAAAATATCAATTCTCTCATTAATAGCACGTATGAGATCCGGTATTGTGTTATAAAAACTAGGCTTCACATAATATTCCTGCATCACATCACCCCGCTTGCCTATATAGAAGTTCCCTTCACCCCGCTCAAACGTGTACCATGTATGGGGGTACTGAATCTCAGTTAGAGCAACTTCGTATTGTCCTGAAAGCTGAACGGGTTTAGATAATTTTGTGGTATACTCGGCGATTGTGTTTTCCGGATATATATCGCCAGAAGCGTTGGAGGGAAGGGTGATAAAGAAGGATTCGGATTCCATGGTTATATGTCCGTCAGCGCCGACGCGGGTACCCACGAATTAAATTTATCAGGATAACCTTTCCATTTAATATAGCAGTGAATCGCCCCCCTGACACGTTTTTTTCTCAAAATTGCCTCAACGCGGTAGGCGCGGTTTTCATTGAAATGTATTTTTTGCAGCTCCTCCTTATAAAATGATCCCTCGATAGCGTCGCCCGCTAAATCGTTAATTTTATAGAGAGGCTTATGAAATTTATTGGAAATGGCGCTAATTAAAAATATCTCCTCGCTGAATGTCTGCTCATAACCCTTCGTAAAAGGGTTCTTAAAACGAGATATTCTGACATGATCTCCAATTTTTAAAGATGGCTTAATACGCTTTTTAGCCACGATACCGCTATAAATATTTTTCCATATCTGTAACGAGTTCTGCTTCGTCACATCGCACGGACGTGTCTGTATCGTGGTGTGAAAGGTGTGGTTGTAACTGTGCACCAAACCTGGTAAAATGTCGATAAACCTAAAGGTATTATGTTTCGTCAGATAGCGCCACATACGTGTTTTTAATGTACGATTAAATCTCTCAACTATAGCGGCCTTTACGGTATTGTTGGTGAAAAAATGATGTATTTTATGCATTTTACAAACACGTTTCATGTGTGAATTCATAAATTCTTTGCCACGATCCGTCTGTAGTTTCTGCGGGGTGCGTCGGGCGTTTCCAAATATTAATTCGAACGAACGAGCTACAGTCACCCCGGTTTTGTTGTGCAGAGCAACAACCCAGGCGTGTTTGGATAGTACGTCTATCACAGTCAGTAGATATTTCACGGCGTCATTTTCCCTAGAATATTCAATTAAGCTAACCAAATCAGCCTGCCATTGCGAATCAACGTCCGCGACAAAGATTTTATTGGTAGAGAATCTTGTCCTTATAGGTTTATGCAGGGTGTAAGCATCTTGTTTATTCAGCCAATCGACCACCTCATGTTGTTTTATACCACGCGTTCTAACCGATCTGTATAGATTTGTAATGCCGCTGAATGATGCAGGGGCTTCGGGCGTGAAATATTGCTTCTTTAATAGTGCTTCAGGACCCTTAGCAGTCATGATGTCTCTGTAAAACATTAATAGATTTTTTTCTTTCTCATCATTGGGGGCAGTGACAGTGGGCGTGCTCTCGCTGCTAGCCCTAATAAATACAGCACCTGATCCCAAGCGACACACAGCTCACCTGTAAGACTTCACAGCTCACAGAACACACTCCAGATCTGAAGTGAGTATTTTTTATGGATTTCGTTTTCAATTATATTAAGTTTGTGTAGTATTTGCCTGAATAGCTTACTCGTGTTTTAATAATATACTACGGTTTGTGTTGGATAATAGCTGAATATTTAATTACTGTAGATTGACGCTAAAATTCATACAGTTAATTTTATTTTTAGATGTCTGAATTATATAGACACATTGGGGTGTTATAGTTAAGAGGCATTTTGCACATCATTTTTTATACCGCTTTATTCTTTAAGATCCGTGTATAATGAAGGTGTACGTATCTGATGGGATTTCATCTACCATGAAGCATTCTGATCCTGCCCCCACAATTTTACCCGAGGCTGCGTCTAGTAACGCTAATGATGGATGGAACGTGAGGGGTCAGGCGGCACTGCCCAGCGCGGGTACGTTGTGTGGATGCGTGGTTGTGTGTGTGTGTGTGTGTGTGTATATATATATATATATATAGAGAGTTGTTTTGCATATTATTTTTGCTTTATTCTTTAAGAACCGTGTATAATGAGCCGCGATCTGCCTGATGAAGTTTTTGCCACCATGAACTATTCGTACCCCGAGGCCTGTATTTTACCTGCAGCAGCGTGTAGTAACGCTAGTGATGCGTGGAGCGTGAGCGGTCAGGCGGCTCTGCCCAGCGCGGGTACGTTGTGTGGATGCGTGGCTGTGTGTGTGTGTGTGTGTGTATATATATATAGAGTTGTTTTGCATATTATTTTTGCTTTATTCTTTAAGAACCGTGTATAATGAGCAGCTATCTGCCAGATGAGGTTTTCGCTACCTTGAACTATTTGGACCCCGAGGCCTGTATTTCACCAGCTGTCGCTTGTAATGCTTCTAGTGCTGCCGCGCCATGGGATGGCCTTTCAGCACCGGGCATCGAGGGTACGCTGTGTTTCTGCGTGTCTGTATATATATATATATATATATATATATATATATATACAACTATATATAACACTTAACTATGTGAATTTAAGTGTGTAAGTGAATATTAACTCCTTACAGATGTCGCAAAATAGTCCTCATTTCTAACAGTGTTTTTCACAGATAGATCACTTCAAGAAAACTGTCCCGACAGTTCATCCCTATAGTGTAGTTTAATGTATCAAGGTGTGTGTACAAGGTTTGTATTGTGTTAGAAGTCTAAATATTTTTTATCTACTGGCAGTGTTGACATGAATTGTCAGAATGAGTGAAGGTCGATGCTACGGTAATTCAGACAAACAGTAAATAGTATTGCATTGTGTATAGTCAGTGGGATCTTTTAAAACCAACACATTTATGTGTATTCTGATAGCAGTGCCCATAGAATGAGTGAAGGTCGATGCTATTGTGACATGTTAGAAACCACATATACTAAATAGCCCTGTATTGTGTCATGATCTGTAAGTACAATGAGAGAAGGTCGCATGCATTCATGAATTCATTTGTAGGCAAACAGTAAATAGTATTGCATTGTGTATAGTCAGTGGGATCTTTTAAAACCAACACATTTATGTGTATTCTGATAGCAGTGCCCATAAAACCGAAGGTTTCTAGCAAATATAATATGTACTAATGTGATTTTAAAACAATGGGTTTCTGAAGGTCTTCCCACACTACCACTCTGTGGGAAGCTGTGTGGAAATGACAGGCATAAGAGACCATTCATATTAAAAACATTTATTGCCAGAAATAATCATGATTTTACTGTAATAAATAAATACATCTCAAAGACATTTCAAGCATTGAATTAATTGTGACACCAAAATGTCGACACAAATGGCAATACAGGTCATGGGATTCTCTCTAGACAGGAACAACGCTGTTGAATGCTCCAACACGTGTAGTGAGGGTTTTTTAAAGTTGATTTCTTCTCAGCAATGAAATTTCTCACAATTGTATCATTACGCGGTTTATCAGCAGAAAACTTCTCCAATATCTTACTGAACGGTATGTTCCGAGCTAAGAAATGTAAAAAGTACAGGCAGTAGTGCCCACAGACAGTACTATACGTGTCTTGGATCTGGTTGCTTTGGTAATAATAAGTCTCACAATTCGTGTTCAGGAAAGTCACAAACTCGCCCGGAAAGATAGCGTTGTCAGCACATAATCCGTAGCTATCAGCGGATTCTGCAGCCACTCTAGCTGTTAACAGTGGGAATTCTGTATCTCCGATCGCTACAGCGCAGATGTATGACGCCATTGGGTGGGCCCCCGCCGGAGCCGCAGTGTTTAAGGAGCAGTTAGATCGTTACTTACGTTACAAAATCTGGCTACCCAAAATAGTGTTTTTCTGTAATACTTTTGAAAGATTGCTGTCTGAAGTAGTCACAACAGATGCCTGTAAGGCCGAGCTATACGCGCTTCGCCAGATGCAAGTAGACACCGAGATACCCGATGGTGCTAACCCGTTATGACTAAATATGAGCGGATCGGGCCTGCATAAACCAGCTAAAACAGTCCGTTATAATAGGTCCAGAGTTATAAAACGAGCTCTAAAACTACTGGTCAGTGCTCGACGCGCAATATGCGCTAGGCGTCGGTGTGGAATCACCTGTCCTGCTATACCACCACAGCCAGCCCCGGAGCCACCACACACAGATGCTCCTGTCTCACATAGCCATGATGGCCCTGAAAATGACGTCCGTTCCGGTGCACAAAGCTCACAAGCCTCTGCTGCGGATGCTAACTCTGCTGATGCTGTGAGGGGATCGGATCATACAGTATTTTTACAACACTTCCATCATCACCAGAGGGACAACCGTAATTTCAGTGCACGCATACATACCGATCATTTTAGGTTTGTAAATTTGGAGCGTGTACGATCCTTTGTCGAGGCTGTGAACATTGTTCACGACAGTATTCAGTCATTACTGGATAGAGTCATTAGGGACATTGAACCGGGCGACTTTGTGCAGTTAAGGCTTGAAGGTGGCGATGCTTTAGACCCCATTTTCACTACAAAGCAGAGCCGGGAGGATTTTAATTCTGAATCTTTTTAAAATGCTGTTGCTCGCACACTTCAAAGTAATGCTGAATGTTTGGCAAGCAATACCCTAAAACTAGTCATCACTACCGTTAAAAACCGCCGAGGCGGTATAAAAAACCAGCGAGTCGGTGTAAAAAGACGCTTGAAATCTATAGCGAGCAGCCGAATCATTAAACAAAAGATGCGGTGGCTGTATGATTTTAACAATTACAGTACAAATCTGTGTTTGGCCACTAGTGTGTGCGCCCTGATTGAGGACGCTGATGTCGGTGATGCGGTTTTACTGAATCGCTCTAAAAACATACACACGATGCTGGGGATTCCAGATGATCGATTAGTGAGTTTTAGCGACATTCCAGCATTTGAGAACTATTTGGGTGTCACCATTAAAGTACTGTACTACAGTCAGGGTGATTGGCGCTACTTTCAGACCGACAATGCAGCTAGTGGTAAAAATCGTATTCATACTGTTCCATGATAACCACTACTACGGTATCAAGAATATAAAAGGTTTTATCGGTGCTAAGTACTTTTGTGAGCTCTGCAATTCATTGTATAATAAGAAGAACACCCATTCATGTCAATATTTTTGTAAAGCTTGTCAAAGAGTGGATTGTGTGGAGTGTGCCGGTGTACAACAAACACCACGGTGCCCCGTATGTCGGGTTCATTGTCGCTCTAGTGAGTGTTTAGAGCGCCACAAACAATTAGCTCTGAATGATCCACCGTTCTGCAGGCTTAAAATATTTTGTGATGAGTGCCAACGCTTTGTGTTCAGGAATAGCGAGGGCGTGCATGAATGTGCGGGGCTACGTTGCACCGTATGTCGTGCGCGTGTAAATAAATTTGACGCCCACCTCTGTTACATGCGGCGCTATGTAGCGGAGGACGAAACAGATTGTTATATCTTTTACGATTTTGAATGTATGCAAGAGACAGGCACACACATCCCAAATTACATTTATGCCACAACTCTGAGTGGTGAACAGTCCTGGGAGTTTGAAGGTGATAGCTGCACGCATGACTTTTTACTGTTCTTTACCAGCGGGAAATTTTCAGGGTATACATTTATAGCCCACAATGCAGGGCGCTATGATTCTTACTTTATTGTTAAGGAGCTGATTTTTGAAAAGCTACAGGTAAAGCTGATAGCCCAAGGTGGCCGTCTCTTGTGTGTGACGGTGCCCGATTTGTCTATAAGATTCATAGATTCGCTAAATTTTATCCCCATGAAGCTCAGTAAATTACCTCAGGCCATGGGCTTTTCAGGTGCCAAAGGTCATTTTCCACACTTTTTTAACACCTGTGAAAACCAAAGCTATGTAGGTCCCATACCCGATGTGAAATATTATGGGTTGGAGTACATGCCCCGGATGAGAAGGTAGAGTTCCTGTCCTGGCATGAGGGCCAGAAACACACAGTTTTTGACTTCAAGTGTGAACTAAAATCATACTGCAAACAGGATGTTGAAATTTTGAGACGCGCCTGTGAGATCTATAGAGAACGCATTATGGAAATGACGCTGAAAAGTGTTAAAAAATACTGCGACATTCAAAAAGAAATGGTTGTGGAGAGCAGCTGTATTGACCCATTTCAGCTCATCACCCTGGCCTCTGTATGTATGTCAATGTATCGGTTTAAATTTCTACCAGAAAAAACGATCGCCATTTTACCGGGTGATAATTATCACAAGACGAAAAAGCGCTACTCATCCGCCGCTATACAATGGCTCATGTATGTAGCGCATACCGAGAAGATTGACATTCAGCATGCCTTAAGAGGGGGTGAGAAACAACTCGGGCAGTATTTTCTAGATGGTTATGCCTATGTTAACGGCCAGCACATAGCTTTTGAATTTCAAGGCTGTTTTTTCCACGGATGCCCGTCGTGCTATAATGAGAATGATACAAATAAAGTTACAATCACCACCTACGGTCAATTATATCATGCCTTTTTAGCTAAAAAGCGCTACCTGCAGCTGCGCGGGTACACCATAAGAGTGATATGGGAGCACGAGTGGCGTGAAATGGCTAAAAACGATTCTAACCTCCAGGCATTTCTCCAGCAAATGGCTTTCCCTGCTCCCTTAGACCCCCGCGATGCGCTTTATGGGGGTCGAACTAACGCTATTAAGCTCTATCACCAGGTGGAAGCTGGTGAGACTTTACATTACTACGACTTCACCAGTCTGTACCCCTTTGTAAACAAAACTAAAACATACCCTGTAGGTCACCCCGACATCATCTATGACAACTTTGGTTTCATTAAAAAATACTTTGGTTTAGCTAGAGTCAAGGTCTATCCCCCGAGAGATTTATTTTTTCCCGTTCTACCTGTAAAACTCGACAAAAAATTGATGTTCCCCCTTTGCTATACATGCGCTGTAAATTCAGAGGCAGAGGAGTGCCGTCATAGTGATGAAGAACGCTCCCTGACAGGTACCTGGTGCACCATAGAGCTCGAGCTGGCGATAGATAAAGGGTACCGGATCGCACGCATCTATGAAATATGGCATTTCCCAAACACCAGCGATGATCTGTTTGCCCCCTACATTAAATTACACCTTAGGGATAAGCAGGAGGCTTCAGGGTATCCTAGCTGGTGCACCGATGATACCAAGAAAAAACAGTACATTGACAGTTTTCTTGAAAAAGAGGGTGTACGGTTACGACCTGAAAATATAGCCGTCAACCCCGCTAAAAGGCAGATCTCCAAACTTTTCTTAAATTCTTTATGGGGAAAGTTTGCTCAGAAGGCCAATCTACCAAGCACCAAGATTGTTAGGGATCCTGATGAGCTTTTTAGGTATCTCTTCCTGCCCTACTATGACATTTCTACGCTGGATTTTATCGATGACGAAACCGCTACCATTAACTGGAAATATGCGGAGGGCACCACACAGTCAACAGAAACACAAACATCTTTATAGCCTGCTTTACCACAGCGTATGCGCGGTTAGAGCTCTATTCTTTGCTGGACAGGCTGCAGGAGAGGTGCCTTTATCACGACACAGATTCAGTTATTTTTGTGCACAGGGAAGGTGAGTGGCAGCCACCTCTAGGCGATTACCTGGGGGAATTGACGAGTGAGATACCCCAGGGCACATACATCACAGAGTTTGTTTTCTGCAGGGCCCAAAACTTACGGGTACAAGCTCAACACAGGGAAGACTGTCTTAAAGTGAAGGGAATAACGCTAAATGTTGGTAACTCGCAATCTATCAATTTTAGCAGTCTGAAAGATCTAGTTCTGGACTACCCCCGTAATTCAGACCCTGAAACTCAGAAACGCATCGTCGTACAGCAACAGGGCATTGTGAGAGATAAAAAATATTGGAATATTGAATCCCGTGTCCTACAAAAGACCCAGAAGTGTGTCTACACAAAGCGCCGACTATTAGACGAATTCACCACACTGCCGTACGGCTATTAGCACAGTATTGTGATGGACACGAGGCTACAACACCCGCTCTCGTGCATTCTAGCGGGGCCGTCTAATTCTGGAAAGAGTTATTTTGTAAAACAATTGCTGTATAATATTGAAAGTAGTTTTTCTCACAAGCCTGATAATATTGTTTGGTTTTATTCATGCTGGCAGAAACTATATGATGAATCTCTCTCTCTTTTCCCAACACCAGATTTGTGGAGGGTCTGCCGAATACATTCGTAGATGATGAATTATTCCCACCGGGCAAGGTGAATTTGGCGATTGTTGATGACTCATGGATAGCGCTAGCGATAATTGTGAGATAGAAAAAGCATTTACCAAGTATGTGCACCACAGAAATCTCAGTATTTTCTACCTGGTACAAAACATATTTTGTCAGGGTAGGAAAAGCCGTACCGTAAATTTAAACACAAAGTACATGGTTCTTTTTAACAATCCACGAGATAAATTACAAATTTTAACACTAGCTCGTCAGATGTATCCTGGAAAAACACGTTTTTTTCCTTGAAGCATTTGAGGATGCTACGCGGGAGCCTTATGGGTATTTGCTGGTCGATTTGAGAGCTAATACACCTGAGGATCACCGCTTACGGACGGGATTGTTTCCGCCGACGTTACCAGCTGTCTATGTGCAGAAGAAAAAACGCTTCTAAAAAGTGAATTTTATGCGGGCTCGCACATTCCACGCTGTGTGCTTTGTGCTGTAAAGATGTCCGAGAGACTCCGGCGTAACTGGGCTCTCTTAAAAACACTGGTGAAGGCACCCCCATCTGTCCGGAAATCTATTTTGCGCAATGCGAGTGTGGATTTAATCACCGCTATAGGTGAGATTGCTTTAAACATCTTAAAAGGCAGAATCCCGCTGAAAGAGCGCCAAAAAGGCATACTGAAGAAGTGGCGTAAAGCTATAAGAACCATGAGCGATAGAGCGCAGTCCATAAAGAAAAAGAAACGTGTACTGAATCAGACCGGTGGCTTTATCGGTCCTCTTTTAGGCTTTGCAATACCCATAATAACGAGTCTGCTCGCGGGTAAATAATGGAGCATGCTGAGAAAATGTATCTAGTCCCCAACAGGAGCTACACAAGCTAAGATCACCAATCACCGAGAGCATACGCGAAACTGCTATTCGACGCCTCAATGATGAAATTAACACTGTTTTACAGCGACGCGACATCCCCGACGATGTGAAAATTAAAATGTATAGCACAGTGCTGGAGCGCTACTTGGTACATACGAAACGCAGCTCGAAAGAATTAACAACTTTAAATCTCGTTAGCCCTCAGGGTCCTGAGCATCAACAACCGCCAAATACCGACACCGATAAAAAAAATCACGAGATCGCTGAAATTGTAGGTCATATTAACCAAAGATATAAAAAGAATGCTGAATTTTTACTAAACAGGTTACTCCAGAATAAGAGTGTGACAGACTGGAATGATAAAGCCGAATTTATTTTCAAAAACTCTGTAATACCCGGGTCTAACTTAGTGGATTTAGTACGTAGTACAACGCAGAGTCACGCTCTGACCGTCAGGAATTTACCTAGGGGTTGTGAATCGTTTATGCGAGCTATGGCCGAACTGAATATACCCTCTACTGTTGTGGGTAATCCCACTACTAGACAACATTTAGACGAATTAAAAATGGCCTCCAGCGCTGGTGTATCTACACCGATGAGGGTAGATTCCGCACCCCGTACAATTCATTCTCTGCACTCGCCGTCATTAGCAACCACAAGGGGAACTCTATTACCTAAAAAAAGGTCTCTACCGATACTGCCAGCCATGTGGCTCACGATGTAACCTATGTACTTGTTAATTATCTATTTTATCGTGTGTGTTCTGATATTTGTTAATTGTGCATGTGACACTTTTTATATCATTCTGTATGTACTTTTAAATGTTTGAAATGTCTTTGAGCTGTATTTATTACAATAAAATCTTGTAACCTTGTTTTTACAATACCGTGTCATTGCTTTTTTAAAATGCGAATAAACCATTCTGTAATATTGTAACACGGCCATATACATAATATGCCCGTACAATGAGACGGGGTTATAAGTCTCGTCAGTTTTAAACATGCCCCAACATGCCTGGGGCTATACACAACACAACACAAGCCTTAGATACACATCCATCGGTAACAAGTTAGACATCTCTAACAGAGAGTGCTAGAAATCACCTTTACATACATTTACTGATGGATTCTAATACAGACATTTACTGACTCCTTAAAAGTTTCGGGGACATTTATACAAGTCTGCTAGAAATGAGCTTTACATACATTTACTGATGGATTCTAATACAGACATTTACTGGGTCCTTAAAAGTTTCTTCCTGAGACTTATAAAATCAAGAAGCACTCTTTAATACAGTAAAACTCCACAGACTAATCTAATCCAGCGGATAAAATATCAATAGACATGAATAAATCACTTTGATTGAAATTCAAAAATCCAGCAGCTCAGATTTCTCAGCCTGAGCAAAGTTCAGCCAGGGGCATGACGACCTGGATCAAGCTGACAGGGAGACGGATTAAATGATAGGGGGCGTGTCGACCTGTCAAATTGAGTTTGACGAATACTGGGGTCCCTATACTACTTGCTCTGTAGTAAATATTGGAGACACAATAGATGATCTGACATCCTTTCCCAAAAATACTTTACAGATTAAAAGAGCATTTACTATTATTCCTGTTTATTATCCAGGAAAGAAGGAACATGCAGTCTCCCTCATACAAGTTATCTCAGCCAAAATTGATTACATTACGTACTCTGCATCTACAAGCATTCAGCTGTCACTTTTTGCTATTGAACACTTACCATTTGATGCAGCCAAAGTTATGGCTCTCAAGGAGAGAAACAAATATAGTGGATAAAGAATATTTTTAATGAACTAATGAGCTAAAGTAACAGCATTGCTGTATCAAATTTATATGAAGTGTATTGTGTCCAATGTGAGCAACCAGGCAACACAAAAATGAGCTTTTCTAGCTCTTTAAGTACACAAATGTTATGAAGTCTTTGTCAACAAGGATGTGGTTGGGGTACCTTTTTTAAAAATATACTATTGCCATCACAGCCCCCCCTGCCCAAAATACACTGGCTATAACAGTACACAACACACTCACCCAGGTCATGTAGTCTGAGATAAGGAAGAGACATTGCAGGAAAACGATTTAAAAGTAGGCATAATGTAGGTGTGTGGGTCTCTGAGCCTTGTAATGGAGTGCATGGCCTGACAAGCATTTGACCAATGGGGAGTACCTTTTTTAATAACTAAGCTATTGCCATCACAGCCCCCCTTGCCCAAAATTCACCGACCTATAACAGTACAGAACATGTTAACCCTGGTCATCTACTGGCAGGTAAGGAAGAGACATTGCAGGAAACCAAGTTAAAAAGTAGGCCCAATGTAGGTGTGTGGGTCTCTGAGACTTGTAATGGAGTACATAGGCTGACAAGCATTTCCACCAATGGGGGTATCATTTTTAATAAATAAAATATTGCCATCACAGCCCCCTTGCCCAAAATTCACCGGCCTATAACAGTAAAGAACACATTAACCCTGGTCATTAGTGGCAGGTAAGGAAAAGACACTGCAGGAAACCGAGTTAATAAGTAGACCCAATGTGTACAGAACACGTTTACCCTGGTCATGTAGCCCTGGACAATGAGGAGACATAATGAGAAATTATACTGAAATTAACAACTAATTACAAATGTGAAGCCACGTATGAAAGAAAATAACAAAAGGGAGGGGCAAACACAGGTTCATAGATATGAAGCCAGAATGTGTTTGATAGATATGTTTGTTCCTATCAACAGCTCAGTGATATAAATAGAAATATATATAATACCATTGCCAAAAATTGAGTTACTTTTGAATTACACAATCCCTTCGGCCTGGTGTTCTACTGGTTGTGGATGATGAGGATAAGGAGGAGGCTAACAGCAAATAGACCAACTCAGGAAGCGGATACCCATGTGTGGTGTGAGAAGTGCCTGAGAATATACTTCCCAAAAAAGACAATGCATTTAAGGTTATATTTTGGTGTTTTCATTTGGAGGTGTACAGAAGTTTTGCCCATCCAGCCCTTGTTCATTTTGATAAGAGTCAGCCTGTCAGCATTGTCAGTTGACAGGCAGATGTGTTTATCTTTTTTAATTCCCCATGCAGCACTAAAAAACCGCTCTGACAGAAAGCTAGCAGCAGGACAGGCCAGGACCTTAAAAGGAGTAGAGAGCCAGTTCATGCCACGTGTTCAGCTTGGATACTTAAATAATTAAAAGGCACAGAGGAATTCAGAGGACTTTGTACGATCTGCAAGGTACTCCCTCGCCATTTTTCCAAACATTGATCTTGTGACAGCACCCCTTGCCTCTGTGGCGGCACGATGGGAGGGTCTGAGAAAATTTTCCCGGACTTTGCCATTGTTCCCCTGCCTGAACTTGATTGTACTTCTGTCTCTATCGCTTGGACTCCTTGGCTGTACAACAAACTGACGTCTGCTGCCAGCGTTTTCACATGGGAATTTTTTCACTAATTCCGATACAAGGGCCCAATGGTAATGCTCCATTTTTAGACCCTGTCTGGCTCTGGAATAAGAGATTGAAAATTTTCCTTGTAGCGTGGGTCTAAAAGTGTCACCAACCAGTAATGATGTCACTGAAAATTGTTATAATTCGAGGGTCATGGGAAAAAGCAGTGCAACATAAAGTCAGCCATGCGTGCCAGACTACTAAAAGGCATGCCTTCCATGTCCCCCACCAACATTTACGACTGACCGTGGTGTCCTCCTTCTCCTCATCCTCATACTCCTCCCCCCTGTCCTCAGGCCATCCCGGTGAAAAAGACGGTTATGACAGCTGTGATTGTAGTACTGTCTACAGCACATGAAAGTAGCTCTGTTCTTCCTCCTCCTCCTCCTCTTCATTGTCTCCCAATCCACCTTGTGACGACATGAGGTGGACTGAGTGTAATCACCGGTATGCTTCTGGCTCAATGTCCTTGTGCTCTTCCTGCAATGCATCCTCTTTATTGTGAGCAGAGAGGATTTCAGAATGCTGAGAGAAGCGGGATGGTGATACGCTAATTATGGCATCATCACCGCTCACCATCTTGGTGCAGTCCTCAAAGTTTGGAGGATGGTACAAAATATCTGATATCCATGTCCACCCCTGAGGTCTTATATGGGAGTTTGACCTGAATATCGACGGCCTTGTTGAAGCTTGTACTCAACAACTGCTCTCTTCTGCTCACAAATCCTTTGCCACCATATGCAGTGTAGAGTTCCAAAGTGTGGGGACATCACACACCAGTCGGTGAGCGGAAGCTGCAAACGCTGCTGAAGCCCCGCAAGGGTTGTGAAGCTGTCACTGACTTTCGAAAATGGGCAGAAATATGGCGTACTTTCAACAGCAGATCCGGGAGCTCCGGGTAACTTTTGATAAAACGTTGAACCACGAGGTTAAGTCATGGGCCAGGCAAGGTAGTGTGTGAGCTGCCTCAGAGCAGCCACCAGGTTTCAGTCATTGTCACACAGACCATGCCTGGCTGTAGGTTCAGCAGTGTCTGCAAAATATATATGCTCCTTCAGTCCTGTCCACAACTTTCTGCATTGACCTGTTTGTCACATATGCAGATTAGCTTCAGCATAGCCTGTTGCTGCTTGTCTGAGGCAGTGTTGCATTGCTTCCAGCTTCTGATGATGTGTTCATTTCAGAGATCGAGGCTGAAGAAGAGGAGGAGGAGGACAAGGAGGAGTGCAGGAGCTGTAGAATGTGGGGGCAACCCCCGATTTATGTAGGACCCGCAATCCTCGGGGGGGTAGGATGTGTTCCATCCAAGGTCTGGGCTGGTTCCCAACTTCACTATGTTAACCCAGTGTGCCGTCAGTGAGATGTACTGTACCTGCCCACAAGCACTTGTCCACGTGTCCGTGGTTAGGTGAACTTTCCCACTAACAGCATTGTTGAGGGCACGGTTAATGTTGTTGGACACATGTGATGTAATGTTGGTACGGCCACAATGGGAGACATAGTGGCAACTGGGGACAAGTACCTTGGGAAGGCCATCGCCATCAGGTTGCGGAAAGCTTCCATCTCAACGAGCCGAAAAAGAACATTTCGAGCGCAAGCAGTCGAGAAATGTGCCAATTAAGTACTGTGGCCTGAGTATTTCTGCTTGCATTCCAATGACTTAAAGGTATAGACAACTGAAGGCTGCGCTGGGACAAGGTCGTGGACAGGCTTGATAATGGTGCTGGTTGACTGTGGGCAACAACATGTGCAGGGCCCGAGCCATCTTCACAGGCACGCTCAATGGTGATTGGCTTTACGTAAAACAATAGAAGAAGTAGTGTTGTCACCTGCAGACACTGTTCTGGAGCCTGGGTTCGACCCACAAAGTCAGGTGCTTTGCTGCCATGTGCCTAATTATTCTGGTGGTGGTCAGGCTGGTAGTTTTGCTACAGCTGCTGATGCGGGCATGGCAAGTGCTGCAAATGGCCTGTTTGGGGTTATCGGCAGAGTCTTTAAAAAATAACCAGACTCGGGAAGATCTAACAGTTGGAATGGCAACTTCCGTCCTGTTGGTGTTAGGGGGAATGGATGCAGCCTTCTGTCTGCGGCCAACCACTGCTTCTTCTTGCTTTTGGGGTGATATGCCTCCTTCCCCATGTGTGCTGCTATCCTCGCTCTGCATGTCCTCCTGCCAGGTTGGGTAGTCACTATGTCATCAACCACCTCGTTTTCCCACATCCGTACCATGCTCCTCCTCCTGACTTTCCGGCAATTGTTTCTCATCATTGTCCGTCTCTTGTGACCATGGCTGCTCAAAGATTTGTACATCGCTACATGGAATATCATCTTTCCCCGCTTCAAGTGGAGCCTCCGAGAGGCACGAATCTCCAAATGGAAACTGAACAGCTCTTCGGAGTGTCCAAGTGTGGGATCTGTTGTCTCAGGGAGCTCGGCAGGGTAGGAGGAAGAAGGATCAGAGTGAGTAATAGCGATCCACACTCACGGCTACTCAGACTTGACTGTGTTGAAGACATGGTGGTGGTGGTGGTGGCCTAAGTGACTTGAAGCATTTATCCGCTATCTACCAACTACCGTTTCACACTGCTCTGGCTTCAATAGTGGTGTGCTGCAGTCCCTTAGAAACTGGGACAGGAAGGTTGAGCGAGAACATGTGGTTCTTTGCCACGGCCACTTTCAGCTTGGCCACGGCCTCTGCATGTACCATCGCATACGTCTATTTTCCCCTCCCTTGCCCCTTGCCTTGCCCATTTTAAATGGACTATGAAATAGTTGAAAAGATCAATACAAATGGATTTATTTGGGAAAAATTATGTGTGATCAGTATACCTTCAAAGCAAAAATTTTTATACCATGATACACCAGGCCTCAGCATGAGATAACCGAGTATTAACTTTTTGGGTTATGTTTTTGTTTATTGTTTGAACACAATAAAAAAGGGCCAAGGAAAGATGTTTCCACTACACTTTACACCAGGCCTTAGCCTGAGATCACAAATGTATTAATTTTTGCAGTTAGGTTTTTTTTTAACTGTTTGAAAATAATAAAGAATGATTTGAAACCGGATAGCAGACAAAACTATGCAACGTATGCCTGCGAAGCAAAGATTTTTTAACCCCTTAGTGACAGAGCCATTTTGCAGATTAATGACCGGGCCAATTTTTACAAATTCTGACCACTGTCATTTTATGAGGTTATAACTCTGGAACGCTTTAAGAATCCAGCTGATTCTGAGATTGTTTTTTCGTGACATGTTGTACTTCACATTAGTGGTAAAAATTTTTTTATATGACTTGCGTTTATTATGAAAAATAACGGAAATAGGGAATAATTTTTATAAATGTAGCAATTTTCAAACTTTAAATTTTTATGCCCTTAAATCAGAGAGATAGGTCACGCAAATTTCTTAATAAAATAACATTTCCCCCAGGTCTACTTTACATCAGCACAATTTTGGGAATAAAATTTTTTTTGTTACGAAGTTATAAGGATTAAATGTTGACCAGCGATTTCTCATTTTTACAAAACCATTTTTTTTTTTAGGGACCACCCTCACATTTGAAGTCACTTTGAGGGGTCTATATGATAGAAAATACCCTAAAGTGACAGGAACTGAAGCAATGTGGAAGGAAAAAATTAACATTTAACTTTTTTTGCAAAAACTTTACTTCAGAACCATTTTTTTTTATTTTCACAAGTGTTAAAAGAAAAAATAAACCCCAAAAAATTTTTTTTGCAATTTCTCCGAATACACCGATACCCCATATGTGGGGATAAACCACTTTTGGGCGCACGGCAGAGGTCACAAGGGAAGGAGCGCCGTTTGACTTTTTCAACGCAGAATGGCTGGACACCATGTCGCATTTAGAGAGCCCCCGATGTGACTAAACAGTGGAAACCCCCACAAGTGACCCATTTTGGAAACTAGACCTCTTAAGGAACTTATCTAGATGTGTGGTGAGCACTTTGAACCTCCAAGTGTTCACAGAAGTTTATAACAAGAGCCGTGAAAATAAAAAAATAATTTTATTCCTCAAAAATGATATTTTAGCCCAGTATTTTTTTGTTTTCCCAAGGGTAACAGGAGAAATTGGACCGCAAAAAGTTGTTGTGCAATTTTTTCTGAGTACACTGATACCCACATATGTTGGGGTAAAACACTGTTTGGGCGCACGGCAGGGCTCAGAAGGGAGGGAGTGCCATTTGACCTTTTTAAAGCCCGTCGTGTTTGGGGACCCCCTGATGCGCCTAAATAGTGTAAACCCTCAATTCTAGCTCCAACCTTAATCCCAACCCTGACTGTTATGTTTGGTAGCTGAGGAGAGCAGGCAAAAACGGCAATACACCAGAGAGGTTGGAATCTACTGGATTGCAGTACCCTGACTAACCACCACAACTAAAGGCAGCCGTGGAGCGTACCTACGTTGGTCCTAGACGCCTCGTCACAGCCTGAGAAAACTAATAACCTAAAGATAGAAAGAGGAAAACTATCTGCCCCCGAGCAGATCCCCAAAGAACATAGGAAGCCCCCAAACATGTAATGGCGGTTAGCAAGAGGAAACACAAACACAGACAGAAAATAGTATGAGCAAACGTTGGGGCCCAATCTTCCTAAACAGAAAAGGATAGGAAGGAAAACTTACTGCAATCCCAAAAAACCCTAAAAAAATACCAACTCTATAATTACAAAAACACCTGAGATCACCGACCTCTACCACCTAAATTAGTTCTCTGGTGTAAAAAACTAAGCCGCAACCACTGAAAAACTGGAAAAGGCAAATGAACAAATAACAGAGGCTCAGATAAAATGAGAGGAGCACAAGCCCCCCGGAGGGGACCTGGCTGACCTCCACAAGAGTGCAGGAAAAAATGCCAAAAAGCCCAAGCACAGAAATAAAAACAGAAAATGTCTTATCTGAGAGCAGGAGAAGGGGCAAGATTCAGCAGGCTTCCAAGTGAACCAGGAACAACAGCAGTTAGACAAGAACAATTGATCACCGGCAACCCTGATGGGAGGGGAAACCCCCCTTATATAGGACCAGTCAGTAACTCCTGATTGCAATCTTCACTAAATGGTTCAGCACTGTCTGCAACCACCAGAGGGAGTTCTGCTCAGAACTCATCTCCAACACATTCACAACAGTACCCCCCCTTGAGGAGGGGTCACAGAACCCTCACTTGGGCAACCAGGTCGGTCAGGATGAGCTCTGTGATACGCACGGATCAGTCTCCTAGCATGGATGTCCGAAGCAAACACCCAAGAATTGTCCTCCTGACCATAACCTCTCCACTTAACCAAATACTGGAGTTTCTGTCTAGAAAAACGAGAATCCAATATTTTCTCAACCACATATTCCAGATTGCCCTCAACCAAAACAGGGTCAGGAGGCGCAGCCATAGGAACCACTGGCTCGACAAACCTCTTCAATAAGGACTTGTGGAACACGTTATGGATCTTAAATGTCCCTGGAAGACGTAAACGAAAGGAAACAGGATTAAGAATCTCCATGATCTTATAAGGTCCAATGAATCTAGGCTTAAACTTAGGAGATGCAACTCTCACACGGATATTTCTTGAGGACAACCAGACCAAGCCCCCCACTTCAAACCGAGGACCATCAGTCCTATGCCGGTTGGCAAACCGCTGGGCCCTTTCCTGAGAGAGGGACAACCTCTCCACTACCTGGTCCCAAATCTGCTGCATACACTCCACAACAGAGTCAACACCCGGACAGAAAGAAGCCTCTGTCTGTCCCGAAGAAAATCGGGGGTGAGACCCAAAATTGCAGAAAAATGGAGACATCAAAGTGGCAGAGCTAGCCCTATTATTAAGAGCAAACTCAGCCAAAGGCAAAAAAGAGACCCAGTCATCCTGATCAGCAGACACAAAGCATCTCAGATAGGTCTCCAATGTCTGGTTTGTTCTCTCAGTTTGTCCATTGGTCTGAGGATGAAAAGCCGAGGAGAAAGACAATTGAACACCAAGTTTAGAACAAAAAGTCCTCCAAAATCTGGAAACAAACTGGACTCCTCTGTCAGACACAATGTTCTCAGGAATGCCGTGTAACCGAACCACGTGCTGAAGGAACAAAGGCACCAATTCAGAGGAGGAAGGCAACTTAGGTAATGGCACAAGATGTATCATTTTGGAAAACCTATTACAAATCACCCAAATAACGGTCATTCTCTGAGAAACAGGGAGGTCGGAAATGAAATCCATAGAGATATGGGTCCATGGTCTCTTGGGCACAGGCAATGGCATCAACAAACCACTAGAGCGAGAGCAAGGCTTGGAGCGAGAGCAAGTCCCGCAGGACTGCACAAATTCCCTGACGTCACGAGACAAAGTAGGCCACCAAAAGGACCGACTAACCAAGTCTCTGGTACCAAAAATTCCGGGATGACCGGCCAACGCGGAACAATGAATCTCAGACATCACACTCTTTTTCCTCCGGTCTGGGACAAACAATTTCCCAATAGGGCAGCGATCGGGTTTATCCTCCTGACACCCTTCCAGAGCCAGTCTCAAATTGGGCGAGATGGCGGAAAGAACTACACCCTCTTTCAAAATAACAGCAGGATCAGATAACTCAGGAGAGTCCGCAAGGAAACTCCTCGATAGGGCATCCACCTTAACATTCTTAGTGCCAGGAAGAAAGTAAACCACAAAATTAAAACGTGTGAAAAACAAGGCCCACCTGGCCTGTCTAGGATTAAGTCGCTTGGCTGATTCCAGATAAACCAGATTCTTATGGTCCGTGAGGACCACCACCTGATGTTTGGCTCCCTCCAGCCAATGTCTCCACTCTTCAAAAGCACACTTCATGGCCAATAACTCCCGATTACCCACGTCATAATTACGTTCAGTAGGAGAAAATTTTCGAGAGAAAAAGGCACAAGGGTTACTTTTAGAGGTCTCTGGATCTCTTTGGGACAAAACGGCACCTGCCCCAATTTCAGAGGCATCAACCTCCACCTGAAATGGCAGAGAAACATCAGGCTGCCGTAGAACAGGAGCAGAAGTGAATCTCTGCTTAAGTTCCTGAAACGCAGAGACTGCCTCAGGAGGCCAATTCACCACATCAGAACCCTTTTTTGTCAAATCAGTCAATGGTTTAACAATAACAGAAATTACCAATAAATTTACGATAAAAATTGGCAAAACCCAAGAATCTCTGAAGAGCCTTCAATGAAGTAGGTTGGACCCAATCACAGATGGCCTGAACCTTGACCGGGTCTATTTCAATAACAGATGGGGACAAAATGAATCCCAGAAATGAGATCCTCTGTACGCCAAAAAGACACTTTGATCCCTTCACATACAGAGCATTCTCTCTCAAAATCTGGAAAACAGTCCGAACATGTTTCACATGTCCCAGTCATTGGAAAAAATCAAGATATCATCCAAATAAACAATCAGAAATTTATCCACAAAATCCCTGAAAATGTCATTCATGAAGGACTGGAAGACAGAAGGAGCATTAGTGAGCCCAAAGGGCATCACTAGGCACTCAAAATGCCCCTCTGGGGTATTGAATGCCATCTTCCATTCATCCCCGTGCTTAATGCGAATAAGGTTATACGCCCCCCTGAGGTCAAGCTTGGTAAACCAAGTAGCACTTTTCACCCTGGAAAACAGGTCAGAAATCAAGGGTAACGGATATTGATATTTCACAGTGATATTGTTCAAGAGACGATAATCAATACACGGCCTTAATGAACCATCCTTTTTGGCCACAAAGAAAAAACCGGCACCCAAGGGTGAAGAGGATGGTCTGATATGACCCTTCTCCAATGACTCCTTGATATAAGACCGCATAGCGTCATGTTCAGGTACAGACAAGTTAAAAAGGCGACCTTTAGGGAATTTACTACCAGTCACTAATTCAATAGCGCAGTCATAGCTCCTATGGGGGGCAAGGATGCAGATTTACTTTCGCTAAACACATCAGAAAAATCAGTCAAAAAGTCAGGAACATCCTGAGCCTGGGGAGAGGCAGAAAAAAACAGGAGTGTTGGCACCAACACATTGGCAGCCCCAACTGGTCACAGACACAGATTTCCAATCCAAACAGGATTATGAGACTGTAACCAAGGGAAACAGTACAATAATGTCATGCAGATTATACAGCACCAAAAATTTGCAACTCTCCTGATGATCAGGTTCAACCCTCATTATCACCTGAGTAGAGAACTGGGGTTTATTCTCAGCCAAAGGGGTAGAATCAATCCCCAGTAGGGGAATAGACTTCCGTAGGGGTATCAAGGGAAACCCACAACATTTAGCAAAATCAAAATCCATCAGGTTAATAACTGCTCCCAAATCAACAAAAGCCTGAGCAGAAAATGTGGACAGGGAGCAAATCAGGGTAACAGTCAACAGAAATTTAGTCTGAACACTACCCAAGACAACTGAGCGTGCAAAACGTCTTCCCCGCTTAGGGCAGACTGAAATAGCATGAGAGGCTTCACCACAGTAGAAACATAACCCATTGCGTTTTCGAAACTCATGACGCTGTGCCCCAGAATCCACTCTATCACACTGCATGGGTTCAGAAGCTGTTTCACAAGGCAACACTATTCCACGCATACCTCTACGCTCACGTAAACGTCTGTCAATTTGAATCGCTAATGACATAGAATCATTGAGACCAGAGGGAACAGGGAAACCCACCATAACATCTTTTACATTCTCTGACAGACCCTTCTGAAAAAGGGCTGCCAAAGCATCATCATTCCATTTGGTCAGGACTGCCCACTTACGAAATTTCTGACAGTAAAACTCAGCGTCCTCAAGCCCTTGATTTAATGCCAACAAGGTTTTTTCAGCTTGATCAGTGACATTAGGTTCATCGTACAATAACCCCAGAGCCAGAAAAAATGCATCGACATTACTCAAAACAGGCTCCCCAGGTATCAGGGAAAAAGCCCAATCCTGAGGGTCGCCACGCAGGAGAGAGATGACAATTTGAACCTGCTGTGCTGCGTTCCCTGAGGACTTAGGTTTTAAGGCAAAAAAACAACTTACAGTTATTTTTGAAATTCAGAAATTTAGCTCGATCCCCCAAAAATAAATCTGGCATGGGGATCCTAGGTTCCACAACCGGCAACCCTGCAAGATAGGTAGCAATACTCCGAACTTCAGTGGCAAGCTGATCCACATGGCCAGACAACTGTGCAAGCTCCATTGAGAGAAAAAAAAATCCTCCTCAGCACTCAGAGAAACAGAGGGAAAAAAAATGCAACAAACAGAAAAAAAAATCTCTGACAACTCTGACAACTTTTTTTTTTTTACACTATTTTTCCCTTCTGTGAGTACCATATAATTTTCAGTTTGGCCGGTGATACTGTTATGTTTTGGTAGCTGAGGAGAGCAGGCAAAAACGGCAATACACCAGAGAGGTTGGAATCTACTGGATTGCAGTACCCTGACTAACCACCACAACTAAAGGCAGCCGTGGAGCGTACCTACGTTGGTCCTAGACGCCTCGTCACAGCCTGAGAAGCTAACTACACCTAAAGATAGAAAGAGGAAAACTATCTGCCCCAGAGCAGATCCCCAAAGAACATAGGAAGCCCCCAAACATGTAATGGCGGTTAGACAAGAGGAAACACAAACACAGACAGAAAATAGTATGAGCAAACGTTGGGGCCCAATCTTCCTAAACAGAAAAGGATAGGAAGGAAAACTTACTGCAATCCCAAAAAACCCTAAAAAGTACCAACTCTACTAATTACAAAAACACCTGAGATCACACGACCTCTACCACCTAAATTAGTTCTCTGGTGTAACAAAACTAAGCCGCAACTACTGAAAAAACTGGAAAAGGCAAATGAACAAATAACAGAGGCTCAGATAAACTGAGAGGAGCACAAGCCCCCCGGAGGGGACCTGGCTGACCTCCACAAGAGTGCAGGAAAAAATGCAAAAAGCAAGCACAGAAATAAAAACAGAAAATGTCTTATCTGAGAGCAGGAGAAGGGGCAAGATTCAGCAGGCTTCCAAGTGAACCAGGAACAACAGCAGTTAGACAAGAACAATTGATCACCGGCAACCCTGATGGGAGGGAACCTCCCTTATATAGGACCAGTCAGTAAATCCTGATTGCCAATCTTCACTAAATGGTTCAGCACTGTCTGCAACCACCAGAGGGAGCTTCTGCTCAGAACTCATCTCCAACACATTCACAACACTCTTCAATTTATCTGCACCTTTCTCTGTGTCACCTTGTAAGGTGGTATCGTATGCGGAAAGGGGCACCTGAGTTTCATCAGGTTCAGATTCTGGCTCAGTAGACTGCGAGGGCAATGCAGTGCTCTGGGTGAAAGTACCAGCAGAATCAGACAGCAGTGGCGGTGCATCAGTGCACTCCATGTGAGATTCATTTTGGACTGGGGAATTCAGGATTTGACTTGATAACCCAGGCATGGTATGTGAAAAGAACTCCATGGAGTAATCTGAAGTGTGGGCTGCTGCATCCTTCACTTTTGGTAGGGGTGAAGGACACAAGGAAAGGCGTTGTTCCTGACCAGAAGCCTGCACTGACGACTCAGTGCTTGGAGCTTTTGAAACTTCAGAAGAAGAGGAGATAGAGCTGGAGGCTGTTTTGGCAATGTAAGACAAAACCTGTTCCTGATGCTCCCGCTTTAAAAGCGGTTTACCTACTCCCAGAAAAGGGAGCCTTCCAGGCCTTCTGGAGCCAGACGATGAGGCAGGCTCAACACCTCCTGTCTTAGGTGCTATTGTGCTTTTGGCACTACCAGCAAATGCACCACCACCATCAGTAGCAGGTGGCCCCCCACGACCACGTCCGCGACCTCTTCCACCATAGTTCCTCATGTTTGTGTAAATGTACCCAAAATAACAGCAGATATATGGTACAGTATCAGAAGTGTACAGCTGTATACGATGAAGGTGAAAAATTTTAATCTCCGTATATATTTGCGGAATAACAGACACAGACTCTCACAGGCTCAGTATGGATTACACTAGAATATAAAAACCAAAAAAGTGTACAGTATCAGAAGTGTACAGCTATATACAGTGTTGGGGAATTTTAAATTTCCATATATATTTCAGCAGTAAGACACACGGTCATAGGCCCAGTCTGGCTAACACCAGAATATCAAAATCAGGAAAAGTGTACTGTCTCAGTAGTGTACAGCTATATACAGTGTTGGGGGAATTGTAAATCTCCGTATGTATTTCAGGTGCAACACACACAGTCAGAGGCCCAGTCTGGCTAACACAAGAATATCAAAATCAGGAAAAGTGTACTGTCTCAGTAGCGTACAGCTATATACAGTGTTGTGGTAATTTTAAATCATCGTTTATATTTCAGCAGGAAGACACATGGTCACAGGCCCAGTCTGCCTAACACCAGAATACCTAACTCAGGAAAAGTGTTCTGTCTCAGTAGCGTACAGCTGTATACAGTGTTGGGGGAATTGTAAATCTCCGTATATATTTCTGGAGTCACACACAGATAGTCAGTCTGTATTTGTCCCTGATACCAGCCGGTACACGGTACTGTGAGGAGCGTACAGCTCTATACAGTGTGGGAAAAACAGAACACTCGGTAACTAACTGAAATTTCCCCCTTAGAACTGGCTGGCTAGTAATCAGCTCTGCTGATCCACACAAGCAATTTGTACACTGTCACTGGCAGGCACCTATGCTACTCTAACAAATTAATTGCTCCCTTATCACAGTCAGGCAACCTACTAATCAGATGTGATGCTCCACACAAGCAATTTGTACACTGTCACTGGCAGGCAGCTCTGCTACTCCACCAAATTAATTGCCCCCTTATAACAGGCAGGCAGCCTACTAATCAGATGTGATGCTCCACACAAGCAATTTGTTCACTGTCACTGGCAGGCAGTTCTGCTACTCCACCAAATTAATTGCCCCCTTATCACAGTCAGGCAGCCTACTAATCAGATGTGATGCTCCACACAAGCAATTTGTACACTGTCACTGGCAGGCAGCTCTGCTACTCCACCAAATTAATTGCCCCCTTATCACAGGCAGGCAGCCTACTAATCAGATTAGATGCTCCACACAAGCAATTTGTACACTATCACTGGCAGGCAGCTCTGCTACTCCACCAAATTAATTGCCCCCTTATCACAGGCAGGCAGCCTACTAATCAAATCTGATGCTTCACACCAGCAATTTCTACAGCATCACTGGCAGGCAGGCAGCCTAAGAACCAGCATTGCTGCTCACAGCAAAATCCTCAGCAGAAAGTAATTTTTTTTTAGGCTCTGCCTAACGCTCTCCCTGCTCAGACGCACCACCAGCAACCTTCCCCTACACTGAGTTTGGCAGATATATAATGGCGGTCAGCGCTGAGGGATTTTATATGCACTGTGACGCCAGCCAATCGCTGCAATGCCCTTCTCTAAGATGGTGCTGGCTGCTGGCTATGTTATCCCATTGCACACAGCCTGCGTCCTTGCTCATTGGCTGAGAAAAGGCGCTTAAAGTGTAGGGGAAAACCGACTCCAGCAAAGTGGTCGCCAAACACGTGACCGAACTCACTCCACGGTCGGGTTTCGTTTCATGAAGCCCGACTTTGACGAAAATCGGCGATTTTTGAAAATGAACGACCTGTTTCGCTCAACTCTACTCGCAACCAAAAACATTCATTCAACTTAAACTATTTTTGAACTGTGATTTGTATGAACTGTGATTTGTAAAATTACAAAGAAGTCACATCTAAGTTGTAATTGATGCAATCTTCAGTTAAGGCAGGTTTCACATGTTCTGTTATTTCCGGTACCAGAGATATCAGTGTCCGTGTGTCCATTTGTGTACTACGTGCAGCACACGTGTGGCAACCGTATGCCACATCAGTACCACACGGATGGACGCTGGGAAAGAAATGGCTACTGTAAGCGCTGTTACACGGCGGCAGGTGCTGAAGCTGGCTATCATTCTCGCCTGCTCTGCCTGCAAGCAGAGGCAAACGATGAGCGGTATATTAAAGTCTGAACAACAGCAGGTGTCGGATGATGGGGGTAACAGTCTCAAAAGCTCCCATCTGCTGTTGTTTGGAATTTAATATACCGCTCATCGTTCTCCTCTGCTCGCAGGCAGAGCAGGGGAGAATGACAGCTGGCTTCAGCACCAGCCGCCGGGGACAGCGCGCACTGTTCTCCGTGGGCACGTTTTGCGGACCGTGCTGCCGGTAAAAAATGGACATGTCAGGGTGTTTTGCCCACAGACACATGGTCCGTGAAAACACGCTGACTTGTGCATAGACCCATTCATTTGAATGGCTCTACGTGTGTCAGTGTCTCCGGTACGTGAGAAAACTTTCACCACACGTACCAGAGACACTGACGTGTGAAACTAGCCTCAAAAAAAGTTTACCATAACAAACAGAGCAAGCACTAACCCCTATGTGTCCAGCGCTGACTTTACACCACTGCTCTGGACTCAGCGTTTTGGATGCAGAGGGGATGACACATCGACCGTGCGCATTACCGTTGCTGCTAATCACTTAGCTTGTTGGCTTGTGCCATCTACATCAGCTGTGCCATTGATCCCACAATCTGGAAATTCTGGAGAGCAGTAGGGTTACTTCTGAGTACTTTTATTAATAGGAAATAATTTTAACAAAAATCACCAGTCTGGGGCTTCCCACTCTTCTATTAAATAAAAAGGCAGTCCCAAATTGGTGAAAGGTACTATTTTTTGTGGTTGATTAGCAGCTTAAAAAACATAAAAGGCTCATGCAATAGCATGTTACAATGAGGGCAATGCAGTACAATTATCCAGAAAAATTACTATGATATGGATCACTCATTTTAGAAAGAAAACATCAGATCTTTTGGATGATAAGCACAGATGCAGCCATTATTGCCATTTATAACCTACTTACCTTTCTTCCTGCTAAATGCTCGATTCATGTTGCACAATGAAATAATTCGGTCTTTTTATCTTTTCCCTCTAAAACTAAATGAAAAATATGTATTAGTGGTATGAAACATATGATCATGCTGATTGCTGCATTGTTTAGCATTAAAAACAGTTAAACTTTTTTTTTCATTTTTAACCCTTTCACACTGAAGCCTGATTTCACCTTCGTGACCAGGCCAAATTTTACAATTCTGACCACTGTCATTTTATGAGGTAATAACTCTGGAACGTTTCAATAGATCCCACTTGATTCTGGGAGGAGTTTGTGATGTTCTCGTGACATATTGTACTTCATGATAGTGGTAAAATTTGTTTGATATGACTTGCATTTATTTGTAAAAATATCAAAAATTTGGAGAAAATTTGAAAACTTTAGCAATTTTCAAAATTTTAATTTGTATGTACTTAAATCAGGGAGTTATCTCACACAAAATAGTCCCGATCGCTACCATGGAGTCCCGATGTCGTCATGATGACATCCGGGTCTCCAGAGCTGAGAGACTTCCTGTCATGTGCAGTGATGATCAGGTAGTCTCTCAGGTCAGTGTAAAATGCATGCAGCGCTGACAGCTTCTATAGCATGCAGATCTGCATGCTATAGAAGCGATCAGCCTGCACAAAATGATTGTCCCATTGTGGGACAAAGTGTAAAAGTAAGAAATAAAATAAAAAAAAAATTAAATAATTGTAAAAATATTTAAAAAAAATAATAAAAAATAATAAAAAAAATCAATATTCTATCACTAAATAAATATTTGAATAAGAAAAAATAAATAAAAGTACACATATTTGGTATCACCGCGTCCGTAACGACCCGACCTATAAAACTGTCCCACTAGTTAACCCCTTTCGTGAACACCATTAAAAAAAACAAGGCATAAAACAATGCTTTATCATAACGCCAAACAAAAAGTGGACTAAAATGCGGTCAAGAAAACGGATATCAATTATCATGGTACCGCTGAAAAGGTCATCTTATCCCACAAAAAATGAGCTGAAATACAGCATCATAGGCGAAAAAATAAAAAAGTTATCGCTCTCAGAATAAAGCGATGCAAAAATAATTATTTTTACTGTAAAATAGTTTTTATTATAAAAGCGCCAAAATATAAAAAAAGATATAAATGAGGTATCATACTGACCCGAAGAATAAAACTGTCTTATCAATTTTACCATACTCGGAACGATGTAAACGCCCCCCTCCCAAAAGAAATTCATGAACTGCTGGTTTTTGCTCATTCTGTCTCACAAAAATTGGAATAGAAAGCGATCAAAAAAAGTCATGTGCCCGCAAATGGTACCAATAAAAACGTCAACTCGTCCCACAAAAAACAAGACCTCACATGACTCTGTGGGCCAAAATATGGAAAAATTATAGCTCTCAAAATGTGGTGATGCAAAAACTATTTTTTGCAATAAAAAGCTTCTTTTAGTGTGTGACAGCTGCAAAACATAAAACCCGCTATAAAAACCCATAAATAGTACATCAACCCCCCCTTTATTACACCCTTAGATAGGGAAAAATAATAAAATTAAAAAATGTATTTATTTCCATTTTCCCATTAGGGTTAGGGCTAAAATTAAGGTTAGTGTTGGGCCAAAATTAGGGTTAGGGATAAAGTTAGGGTTGGCGCTAAAGTTAGTGTAAGGGTTAGGGTTAGGGTTGGGACTAAAGTTAAAGTTAGGGTTGGGGCTAGTGATGAGCAAGCACTAAAATGCTCGGGTGCTCGTTATTCGGGTCGAGCAAATTGGAATACTCGGGTACTTGACCGAAGCAACGAGCCCAATGTAAGTCTATAGGAAAACCGAGCATTTTTGTCGTGATCCCCCCCGGGGGACCTTTTAAAGTCTAAAAATGTCTGTAAATGATGGAAACACAGCTCAAATGACATGGGAACATCATGGAGAATGCCCTGAAGCATTTCTGACTCCCAGGTCACAGCTGTGAGCAATGTTGTCAGAGTCTTAAGCCATGTTTACAGGCACAACTAAAAAACATACAAAAACAAAACCAAAATGGATTTTCCTGGGAAATATGTCAAGGGACATACTTTCCAGGCTAATGACTTTTATATAAGGCAAAATAATTAACCAAAAGTAAAAAAGTTTCTCCACCAATTTACTATGCTCACACGTAGCGTTTTTGATGCATTTTTCAAAGTTACCATTTCTTTCAACCAATACAAATGCATTTACTGTGAAATGTCATTGTAGCATTTAACAATCTTAGCTGGCTATGTGGTGTGTGACACATCATCAGATACATCTTGTTTCATTTATGAAGGAGGGACTCTTAAAGTCACAAAGCCAATTTTTATAGGGGCATCAGGCAGCATTAATCTTCTTAAAGGGCCAATATTAAACAGTGGGTCTCCAATACTGTTATTGCCTAGGCATTAAGTAGCTGGGCTGTCAAAAATTAGGACGCACTCCAATACCCCTGTGATAAGACGTACTGGAGGGCCTCATGAAAAAATGTTTCAATTATAAGAAAATAGGTCTCCCATAGTGTTAGCCTATGCATTAACCCCTTCCCGACATGTGACGCCACGTAGGCATCATGAAAGTATGTGCCAATCCGACCTGTGACGCCTATATAGCGTCATAGTAAGATCTCATTCCTGTGGGTCGGGTGACCGGGATTAATGAAAGGTTAGGGTTAGGGTTAGAATTAAGGTTAGAATTAGGGTTAGGGTTAGAATGAGGGTTAGGGTTAAAATTAGGGTTAGGGTTGGAATTAGGGTTAGGGTTGGAATTAGCGTTAGTGTTAGAATTAGGGTTAGGGTGGGAATTGGGATTAGGGTTGGGATTAGGGTTAAGATTAGGGTTAGAATTAGGGTTAGGGTGGGAATTGGGGTTAGGGTTGGGATTAGGGTTAAGATTAGGGTTAGCGGTGTGTTGGGGTTAGGGTTATGATTAGGGTTGGGATTAGCGTTAGGGGTGTGTTGGGGTTAGGGTTATGGTTAGGGTTGGGATTAGGGTTAGGGGTGTGTTGGGGTTAGGGTTGTGGTTAGAATTGGGGGGTTTCCACTCTTTAGGCACATCAGGGGTCTCCAAACGCAACATGGCGCCACCATTGATTCCAGCCAATTTTGCATTCAAAAAGTCAAGCGGTGATCCCTCCCTTCCAAACCCTAACATGTTCCCAAACAGTAGTTTACCCCAACATATGGGGTATCAGCGTACGCAGAAAAAATTGCACAACTTCGGGGGGTCCAGTTTCTTCTGTTACCCTTGTGAAAATAAAAAAATTGTGGGCTAAAAAGTAATGTTTTGAGGAAAAAAATGATTTTTTATTTTCATGACTCTGCGTTATAAAATTTTGTGAAGCACTTGTGGGTCCAAAGTGCTCACCACACATCTAGATAAGTTCCTTTGGGGTTAAGTTTCCAAAATGGGGTCACTTGTCGGGGGTTTCTACTGTTTAGGCCCATCAGGGGCTCTGCAAATGCAAGATGACGTCCGCAGAATATTCCATCAAAGTCTGCATTTCAAAACGTTACTAATTCCATTCCGAGCCCCGAGTTTGCTTAACAATGGTTCACCCCCATAAATGGGGTACCAGCATACTCAGGACAAACTGGACAACAACTCTTGGGGTCCAATTTCTCCTGTTACCCTTGTGAAAATAAATAATTGCGGGCTAAAAAATATTTTTTTGAACAAAAAAAATGATTTTTAATTTTCACGGCTCTGCGTTATAAACTTCTGTGAAGCATTTGGGGGTTCAGAGTGCTCAACATATCTAGATAGGTTCCTTAAGGGTCTAGTTTCCAAAATGGGGTCACTTGTGGGGGAGTTCCAATGTTTAGGCACACAGGGGCTCTCCAAACGCGACATGGCAACGCTAAATATTCCAGCATATTTTCCATTCAAATAGTCAAATGGCACTCCTTCCCTTCTGAGCCCTGTCGTGCGCCCAAACAGTGGTTTATGACCACATATGAGGTATTGGTGTACTCAGGAGAAATTGCCCAACAAATTTTAGGATCCAGTTTATCCTGTTGCTTATGTGAAAATGAAAAAATTGATGCTAAAAGAAATTTTTTGTTGGAAAAATTAAAATGTCCATTTTTTTCTTCCACATTGCTTTAGTTCCTGTGAAGCACCTGAAGGGTTAATAATCTTCTTGAATGCAGCTTTGAGTAGCTTGACGGGTTCAGTTTTTAGAACAGTGTCACTTTTGGGTACTTTCTGCCATATAGACCCTTCAAAGTGACTTCAACTATGAGGTGGGCCTTAAAAAAATGGTTTTGTAAATTTTGTTGTAAAAATGAGAAATTGCTGATCAAATTTTAACCCTTATAACTTCCTAAAAAAATGTTTTTGTTTCCAAAATTGTGCTGATGTAAAGTAGAAATGTGGGAAATTTTATTTATTAACTATTTTGTGTCACATATCTCTCTGGTTTAACAGAATAAAATTTAAAAATTTGAAAATTGCAAAATTTTTAAAATTTTCGCCAAATTTCCATTTTTTTCACAAATAAGAACAAAAATTATCGACCTAAATTTACCACTATCATGAAGCCCAATATGTCACGAAAAAACCGTCTCAGAATCGCTAGGATCCGTTGAAGCGTTCCTGAGTTATTACCTCATAAAGGAACACTGGTCAGAATTGCAAAAAATGGCCAGGTCATTAAGGTCAAAATAGGCTGGGTCATGAAGGGGTTAAATGCAAGGCCTGCCCTGCAGCAAAGTAACACGCACCCCAATAAGCCTTTGAACCCAGGTACTTCTTTTGAGGCGCTGCAAGATCCGCAACAGCGGTAAAGGAATAGCGGAAATGGGCAAAAATATGGCGCACCTTCTCAAGTAGGTACAGTCAGGGTTTGTTTTGATAAATTTCTGAACCACTAGGTACAGCACGTGAGCCATGCATGGCACGTGTACCAGCTTCCCGAGCTTTAATGCTCCCACAAGGTTATGCCCATTATCGCAGACAACCAGACCGGGCTCGAGTTACAGTGGGGAGTGCCACTGATTGGTCTGTTTTATTCCTTGCCACAGCTCTGCTGCAATGTGTGGTGTTTGACCTAAACAGATCAGCTTCAGCAGAGCGTGTTGCCACTGTGCTGATGCGCTGCTGCACAGCTCCCAACTTGGGAGTATATCACATGACTGAAAGTGGTTTCCTTCTGTCTATGGGTTCCTCTTCAATGTTGCGCATTGAGAGGCCAGAGGCCACCAAAGGATCATATGTACCAAACAGGTCATCGGAGTGGCCAAGCATGGGGTCAAATGTTTCCTGTGACTGCTGAGGGGGAGGAAGTAGGAACAGGTTGAGGACTGGATGACTGGATGTGTTCTGTGTATCAACAGTAGACTGTGTGGTCGTGGAGATTTGGGTGCTACTAGAAAATTTAATTGAGGCCTTATCTGCCATTCAAGACAGTATCTGCTCTTGCTCTTCTGGCTTCCAGACACGTTTATGTTCCAGACTGGGAATTTTCACCAGGAACATAAATGCATCAACCTTCTTCTGCCTCCCAGACTCAGTGCCTTGTCGGGCACCACTGACAACCCCACGCCCACGTCCACCTCCCTGTCCCTTCACAACAGGCTTTTTGGGAATGTGGGGTTTTTGTGACATATTTGCAAATGTTCAGATGCAGATATTGGGGAACAAGGAGCAGCTTTGTGTTTTACAAACAGGAGGACTTTCTGTAATGTAAAAAATATTGGCCTGAGTTTAAAGCCAAATATTTTGCTAACATCACCACAGAAGACAACGGTGCTGGCTGCGTGTCAGTTGTGCAGTCCCGTGCGTGCTATTCGATGTGCAAGCAGCACCGTAAGGGCAAAAAAATTGGTCTGAGTTTAACGCTGAATATTTTGATCGCCATTCACCACAGAAGACAACGGTGCTGGCTGCTTCTCAGTTGTGCAGTACCGTGAGTGCTATTCAGTGTGCAAACAGCACCACAAGAGCAAAATAATTGGCCTGCAGGGGTAAATGTGACCCCAAATATAGCTGGGAAAACTGTCACTACTCCCTGACCTTATACAGTACTTTCAGCAAGAGCTGAGATATTGATTTACTATGTATGTACAGTAACTCTCCTGCCTGTCTCTCTGTACCACTACAGTCTCCTATTACTAGAATAGCTCTCACAGGAGCTTTTGTGTTTTTTTTAGATGATTTCAGAATAATTTCCATAAGCACAACTCTCCCTAGCAGCTGCTCACACTCTTCCTAAGCTAGCACCAGCTGTGTTCCAGATGCAATGTGCAGAAAATGGCGCCGGCAGGGCTTCTGTAGAGCCTATGAGTCATAGCCTACTATGATGACTCATCTATGATGCTGCGCAGTCAGCCAATCACAGTAATGCCGCCCACAACCAAGAAGGCTCCGGCATTACTGTGATTGGCTAATGCTGAGCGGGAGATACGAATATTGTGAGGCGAGTAGTGAAATACTCGCTAGGATTCAAGTGCCACATTACTCGCCGAGTATTGAATCCTAACAAATATACTCGCTCATCCCTAGTTGTATATGAAACATAGAGAGGAAACGTTTTGATATTTTGCTAACACTTGTGTATACATGTAGAAAATTCTAACCCCAAACAGGGGAATTGTCCTATTTGCACAAGAGATGCAAGAATTAACAAAAAAAAGTGCTAGGACAGACGTAAATAAGAATAATACAAATCTTATATATTCAGATATACAGATAAATGAAATCTTCTCACAGCATCAAAATGTCATGTTTAAAACATATGTCTCTAAATTTAGCCTGGTCCGACTCTTTTGTAGTCCTGATTGTCAGATTTCTTTACGTAGTTACATTGATTCCTAACAACACATGTATATAATATTTCACAACTAGAGTTGAGCGATACTTTCCGATATCCTAAAGTATCGGAATCGGAATGGTATCGCCGATATCACTAAAATATCGGCGATACCCGATACCGATACCGGAAGTCCCATGTAAGTCTATGGGAACAAAATATCGAAATTAAAAAAAACCCATTCTTGCCTTGTTGGTTAATTGTACATGAAGGAAAACAAGAAAGAGTAATGTAGAATGTATTGGGGAAGGTTGAGGAGACATTAAAGGCATAGATGTTTAACCCAATCAAATGGAATAGCATAAATATTTTTTTTTTTAAAGATGTTCGGATTGACGAAGAAATTGACAATGTTAACGTTTTTTATATTTAGGCAAATATGTATATTACACAACTTCCATGCTCTTCATCTTCACCTTTTTAACTTTTCACACACTTTCTCCTTCATAATCTTCTGCAGCATCATCTTTTTCATCAAATTATTCTTCATCTTCACCTTCTTTATCTTCTTCTTAAACTTCTTGCTATTCATCTTTGTTAACATTACTCATATTCTTCTTATTAAACTATTATTCTTATTCATATTCTGCTTCATCTTCTTCATCATATTCTTATTTGTGACAGAGAATCCTGTACTTGTAATCTGTCAAAGTATGAATTTTTCATCCTTCCGTTCTTGCTGTCACAAAAGATTTAAATTACAACAGTATTTGTCCGTGTTCAGTTTAGCCTGCAGCAGCAGGCATTTTCCAGGGGCACCACGAGGAGGAACGGACTCACCCCCATACACTGCTTAGTCTTCTTCTGCTTAGAATTTAGAGCATATATTTTGCTCTTCATTTTGGTCTTATACTTCATGTTCTTCTGCTTTTAGATCTTCTGCTTATTGTTCTTGTGTCTCTTGTTCCGTATCTTGTATTTGTAGCACAATCTTGTACCAGCTGATGTTACTGGGACACGGTTACTAAGCAGGAGGTACCTGTGCTCCAAAGCACTACCAAGGACCAGCAGACGTTGCTGGAACTCGGATACCGAGATGGAGGCACCTAGGCCAAAGGCACTGCGGAGAACCAGTTGACGGTACTGGAACCCGGAGGGGCAGCAGAAGGAAAAGAGCCAATGGCACAACCGAGGACCAGCTGACATTACTGGGACACGGTTACTAAGCAGGAGGTACCTGTGCTCCAAAGCACTACCAAGGACCAGCAGACGTTGCTGGAACTCGGATACCGAGATGGAGGCACCTAGGCCAAAGGCACTGCGGAGAACCAGTTGACGGTACTGGAACCCGGACGGGTAGCAGAAGGTACAAGAGCCAATGCAAGTAACGAGGACCAGCTGACTGTGCTGGAACCCGGAGGGGCAGCAGAAGGAAAAGAGCCAATGGCACAACCGAGGACCAGCTGACGTTACTGAACCCCAGTAACACAGGAGCAAGTGTTGACTGTGCTAACAGCACTTCCGAGCAACAACTGGCGGTGTTGGAGCCCAGGGTCAAGGAGGATGTTTAAATACTAGATCAAGTAATTTCCTTGTTACCTGTCAATTTTAAATGTCTATACTTCAAACAAGAGAAAGATAACCTTTACTACCATAAGATGATGATTTCATTTAAACTAATATCTAGATAAATAAAGAATTGACAAACATAAACACATACATTAACATGTTGAACAGCAATGCAAACCACAAAATAAATTAGTTAAGGAATCTGCTATACGGTTGTACATAAAAGCATACAAGTACATATCTGAATCCATTAATGATGGATAAGTAACAGTATGTACACCATTTTTATTGTATAGACAATGAATGTCTGACTTCAAACATCATCAGCATTACAAGTTATCTGTGATATTACTAAAAAGTTCCATTTGCTGAATAATGTCACTAAATATTTTATACAAAATTATACAATTTCCATCATGTAATACTCATAATATGTGGCAATAATCATTTTTATTAACAAACATAACCTTTCAAAAGTGCATAGTGCATAGTGAAAATTGCTATTTATGGCTGACTGTGACTGTCGACTTGGAAGCATGACAACAGATAGATAAGGTATATATAGATGAGACTGCATAGCCACAGATGGTGAATTGCGATGTAATACTGTACCTCAATAAAGTGTGCGTCACTACTACATAATTTTTTTTATATAGCTTTATAAACAGGGTACATGGATGTATGCTTGTGCCTTTGTTTTGACGCACAGACTGCCTTCCTGCTGAGACGCATTGGGTAGTGAACAGTTGTGTGCAGTGTTCACTGCAGTCTCTGCGGAATAACCACACTTAGACCTTATAACTTTTCAGAGTTTCTTTATCAATCTACCAAGATGAAGAAGGCAGGGAGTAAGGCACGTGGTCGTGGAGTTTCTTCAGGGAGAGGACGTGGGGATTCTGTGGCTGCTGCGGCCCCCAGTGACACAGCATCCACCAGTTTTCCCCGTGAGCGTTCCTTTATGCGCACTTTTGTAGGAGCTCGGAGTACCCCCCTGCTGCGGGAAGAACAAATTGAAGCCGTTGTTGTTTGGATGTCAGCCAATGCATCGACTTCAATTGCTTCCACCTCCTCTCAGGACCACAGCACTGTTGGGCAACCATCTGTCTCTTCACCGCCTGGCAAATTGCCCAGGCAGTCAGAGAGTTCTGTACAGGAGCCAGCTGAGTGTCTGATTCTGTTCTCAGAATCTATTGGCTTGCAAACAGGGGCCCAGCCAAGCAGCATTCTGTAATGTGAAGAGGGAGTATGCAGTGATGCGCAACAGCTGTGTCTCTCTGAATCTGAAGAGGCGGGTGAGACAGTGCCGATGGTCAGCACACCGCAGAACGCATCTGATGATGATGAGACCCAGGTGCCAGTTTCTGTTGAGCATGGTGCTGGCCAGACCACCCAACAGCAGGTGTTGGAAGAGGGTAGTGGAGATGATGAGGTCCAAGACCCAACATGGCATGAGGAACAGGAAGGTGGTGGGAGCAGCTCAGAGGAATAATAATAATATTTATTTATATAGCGCCATCATATTCCGCAGCGCTTTACAGTTTAGCCGTTTCAGAACACAAGTCATAAGTAACAACGTTAACAATACAATAATTTAAGCTAAATAAGTCGCCCCTGCTCGTGACAGCTTACAATGTACAATGAGATGGGGGAGATACAAAGTATAGGTGTTTATATACAATGTTGCATTTACAATGATGTTCCAGCCATCTTAAGGGACTGAGGGATGGAGATAGTGAATGGGCTAGAGACACACACACACTTACACAGAATACATAGAATGACTTTGATTAGTGAATGTGATAGGCCGCTCTGAACAAATGTGTTTTGAGGGAGCGCCTGAAACCATGCAAATTGTGGATAGTCCTAATTTCTTGGGGTACAGCATTCCAGAGGATTGGCGTAGAGCAGGAGAAGTCTTGGAGTCGGGAGTGGGAGGTACGTATTAGTGCAGAGGTTAGTCGAAAGTCGTTTGCAGAGCGCAGCAGTCGGTTAGGCCGATAGATAGAAATGAGGGAGGAGATGTAGGAGGGGTGCTGCACTGTGGAGAGCTTTGTGGGTGAGAACCAGTACTTTGGTTGAAAGCTGGGAGAGGCCTAGAGAAATGGTTAGTGATAGAAGGAAGATAGAGGAAGACATTGCCCCAACGGTACAAACAGGAGGGAGAGTTAGGCTGCAGACTCGGTTGCCTGTAGCCTCCAGTTTGGCACCTGTTCGGAGCAGTTGTCTTCCAAAAGTCAAAACGTGCGCTCCCAGGACTTGCACTGCGTGGTCCTTTTTTCACACACTTGCACATGATATTTGCTATGTGAAATGCAAGCTGTGTAATTAAAAATTAAAAATAGCTAAAAGTGTCAGTCACCTCAATACCACAAATATGTGGAAACATGTGCGGACAAAGCACGTAGTTGAGTTACAAAGACACACTAGAGATGTAGGCCAACCTACAGCAGCACCTACATCTTCAGGTTGTGTTGAAGCCTCTTCATCGAGCTCACACACAGCTGGTTATGCTTCCTCACAGGATCGCCATGGAAGAACCTCGGCCACTGTTGTCCAGAGACAAACTGTTATTCCACACACAGCAGCAAGTTCCCTGTCATCCTCACACTCCCAGGCCACAAAACAGCCATCGGTAGCACAGGCATGGGATAAAAGACGGCCATACTCCGCAAACCATGCACGAGCACAGGCTCTGAATGCTGGCATTGCAAAACTCCTGTCCCTTGAAATGCTGTGATTCAGGCTGGTGGAGACAGACAGTTTCCGTAACTGAATATCATTGTCAATCCCACAATACAATGTGCCAAGCCGATTTCATTTCAGCAGGCAAGCCGTCCCTGGTCTGCAAAAGCATGTTGAGGGAAAAATTAAACATGCGCTACTAAAAGCCCTCAGTAGCAAGGTCCACCTGACCACCGATGCGTGGACCAGTACCCATTGTTATGATCTGCTACAACCAGTAAGGAAAGAAGGGAATTCTGTCCCTACAATACAACTAAGCTGAATCCCTACGATGTAACGGGGAACCTGATCCTGCGACCAGACCCGCTAAAGTCCTCATCTAGTGTGAACGAAGACCTATAGTTGCGAGGGAGTAATCCCTACAAGATCTAGGGACTGTGAGAAAAGGTGGACACCTCCTAACATAAATTGTAGCATGGATAATTAAACAGAAAAATAAATACTTTGTGATCCTAACATCAAGCAAAACTGACAGATTAAGGCACCTAAGCACCCGGCTAGCTTAACAGTAGATAATACAATGAAGTCAAGCAAAGCCAGAAGGGCGGAGCCAGACTAAATAGGGAAAAAAGGTCATGTGACCAGCAAACTGAAACAAAACCTAACAAGAGGGTTCTAACACCCATGGCCAGGGACAATACCTTTCCCTCACTGCCCATTGGGTCAATGTTGTGCAGCCGGGTACTGATCTTGCGAGTGGCGCTGTACGTGTTCTGCCAACTCCAAGGATTGCAGGAATCAAGTCTGTACACATTGATTCCTCCTCCTATTCCAGTTCCTCAGAATCATCGCTGCAGGAGCCGTCACGGTCTACCTCCACATGGACCCGTGAACGTTTACCTGTTGCGACCGATATGAGCACAGCCGTGTCCAAATGTCAACAGGCCATCCTGAAATTAATTTCCATGGGTAATCTTAGCCACACAGCGCAGGAGCTCTGTAATGCCATAAAGCAGGAGAGCGACGTGTGGTTTTTGGAAGAGAATCTACAGGCAGGCTTGGTAGTGTGTGACAATGGCCGAAATCTGGTGTCAGCTCTGGGCCTTGGCAACCTCACTCACATACCATGTCTGTCATATGTGCTCAACTTGGTCGTGCAGAGTTTTTTGAGGGACTATCCGGATCTTGATGCACTGCTGCACAAGGTCCGCCTAGAGTGCGCTCACTTGCGACGTTCCAGCATGGCCAGATCGCTGATTGCAGCTCTGCAACGCAGATTTCACCTTCATGAACATCGCATCATATGTGACGTACCCACCAGGTGGAATTCCTCGTTACATATGTTGGAGCGGTTGTGTGAGCAGCAGCCAACAGTAATGGAGTATCAGCTGCATCAGGCGCAGTCAACTCGCAATTTGCGCCGTTCACACTTCACCACTACTGAGTGGGCCTCTATAATAAGAATAATAATATTATTTATTTATATAGCGCCATAATATTCCGCAGTGCTTTACAGTTTAACAGTTTCAAAACACGAGTCATAAGTAACAACGTTAACAATACAATAATTAAAGCAAAATCAGCCGCCCCTGCTGGTGAAAGCTTACAATCTACAATGAGGTGTGGGAGATACAAAGTACAGGTGTTTATATACAATGGTGTTTTTACAATGATGGTCCAGCCATTTTAAGGAAGTGAGGGATGCATGGAGATAGTGAATGGGCTACACACACAGAATTACACATAGAATGACTTTGATTAGTGAATGTGATAGGCCACTGTGAACAAATGTGTTTTGAGGGAGCGCCTGAAACCATCCAAATTGCGGATAGTCCTAATTTCTTGGGGTAGAGCATTCCAGAGGATTGGCGCAGCGCGGGTGAAGTCTTGGAGTTGGGAGTGGGAGGTACGGATTAGTGCAGAGGTTAGTCGAAGGTCGTTTGCAGAGTGCAGCAGTCGGTTAGGCCGATAAATATAAATAAGGGAGGAGATGTAGGGGGGTGCTGCGCTGTGGAGAGCTTTGTTGGTGAGAACCAGTAATTAGAATTGGATCCTATAATGAATGGGCAGCCACTGTCAGTGTAATGAGTGGCGAATAACTCTATGAAGGATATCTGCCACGTTTTGCGTGCGTTTGATGAGTCAACGCGGATGGCGAGTGCAGATGATGCACTAGTCAGCCTGACTGTCCCCCTTATCTGCCTGCTTCAAAAAACACTGCAAGCACTAAGGCATGAGGTTTTGGAAGAGGTGGAGGATGAGGAGTCACAAATTCCATCACCTTCTGGACAGTCAGCGCAACGTGGTTCCTCACAAAGGGCTGGAGGACTTTCAAAGTACCATGCTGTATCAACAATTGAACCTCCAGAGTCGCTGTCTATATTTTCATAACCATTACAAACTTTTAATGTATTTACAAAGCACATAATGTACATTTTTTGTCTATCCTTTTGTAATGGTATTGTGTTTCCATAAACTGATGTTACAGAATTATGATACAAAGTTTTTAAATTTTGAGTTTTAAATTTTGTAAATTTATATGTATTTGAAGGACTTTGTGAGGAGGATGAGGAGGAGTCAATGGAGGAGGAAGACATCGCTCCAGAGGGAGGTAGACAATGCTCTAGTCAGTATGTAGACCAAGGGTGGGGTGATGCACAGCAGGCGGAGATGACGCCTCTTGCAGGGGACAACGTTTCTTGGCCAGTTGGGAGTCTGCAGCACATGGTTGATTTCATGCTGCAGTGGCTGAGAAACGACCGCCGCATGGAACACATTCACACCACGTCTGATTATTGGGTGTACACCCTCCTAGACCCTCGCTACCGGGACAACTTACAAAGCCTCATCACACCGTTGAACCGGGAGCGTAAAATGCGGAAGTACCAAGACACACTGGTGCAATCCATAATGTTCTCCATTCCAGCCGAGAGCACTGCTGCTGCTACTGATTTACAAAGCAGCTCTGTGCGTCGAGGCAGTGGAGACAGCTCTGCAGCAAGAGGGAGCACAAGCAGCGCCTCTGCACAGGGCAAGAACAGTATGTTCCAAATGTGTCGAAGTTTTGTGGCAGCGCCACCAATGTCTACACCATCCGAGACGGCTCCAGTCAGCAGGAGGCAACATTTCCGTAAGATGGTTACAGACTACATGTCTTGCCCTCTCAGTGTACTCTCAGATGGCTCTTCCCCATTCAAGTTTTGTGTCTCTAAGCTGGATACATGGCCAGAGCTTAGCCAGTATGCATTGGAGGTGCTGGCTTGATCTGCTGCCAGTGTATTATCGGAGCGCGTCTTTACTGCTGCAGGTGGTGTACTAACAGACCGTTGCATGCGACTATCCTACGATAATGTAGAACGGCTTACTTTTCTGAAAATGAACTAGGCATGGATCTCGCCTGAATTTGCCTGTCCGGTTTCAGATTAACTAACTGGTTGGCAACGTTTTCCATGTCTCCTGTTATGTTCATCTTTCTACCACCTGAGCTATACTCCCTGGGCTACAACACTGCCAGTTGCTGCTCAGAAGTGTCGTGTCCACAGACCAATACACAAGCTATAGTGATAGTGGGGTTCAGTAACGCCTGCTGTTCCCCTGCTGTGTGTCCGGCAAAAATTACTGCTACCTAGCTACACATGTTTAAAAAAAACATGACATGTTAAAGTGGCTAGTGCTACACATAGATATCAGGCTACACCCTTATTTCTAAGCTGTAAACAAGTGAAACGTCAAATTTAAAACCATTCAATGATTAGTGTTGGTAACAAATCTGTAACTAAATAATTGTGACATATTATGGCAGATATCCACATGTCTAACACAAATGCTAACACAAAAGCATACTTATGCTATAGGGTACTGATGGTGAACCTTCTCACTCCATAACTTTGACCAATCCAACTCACATCATGCCTCAAATGCTGCAATGTTGGAAGTGCATAATGTGGGTTGAATTTTGACAACAGCTGCAGTGCGAAGGTTATCCTTCTGTGTTCTTGGCTTTTAAATAAAAGCATACAAGTAAATATAATAATACATTGTTGATTAAGGGACATGATGTACACCTGTAATATTGTGCAAACAATGGATGTAGGACTATTCCTCTTCAACATTACTTATATTTGTGTCATTTGAAAAAATCATATTTTAGTTAAAAATTAAAAACCCATGTTCAGTAGCTGTGAAAGGCCCGTTTGTGTACTTCTATATTGTTTGCAACCAATGTATTGTATACGGATGGAAGCGCGTCACACTAATAGATTAGATTTATTTTAAATGGAATGTAGCAGAACCAATTGGAGATAAATGAAAAGGATGAGCCACTGAGACACGCTCAGCAGAGTACAAGCAGCAGTGCTTGAACAAGTAACTGGAGCGTGATCTGCACTCAAAAAAGTAAAAAACACAGACTGAAGTGAACACTGAAACACAACTGTCCACAATCTGTGAAAGGCTACTCCTTTGTGTACTTCTATAGTGTTTGCAACCAATGTATTGTATACGGATGGAAGCGCGTCACACTAATAGATTAGATTTATTTTAAATGGAATGTAGCAGAACCAATTGGAGATAAATGAAAAGGATGAGCCACTGAGACACGCTCAGCAGAGTACAAGCAGCAGTGCTTGAACAAGTAACTGGAGCGTGATCTGCACTCAAAAAAGTAAAAAACACAGACTGAAGTGAACACTGAAACACAACTGTCCACAATCTGTGAAAAGCTCCTTTCTGTACTTCTATAGTGTTTGCAACCAATGTATTGTATACGGATGGAAGCGCGTCACACTAATAGATTAGATTTATTTTAAATGGAATGTAGCAGAACCAATTGGAGATAAATGAAAAGGATGAGCCACTGAGACACGCTCAGCAGAGTACAAGCAGCAGTGCTTGAACAAGTAACTGGAGCGTGATCTGCACTCAAAAAAGTAAAAAACACAGACTGAAGTGAACACTGAAACACAACTGTCCACAATCTGTGAAAGGCTACTCCTTTGTGTACTTCTATAGTGTTTGCAACCAATGTATTGTATACGGATGGAAGCGCGTCACACTAATAGATTAGATTTATTTTAAATGGAATGTAGCAGAACCAATTGGAGATAAATGAAAAGGATGAGCCACTGAGACACGCTCAGCAGAGTACAAGCAGCAGTGCTTGAACAAGTAACTGGAGCGTGATCTGCACTCAAAAAAGTAAAAAACACAGACTGAAGTGAACACTGAAACACAACTGTCCACAATCTGTGAAAAGCTCCTTTCTGTACTTCTATAGTGTTTGCAACCAATGTATTGTATACGGATGGAAGCGCGTCACACTAATAGATTAGATTTATTTTAAATGGAATGTAGCAGAACCAATTGGAGATAAATGAAAAGGATGAGCCACTGAGACACGCTCAGCAGAGTACAAGCAGCAGTGCTTGAACAAGTAACTGGAGCGTGATCTGCACTCAAAAAAGTAAAAAACACAGACTGAAGTGAACACTGAAACACAACTGTCCACAATCTGTGAAAGGCTACTCCTTTGTGTACTTCTATAGTGTTTGCAACCAATGTATTGTATACGGATGGAAGCGCGTCACACTAATAGATTAGATTTATTTTAAATGGAATGTAGCAGAACCAATTGGAGATAAATGAAAAGGATGAGCCACTGAGACACGCTCAGCAGAGTACAAGCAGCAGTGCTTGAACAAGTAACTGGAGCGTGATCTGCACTCAAAAAAGTAAAAAACACAGACTGAAGTGAACACTGAAACACAACTGTCCACAATCTGTGAAAAGCTCCTTTCTGTACTTCTATAGTGTTTGCAACCAATGTATTGTATACGGATGGAAGCGCGTCACACTAATAGATTAGATTTATTTTAAATGGAATGTAGCAGAACCAATTGGAGATAAATGAAAAGGATGAGCCACTGAGACACGCTCAGCAGAGTACAAGCAGCAGTGCTTGAACAAGTAACTGGAGCGTGATCTGCACTCAAAAAAGTAAAAAACACAGACTGAAGTGAACACTGAAACACAACTGTCCACAATCTGTGAAAGGCTACTCCTTTGTGTACTTCTATAGTGTTTGCAACCAATGTATTGTATACGGATGGAAGCGCGTCACACTAATAGATTAGATTTATTTTAAATGGAATGTAGCAGAACCAATTGGAGATAAATGAAAAGGATGAGCCACTGAGACACGCTCAGCAGAGTACAAGCAGCAGTGCTTGAACAAGTAACTGGAGCGTGATCTGCACTCAAAAAAGTAAAAAACACAGACTGAAGTGAACACTGAAACACAACTGTCCACAATCTGTGAAAAGCTCCTTTCTGTACTTCTATAGTGTTTGCAACCAATGTATTGTATACGGATGGAAGCGCGTCACACTAATAGATTAGATTTATTTTAAATGGAATGTAGCAGAACCAATTGGAGATAAATGAAAAGGATGAGCCACTGAGACACGCTCAGCAGAGTACAAGCAGCAGTGCTTGAACAAGTAACTGGAGCGTGATCTGCACTCAAAAAAGTAAAAAACACAGACTGAAGTGAACACTGAAACACAACTGTCCACAATCTGTGAAAGGCTACTCCTTTGTGTACTTCTATAGTGTTTGCAACCAATGTATTGTATACGGATGGAAGCGCGTCACACTAATAGATTAGATTTATTTTAAATGGAATGTAGCAGAACCAATTGGAGATAAATGAAAAGGATGAGCCACTGAGACACGCTCAGCAGAGTACAAGCAGCAGTGCTTGAACAAGTAACTGGAGCGTGATCTGCACTCAAAAAAGTAAAAAACACAGACTGAAGTGAACACTGAAACACAACTGTCCACAATCTGTGAAAAGCTCCTTTCTGTACTTCTATAGTGTTTGCAACCAATGTATTGTATACGGATGGAAGCGCGTCACACTAATAGATTAGATTTATTTTAAATGGAATGTAGCAGAACCAATTGGAGATAAATGAAAAGGATGAGCCACTGAGACACGCTCAGCAGAGTACAAGCAGCAGTGCTTGAACAAGTAACTGGAGCGTGATCTGCACTCAAAAAAGTAAAAAACACAGACTGAAGTGAACACTGAAACACAACTGTCCACAATCTGTGAAAGGCTACTCCTTTGTGTACTTCTATAGTGTTTGCAACCAATGTATTGTATACGGATGGAAGCGCGTCACACTAATAGATTAGATTTATTTTAAATGGAATGTAGCAGAACCAATTGGAGATAAATGAAAAGGATGAGCCACTGAGACACGCTCAGCAGAGTACAAGCAGCAGTGCTTGAACAAGTAACTGGAGCGTGATCTGCACTCAAAAAAGTAAAAAACACAGACTGAAGTGAACACTGAAACACAACTGTCCACAATCTGTGAAAAGCTCCTTTCTGTACTTCTATAGTGTTTGCAACCAATGTATTGTATACGGATGGAAGCGCGTCACACTAATAGATTAGATTTATTTTAAATGGAATGTAGCAGAACCAATTGGAGATAAATGAAAAGGATGAGCCACTGAGACACGCTCAGCAGAGTACAAGCAGCAGTGCTTGAACAAGTAACTGGAGCGTGATCTGCACTCAAAAAAGTAAAAAACACAGACTGAAGTGAACACTGAAACACAACTGTCCACAATCTGTGAAAAGCTCCTTTCTGTACTTCTATAGTGTTTGCAACCAATGTATTGTATACGGATGGAAGCACGTCACACTAATAGATTTGATTTTTTTCTAATATAATGGAGCTGCACCAATTCCACTAAATAAAATAAAAAAAAAAAAAAAAAAAGTGACACGTGCAGATGCCTACAAACAGCGGTGGATGCAGAGCAAACTGCAGCGTCACCTGCACTGTCACACACACACCTTGCACAGAGCTGTTAAAACAACACTGGCAAAATGAAGCTTTACACAGCGGTTGGTAAACTAGCCTGCCTCAAGCACAGTAGTACACAAAATCGCAATATCTAACTGTCCCTCAGAGTCAGCACAGCAGCGTTCTGTCCCTAACTGAGTTCACAGCACAGTGACGCTAAAATGGCTGCGGCGCCTTTTATAGTGCATTCTGACATCATTTCAGCAGCCAATCACAGCCATGCCATTAGTTAAGATGACCGCATCATTACAGGATGTGCCTACACTTCGTAGGATTCCTCATTGGCTGACTAAAATCACATTGCCTCTCAAAGAATTATGGGAACTTCCGATTCCGGTATACGATATTGAAAAAGTATCGGAATTAAGTATCGGAATTCCGATAACGCAAATATCGGCCGATACCCGATACTTGCGGTATCGGAATGCTCAACACTATTCACAACTTTAAACAAAAAAAATAAATAGACTTGTGCTCTACTCTGAACACATTGCCTGAGTAATCTGAACTACCCAATACTCTGGAGTACACTGCTCAAGAAAGTAGACGCTTAAAGGGAATCTGTCAGCAGGATTTTGCTAAGTAACCTACAGACACTTTCAGATTAGCAGTGCTTAACTGTTTAACATGATACCTAGGGTGAAGAAATCGGTCTTGTTATGTAATGTTCTGCTGCAGTGCAGTATTGCGCAACTTCAACCAGGGGGTGCTGGTGGGGGAAGAGAGGTTGCACACACACACTGTAGTAACACAGAGCAGGAGCACAGGTGTCACAGGTAACGAAAGAGTGGTCAGACAAGCCAAAGTCAGAAACTGTCAGGAGCAGAAGTACCACAGGTCACAGCAATACTCATAGCCAGATACAAGCCAGAAGTCAGAGCTTACCGGGAACGTAGTATTTAAAACGTGAGACGTAAGACGTAGTCAGGGTACAAGCTAGTAAGTCAGAGCAAGTCGGGGAGCGTGGTATAAGAGACAGAAAACAAAAGGCGGAGTCCAGAGATCAGGACGTGTCATACACAAGTATGGGAAGTCAAAGGCAGAAGGATCACTAGGGTACATGGGTCAGCTGCTCTAGCCTGGAAGCATGAACTATAGCTGATGCTGGCCCGCAGGCTGCAGAGGACTGAAATAGCCCAGCCAACTCCCAAAACAAGGCAGAGGGGATTAAGCCCCACATGACTTGTCCAGAGAGAAGACAGCAGAAAACAAACTCTGGACTGGATCATGACAGAACCCCCTCTCATTGGGGGGGCCACAGGACCCCAGGCTTCCCTGGACAACGAGAATGAAAGGCCCGGACCAATTGATCCGCATGGGGCGACAGCCGGCACCCACGACTGGTCCTGAGGACCATAACCTTTCCAATGGACCAAGTACTAAAGTGAATAGTGGAGCATACGAGAATCCACCACCTGTTCCACCTCATACTCGGTCTGACCATCTACCACAACAGGCGGCAGGTGCGAGACTCGCCAGAGGAAGGCACCGACAGCTTCAGAAGCGGCTTATGGAATACATTGGGGATCCGCAATGACGGAGGCAAGTGCAGGCGAAAGGCCACAGGATTAATGACCTCTAATATTTCATAAGGGCCAATAAACTTAGGACCCAACTTAGCAAAGGGAATCCGCAATCTAATATTCTTGGTGGATAACCATACCTTATCCCCCACCTGGTAAGCTGGCCCCAAAAAACGTTGTTTATCTGCAAAAAATTTATACTTGCCCTGAGCCTCCCCAATGTTTCTCTGAACCTCCCTGCAGATCTCCCCAGCCACAGAAATGCCAAATCAGCCCCTGGACACCCCAAATCCAGCTGAGAAAACTCACCAAAGTGAGGGTGAAACCCATAGTTGCAGAAGAACGGGGAAGTACCAGTGGACTGATTGACACCATTACTGAGAGCAAATTCCGCCATGGGTACCGCAGAGCACCAATAATCCTGTCTGGACGTAGCAAGACACCGCAATATCTGCTCCAAAAGACTGATTAGTCCTTTCAGTCTGACCATTGGTCTTAGAATGGTAGGTCGATGAAAAGGTCAGACTGATACCCAGCCTTTTATAAAAGGCCCTCCAGAATTTTGCCACAAATTGCAACTCTCTATCAGACACCACACTGACAGGCACACCATGCAATCGGACCACATGCTCAATGAACAGTTTAGATAGAGTCTCAGCATTAGGGAGGCCCACCAAAGGTACAAAATGTTTACTGAACCTATCAACAACTACCCAGATCACGATTTTGCCATTAGAGAGGGGAAGATCGGTGATAAAATCCAGGGACAGATGAGTTCACGGTCTATCAAGAATTGGCAGTGGCACCAATTCACCGGCAGGTTGCGGTAGGTTTTAGCGCAAGCATAAATTTCACAGGAAGACACAAACCCAGTGACGTCAGAAGCCAGCACAGGCCACCAAAACAACCTAGTAATGGCTTTATGCGTGGCCGAGATTCCAGGATGCCTATTCAGAGCCAAATCATGGAATTCCTGAAGCACACTTAACCGATACTGAAAAGGCACAAAGAGATTATTATCAGGTACGGATGAAGGAGCAAGAGATTGGGCCTCACAAATCTCTTATTCCAATGCCGAGGACACAGCAGGCACCACCACTCCGAGCTGAAGAAAGAAGGAAGGAGGTTCAGGGGGTGAAACTGGATATAGGCTTCTGTTACACTTGGTCCCAGCGCTGTCTCTGCACTCCGTTCTGCTCACTCACCTGTTCCTTTAGCTGTCCCCCTGCAGCAGTCTGCGCGCGGGCTGGGGTCTCCTGTCCCATCTGCTCCTAGGCATCCTGTGTCCTCCTCCACTTCCTGGCACGCTGCTGGCAGGCCTCCAGATAGTCTGCTTAGGACGCGAGGCCGCGCCCACCGTCTCTCTTAAAGGGGCAGCGTGCATTTTTTGAAATAGCTAATTAACCAATGGCTGCGCACTCAGTACTATATCTGGTCACTCCACCATTAGGGGAGTGCCGGAGCAACGTGTTCTATCATTGCTACATCCGGTTCTGTTCCTGATCTGTCTGCGCTGCGTCTGCAGTCTCTGTGCTTCGCTGATACTGTTTGTCTCCTCAGATCCTTGCTAACCCGTATCTGGCTAACCTGGACAATCTCGGCTATTACTGGCGCAAGTGTCATCCCGTTCCGCCATCAGCCATCCGTACCCGTGGACCGTGACAAGGTCACTGGAGCCAGCCTACTACCATCCGTTCTGGACCAGGACCTTACCCTTCTCCGTCAAGAACCCTCCACGGACTCTGTAAATACCTGTTACCCTTTTGGTCCCTCTGGGACAGCTGCCACGTGTCCGGGGTCTAACTGGAGGTAGCACCTGTGTCCTCCGGGTATTCCATTCTGGATCTGTTCGAGGGGCCTTACTACGGGTACGCGGGGCTCACTAGTTATGCCCCCTTCGGAGCCCCCCGGACCGCGGTCTCGAGGTTCCACATTAAAAAATAAAAACGAATGTGAACTTCACCACCTCTGCCTCCGCTTCCATTCGTTACAGCTTCGAGATAAAGCATCAGCCTTCACATTCTTGGAATCTGGACTGAAAGTAATAGAAAACTGAAATCAAGTGACCACCTTGCCTGTCTCGGAGTCAAACATTTGGTGGACTCGATGTAAGACCGATTCTTGTGATCCGTAATGACAATGATACGATGGAGAGCTCCCTCCAAAAATGCCTCCATTCTTCAAACGCCAATTTAATGGCCAATAGCTCCCGGTTACTCACATAATCATTCCTCTCAGCAGAGGAAAATTTTCTAGAAAAGGCGGCACAGGGTCTTAAGTTAGTCAAATGGTGGGTCCCTGGGACAACACAGCCCTCACTCCCACTTCTGAGGCATCCACCTCTACGATAAATGGTTTAGACAAATCAGGTTGAACCAGTACAGGGGCGATCATGAAATAGTTTTTTAAAGAAGAAAACACCGCCACAGGTGGAACTGACGAGGTTTTGAGATCAGCCCCCCTTACAAGTTAAATCCGTGAGGGATTTGACCACCTGAGAAAACCCCTTAATGAATTTTCTATATATAATTGGCGAAACCCAGAAAACGCTGAAGGCCCTTAATCTTTGGGTTGCACCCAATCCACAATAGCCTGTACCTTCCTAGGGTCCATAGCAAACTCCTCAGCAGACAAAATGACCCCTAGAAAGGACAATTCCTGAGCAAAAAACGAACACTTCTCTGGTTTAGCAAATAGTGAGTTCTCCCTAAGCCTCAAAAGAACTGCACGGAGGTGGCCCATGTGACTTTGCTTGTCAGAAGAATATATGAGGATGTCATCCAAATAAATTACTATGAAATGCCCAATAAAATCTGAGAAATCATGATTCATAAACTTCTGAAATGCTGCTGGTGCGTTAGTCAGGCCAAAGGGCATAACCAAATTCTCAAACAGACCCTCAGAGGTGAGAAATGCAGTTTTCAACTCATCCCCCTCCTGTATACGGATGAGATTGTATGCACACTGAGGTCCAACTTAAGAGAACCACCTGGCCCACGACAATTGATTGTATAAATCGGGTATAAGTAGGAGGGAATGAGTTTCTTATGGTGATTTTATTAAGTTCTCAAAAATGGAGGTGTGAGCGTAAACCACCATCGTTTTTCTTGACGAAAAAGAACCCCTCCGCCAAAGGAGAAACAGATGGTACCCTTTATGGAGGCTATCAGAGATTTACTCATTCATAGCGGCCCGCTCAGCGGCGGAGAGATTGTACAGACGGGCTTTGGGCAATTTAGCACTGGGTCAAGATCAACAGCACAATCGAATGGGCGGTGGGTGGTAGAACCTCAGCCTCCTTTTCGGAGAACACATCCTCAAAGTCCTTCAGGTATTCCGGAATACGCTCCAGACTGATGGATGACACAGATACAGTAACAAGACATTTCTTAGAACAATTGGGACCCCATTTAACTATGTCCCGAGATTCCCAGTTTATCATAGTTTAACGTAATTGCAACCAGGGGAAGCCCGGCACCAGTCCCGCAGGCAAATTGTCCATAACAAAACATGAAATCTGTTCCTGGTACAAGGAACTCACTTTAAGGAGAAACTCCTCTGAAACAAATTTAATGCCATTCTTCGCCAGTGATGTTTTGTCAATGGCAACAACATGAATAGGAGTATCCAGCCTAACTGTCCCTAACTTACACCTGGACACCAAGTCAGAGTTAATAAAGTTCAAGGACAACCCGTAATCCACGAAGGCAGAAGTGGATGTGGAGCCACTCCCACAACAAAGTTCCAGTTCCAACAAAATTTTTGAAAATGCAGAAAAAGGTACCTGAGTGTTATGTTTTGGGAGCTGAGAAGAAACTGCAAAAAAAAGCCAAAGTAGCAATACACCAGAGAGGCTGGAAACTATTGGATTGCTAAACTAACCACCACACTACTGTAGAAGTAGCCGTGGAGCGTACCTACGGTGATCCTAGACGCCTCGTCACAGCCGGAGAGATAGCTACACCTAAAGGCAGAAAGATGAATGCTATCTGCTCCGGAGCAGAATCCCCAAAGAAATAGGAAGCCACCGAACATGTAATGGCGGTTAGACAAGAAGAAAACACGGACACAGACAGAAAATAGAATGAGCAAATGCTGGGGCCCAATCTGTCTAGATAGAAAAGTATAGGAAAGAATTCTGACTGCAACCCAAAAAAACCCTGACAAAAATACAAACACTTCTGATTAACAAAAAACCTGAGATCACACGATCTCTACCACCTAAATCAGATCTCTGGTGTAACACACAGCAACACAACAAATAAAAAGTGACAAAGGAACAAAGCAAAAATGCAAACACACAATGAGCACAATTGCAGCGCAAGACCCCAAAAGGGGACCAGGCTGCAGTCCACTGCAGGCAGCAAACCAGCAGTGAAAATCCAACAGAGGAAAAGAAAGCAAAACACTTATCTGAATGAGAGCAGGGAAGCAAGCTGTGCTCCAAGGAAGAGCAGGAGGAACAATTGATTACCGGCAAGGCTGCTGGGAACTCAGGTCACTTATATCATACCATTCAGAGCCAGCTGAAGGCCATTCAGTAATTCGTTCATTACCCTCAGCAACCACCGGAGGGAGCCCCAGCTCAGAAGTCGCCTCCAAGGTATTCACAACACCTGAGTCTGGGTGACTTCCATGACAATCACCCAGACTCGGCCGCTTGGTGGTCGGTGGACAGGAGGAGCAGTCCTTTTTCCAATGTCCAGGATCTCCACAGTAAAAACACAATTTTCCTTCACGCCGATGTCTCATCTCCTTCTCCTGGAGGTTGGTGGTTCCCACCTCCATAGGTTCAGATGGTGGCAAAACAACAGGATCAGCAGAGAGGAACGGAACCTCTCGCTGTGCAACACCTCTCTCCCGCAGCCGCCGATAAATACAGATAGCCTGAGTCATAGCTTCCTCCAATGAGCTGGGAGGTGGATGGAGAGCCAGAACGTCCTTCACGTAATCCTCCAGTTCACACCTGAACAGACATCTAAGTCATCCCATTACACTTCAGTGGACCATCAATGAAACTCGGAGCTGTAACACTCGGCTGAGCGCTTTCCCTGAAGCAGACCCATAATAGTGCCCTCTGCCACCCTGATATGGTACAGTTCATCATAGATAAGTCTTAGGGCCTCAAAGAACCTATCTACCAACATCTGTTCAGGGGAAGTAGGGTGCAGCGAGAAAGCCCAAGAATGGGGACCCTCCATTAGTAAGGAGATAATAATCCCTACACACTGAGTCTCATCCCCAGACGATCGAGGTCTAAGAGAAAACAATAATTTACAACTCTCCTTGAATGTATGAAATTTATCTTTTTTGCCAGAAAAGGTGTCAGGAAACTTAACCGAGGTTTCGGGAGAGTGCACAACTACATCAACTGAATCACCAGGTCGACTAACAGCATGATGGGTGGTTTCATGCACAGTCTTAACAGTCTCCGTCCGTTTTTTCTGTAAGAGAGTATGAGACGTGGCAAGGGCCCGATGTTCCACAGAAAAACCCCACATATTCTGTGTCAACCTGAACACTTGTTCCACCAAGTTACAAAGCGGATCCATGACCAGAGAAAAAAAAATGCAAAATCCCCTTTAAATGTGTGGGTCAGCTATAATGTAATGTTCTGCTGTAGTGCAGTATAGCGCAACCTCCACTAGGGGGTGCTGGTGGGGGAAGAGGTTGAACACACACAGTGTTTTAACACAGAGCAGCAGCACAGTTGTCACAGGTAACGAAACAGTGGTCAGACAAGCCGAAGTCAGAAACTGTCAGGAGCAGAAGTACCACAGGTCACAGCAATACTCGTAGCCAAAGACAAGCCAGAAGTCAGAGCCTACCGGGAACATAGTATCCAAAATGTTAGACGTAAGACATAGGGTACAAGCCAGTGAGTCAAAGCCAGTCAGGGAGCGTGGTATCAGAGACGGAAAACAAAAGGCGGAGTCCAGAGATCAGGCCGTGCCATTCACAAGTATGGGAAGTCAGAGGCAGAAGGATCACTAGGGTATATGGATCAGCGGCTCTAGCCTGGAAGCATGAACTATAGCTTACACAGGCCCACAGGCTACAGAGGACTGAAATAGCCCAGCCAGCTCCCAAAACGAGGCAGTGGGGATTAACCCACGCATGACCAGTCCAGAGAGAAGACAGCAGAAAACAAACTCTGGACTGGATCATGACAGTGGTTCTTGTATAATCAGTGTTAGAAGATTGCAGCTATTGAGATTCTCGTGCTCCAGGGTGGGACTGTAGGCAGAGTCTTACCTTCCTGCTCTAAGCCAGAGAAACCAAGGAGAATCTAACATCCTCCATAATCCAAAATTTGCTTCCACCTCCAAGACTTCTCTCTTGCTGCACCAGTTTTTTGGAATGCACTACCCCAAGACCACAAAACTAATACCTAGCCCTCACATTTTTAAGCATGCTTTCAAAATACTTCTCTTTAGATAGGCCTATCACCTCTATTCACTAACCTAACTCTCTCCTGTTCCCTTTTTAAATTTTCTTCAGAATCTGGTCCCTTCTACTCATCTGTGTCCACACCCTTCATGTACCCAATAGCACTTGGCAACTGTACTTATACAGATATGGGCTGATAATTGGATCATGCAGAATGAATTGAAATGCTCTCTTTATAATGATGGCTGGACCATACAATACAAGCACTTTCTACCTATTGTGTCCCCTATTTCCTTATATATTGTAAGCTTATCAGCGGGACCCTCACTCCTCCTGTAACTATTGAACTATGTGTTACTTAGTATTGTTTTTATTGTCTGCACATGTCGCTGTCTAATTGTAAAGTGATGTGGAGTTTGTTGGTGCTATATTAATAAAATTATTATTATTAACTGTGGTCACACTTGCTCACTTAGGGTACTTTCACACTTGCCGTTTGAGCGACCTGTGCCTGTCTGTGCACGGTCGCCGCTAAGTTCCGCCCCCGGCCACGCCTCCTCCCGGCGGCTATGGGCGCATGACGCCGCATGCGACCTGTGTACCCTATCGTTAGCATTGGGTACGCAGGCCATGCGCAGGTATGCGTTTGGCGGCGCATGCGTCCTTTTGACGGTGCGCCGAGCACACCAAAATGTCGCATGTTGCTTTTTGGTGCGCTCGGCGCACCAGTCAAAAGGACGCATGCACCGCCAAACGCATACCTGCGCACGGCCTGCGTACCCAATGCTAAAGATAGGGTACGCAGGTCGCATGCGGCATCATTCGCCCATAGGCGGAGCCGCCGGGAGGGTGGGGGTGGAGCTTAGCGGCGGCCGTGCGCAGACAGGCGCAGGTCGCTCAAACGCAAGTGTGAAGCCAGCCTTACTCTTCATTTGTAGAAACACTTTGGGATCTTCATTATCAGGATCAATGGGGTCCAGCAGTCAGCCCCCCAGCAGTTATCCCATAGGGAGGTTCATATGGTTTTTAAACTCAAAGGTTATAAAGGGGTGACCACTTTATTTTCTTTTCCACAAATATATTGGTGACATGATTTTGTCCCACTTATCAATATATAGGCATTACAGGTTTTCCTCGCGTATTTGTTAGAGCTGTTTTATTCACACTTCACCTGTCTAAAAAATGGCTGCTGATGGAGGAGCATGCTACCTGTCCTGTCCATCAGCCCCCAATTGAGAAACAGCTTTCCAGTGTAATGTATTTTTCATTTCTGGAGTCCCGATGGATTTGTCTGGCCACATGCTCCTCTATGGATATGGAGGACAGAAGAGCCATGATGAAAGCTACACTAACAAGTGCTGGAGGAGAACCCATAATAAATATATATTAGTGAGTGCTACAGACTTATGTCTCCAACACATTGTTAAAATAAAGAGGCCAACCCCTTTATATTGCTGTAGCGCAACTAAAGAGTCAGTTCCAGAGGAGTAGCAAAGAGCACCTTGTGACATATCAGTCCCCATTTTTAAAGAAACAATCAACAGATACCAAATGAAAGATATTACATGGTGTGTGGTTAACGGACATGGACATCAAACCTGTGAATGAAAGCAATTGATCAAACATAGAAGCAAATCACTGGTCACAAGGTATGGACTGAACACTAGATCATCAAGTTACAGGGAGCTCAGCACTGTGCCACCAGGACAGTATATAACACACCGCATATTGTCAGCTGATATACTGCTAAATAGCAGGAAACTGGGCAAAGTGCCTTTATTTCTGCAGATATTGCACACATAGGGGGCTGGCATTCAGGGGACCTGCTTGGCTCTACATTTCATGCAGAAGGCTGTGGGTTGGTTCTATTCTGTGCACTAAGCAATTTTATAAAAACATAAATAAATATAAAAATGAAAGACTTTAATTTCCCAATCTTAGATGTGCTGCTTCTAAGTATCAGGGCCATTTCTATACATTTTTGTTCCACTCAGTGAATGTGAAGTGATAAAAAGGTGCCCATAACTCAGCACCTACAAAGACATTGGTAAATGCTCGACTGCTTGTTGTGTTCTCATTGTGAACTCTTTGACATTCTGCTCCATCCCATGAATAGCATTATTGTCATGAATAACATTTAGAGTTCAGAAAATCGCACGTCTGAACAACATGACCCAATTCTCTGCTTATCGCCACCATTCTCGTTCCAGAGACCTTTACTCTAATCACATTGACGTTTCCATTAAGAGTGAAGAAATATTTCAGTTCGCTAAGAGACATAACACAAACTGCAGTGTCTGAGTCTAACACACAAATCCCCTTCTTAGGCCTCTTTCACACATCCGGCGGCGCCCTAAACGGCGCCCCCGGCATTTTACCGCAGCGCCGCATGTGAAAAGCTTTCACACTTCCGGCGCCCAAAATGCGGTTTTTTGCCGGATGGTTTCTGATGCTTGGAGAGATAAGAAACCATCCGGCAAAAAAAAAAAACGTTACATGCAGCGTTTTGTCCGGCCGCCGCAATGTACATTTGCGCCGCATCCGGACAAAACCGCATGCAACGCATTGACATGCGGCGCCATGCGGCGCTAATGCATGTCAATGCGAAAAAAGCCGCATGCGCCGCATCAGATTTTCAGATGCGGCGCTGCGGGAAAATGCCGGGGGCCGCAAGGGGAAAAACGGATGTGTGAAACCAGCCTTACACTGAGCGACGAGTTTCTAGATCCTCAGTGGAAAATTATTTCGGCAAGCTGCCATGTTATTAGTTCAGAAACCCAGATCACTGAAACATGTGATACCAACAACAACCATAGGTTAATGGGAGTCAAAAGACGCTGCTTGGGCCTGTGAAGGCAACATTTCCAGAAACTTCAAGTAAGAAACACAATTAGTTCCAAAAGCCTAAAAGAAAGCGAGACAAAACAGCGACCACTTACTTACTAGACAAAAGGACAGGAATCTCAGATGGGAAGTGTTGCTGCGAGTTCTAATGGTTTGCAGATGCTTGCTAGACACAGCTACAGGCTCTGAGCAGAACTTTTATTGGTAGAGACTTCCAAATGGTAACATTAGAAGTTGTATTTTTTCATTTACTGTGGTCGGGATATGGCCATATTTACAGATGCTTCATAGCTCATTAACAAAAAGCTAAATATTTCTGTATTAAGTATGGAATAATATTGCAATCCACACAGCAGCAGATAACTGATTAATACACCATAGCATTCAATATAACGAAGAATAGACTGCTAGGATGGCAGCTTACTGCTCTCTATGACTCTGTCATCTCTCTATCTCTCTAAACTTGTGTCTCATTGCTTATAGCGTGTAACCTTGTTTCCAGTACACATATTGTAAAATTAGTGCTCAGCCCCAGGGGAACACCATACTTATATAGGTGAATGTACCATAAATGTATGTACACATATTAAGTAGTTGGTGCAGAAATTTCTGCACCATTTCTGCATCTCTTCTCAGGGAAATTTCAGAGTAAAATATGTGCGTTTTTTACATATTTTTGATACTTTTTTCTTACATGTGTTTTTGTTGCAGATTTTTCCCCACTAATTAGTATGGGTGAAATATGCAGCAAAAACGCTGAAAGAATAAGATTTAAATCTGCACCAAATCTGCAAGTAAAAAATAAGTAACATATGCACAGGACTTCAGGAATCTCATTCACTTTGCTGGCATCAGGAAACTCGTCAGGTTTTGTGACAAAATTGCTTGAAAAAAACCACAATGAAAATATGACAATTGCAACGTGTGCAAACAGCCTTAGCTGTCGACTTTGCTCACCTCGGGGGAGGGGAGAGAAGGATCCAGCAGGGATCGGATCTCTGGCGACACCACTTGCCCCAGGTCAGTCAGGGAACTGCACCGAGGGCAAAAGCTTCCCTTATAGGTACGAGTTATTGAGACACTCCCAGTGAGGTGGGATATACATCACCAGTCCAGGCTGGGGATATACTGTATGTATTAAACTCCTTGCCATCACTGCCAGAGTTCCTCACTAACACAGTATGGTATTCAGCCACCAGTTCCTTGTTCAAAATAAGTCCCGTTCGACAGCTTATATTAGGGCAGAAACGAACCCTGGGGTGGCGTATAATATAACCAACGGAGCGTGTGGACGTGGGAATTCGTGTATTGAGATAAAAGAGCAGCCCAATATTAATTTTATATTTAATCGCTGAAAAGGCACACTAGACATATACAGGTATATATATATATATATATACACAGAACAATGTACAAGTCTGCAGTCAAGAATGTAGTACAAGGGTAGGGTATAGATAGGTTGCAATTACAATGTCATGTAACATGTGACCACAGGGAGGTGCTGATGGATCACAGATTCAAATCATAGTTACAGGTTTTCCTGGCTGCGTCAGGTAACTGAACCTCCTGCCACTAGAAAACTAAGTTCAAAATAAGGGTCTGCCTTATATCTCCAAGGCTGCTCCTGTTACAGGTCTGCAACTCAGGACTAGAGAAGAGGGGGAAGAAGCTGACCCTGTACTAGGACTATGCTGAAGCCCTACGATGGAGCCGGCGACCTATTCCTTGTGAATAGACCCACCGACATTTCCTAGGCTAAACTCAAACAAGGACCTAAAGATGGGAAAGGGAATCCCTGCACGATCTAGGGACTGGGAACAACAAAACAGGTCACCTCCTAGTAGGAAATGTGGAAGCTGCAGAAACGTAAGGAAAACCAAAAAACAAAGCAGGCAGAACTGGATATCCCAGAACTGCACAGAATCGAACACAGAAAGCTATCAAAGAACCTATCCAGAACTCTAGCGGATTAACACTGTTGTCCAACAAGAACTGAGAGGCAGGTGCTGGGAAATAAAGGGTGATACAATCACCTGACCTTAGACCAACCCAGCACCAGGGGAAAAGACCAGCAGCCAGAAAACCACAACAAGATGGCGGATGGTCAAAACGAAATAGATTCCAACTGTACCTCCCCTTTTGCAAGGATCCTCTGGATCCTCTTGGCCGAGCCTTATTCAGAAATCTCCAGTGAAAAGCCTTAATCAGCCTTGAGGCTGAGACGTCCTCAGCTTTCACCCAGGAATTATCCTCAGGATCGAAACCTTTCTAGGACACGAGATACTGCAACCTTCCTCTGTGTCACCTGGAATCTAAAATGCGTGAAATCTCAAACTCACCGTCCTCATCCACTGGAGGAGCAGTCGGCATCACATCCTTAACAGGCATGTCAACTTTCTTCAGTAAAGATACATGAAAAACTGAATTAATTCTCCAGGATTAGGGGATGTCTAATCTCACCGCTGCCGAGTTGACAACCTGAACCACTTTGAAGGGTACTACAAACTTAGGCCCCAGTTTTATTAGAAGGGATCTTCAAACGCAGATTCCTAGAGGACAACCAGACTATGTCCCCAACTGCAAACAACGCCTCCCTTCTTGTCAAAATATTTCTTTGACCTCCTATTCGCCTCTTTCAGATTATGGTGTACACTGGTCCAAACCCTTTCCAAATTTCCAGAAAAACTCTCCTCAGGCACAACTGCCCCAATCTTTGAAAATAGACCGAAAGATGGATGCCTCCCTGTACAGAAAAAAAAAGGAGAACACCCAGCCAAGGAAGACGTATGATTATTAAGATCAAACTCGGCTAGTGGTAGATATTCCGACCACATCTCCTGTCTGCTACAAAACATCTCAAAAACTGCTCGACGTCCTGGTTCTTCCTTTCAGTCTGTCCATTGGACTCAGGATGATAACCTGATGAAAATGACAAATGAACCTTTAATCTGTCACAAAAAGCACACCAAAAGCGAGCCACAAACTGTGGTCCTCTATCGGAAACAATGTCCGTGGGAACACCATGGATCCTGACAATCTCTTTCACAAATGCCTTAGCTAGAGTCTTGGCGCAGATTAATTTATTGAACGGGACCAGATGACACATCATACTAAATCGGTCCACAACAACCCAGATAACAGAAAAACCCTCAGAGACCAGCAGATCGGTGATAAAATCCATCACAAGATGCGTCCATAGAGAACTAGGAACCTCCAAAGGGCACAGCAACCCTGCAGCCGGGGCATGTGAGGCTTTCCACCTAGTGCACACAATACACTGACGCACCCACTTGATGATTTCTCTTTGCAACCCTGGCCACTAGAAACTTCGACGGTTCAACTTTCTAGTTTCCAAAATATACCTGGATGACCCGCCAATCGAGACTCATGACATTCAGCAAACAAAGCTCTCCTCAAGGTTTTGGGCACAAATAATTTACCATACGGAGTGCTTGTTGGTGCAGCATTCTGGGCCTCTAGGATGCTATTCTCCAACTCAGAACCCACTGCTGCCACCACCACCCCTCTCTGCAAAATACATTCCTCCTTCTCAGTAATAACTGCTGGAGAGAAACTATGAGACAAAGCATCCGCTTTAACATACTTTGACCCAGGGATATATGTTACGGAGAACTGAAACCAGGCAAAAAACAGTGCCCACCTAGCTTGACGGGCATTCAAACGTTTAGCAGCATCCAGATATATCAGATTCTTATGATCAATAAAAACCTGTATCGGATGTCTAGCCCCCTCCAAAAAATGTTGCCAATGCTCAAACGTGAGCTTTAACCCCTCTCTGACATTAGACGTACTATCCCGTCCATAAAACCCGTGCCATTCTGACCATGGACGGGATAGTACGTCATAGGCGATTATCACAGCTGACACCCGTGACTGTGTGTCAGGAGCAGTCACGGACCGCTCCCGGCACATTAACCCCTTGCACACCGCGATCAAACATGATCGCGGTGTACTGGGGGCACAGGGGAGGATCGCGCAGGCAGGGGGCTCCCTGCGCGCCCCCCTGAGACCCTCAGACCAGCGCGATGTGATCGTGCTGCTCTGAGGGCTTCCTCCCTCCCAGGACCCGGATCCAAGATGGCGCTGGGGTCCTGGAGGGAGGCGGCTTCCTCAGTGCCTGCCGAGAGCAGGCATGAGGAAGCGTCCTGCACTGCCTGTCACATCGCTGGTGTGACAGAGTGCTGTGCACACTGTCACACCAGCGATCTGATGAAATACAGTGATGTCCCACCCTGGGACAAAGTAAAAAAGTAAAAAAAAGTAAAAATAAACATGTGTAAAAAAAAATCCAAAAAAAAAAAAAAAATATTCCCCAATAAATTCATTACTTATTGTAAATAAAAAAATAAAACAATAAAAGTACACATATATGGTATCGCCGCGTCCGTAACGACCCCCCCTATAAAACTGTCCCACTAGTTAACCCCTTTTGTGAACCCCTTAAAAAATAAAAAATAAAAACGAAGCAAAAAATCAGTGCTTTATCATCATACCGCTGAACAAAAAGTGGAATAACACGCGATCAAAAAGACGGATATAAATAAACATGGTACCGCTGAAAACGTCATCTTGTCCCGCAAAAAACGAGCCATCACACAGCATCATCAGCAAAAAAATAAAAAAGTTATAGCTCGCAGAATAAAGCGATGCAAAAATAATTATTTTTTATATAAAATTGTTTTTATTCTATAAAAGCGCCAAAACATAAAAAAATTATATAAATGAGGTATCGCCATAATCGTACTGACCCGAAGAATAAAACTGCTTTATCGATTTTACCACACGCGGAACAATAAAAACGCCTCACCCAAAAGAAATTCATGAATTGCTGATTTTTGTTCATTCTAACCTCCCAAAAATCGAAATAAAAAGCGATCAAAAATGTCACGTGCTCAAAAATGGTACCAATAAAAGCGTCACCTCGTCCCGCAAAAATTAAGACCTCACATGACATTGTGGGCCAAAATATGCAAAAATTATAGCTCTCAAAATATGGCGATGCAAAAAACTACTTTTTGCAATAAAAAGCGTCTTTTAGCGTGACAGCTGCCAATCATAAAAACCGCTATAAATAGTAAATCAAACCCCCCTTTATCACCCCCTTAGATAGGGAAAAATAATAAAATAAAAAAAATGTATTTATTTCCATTTTCCCATTAGGGTTAGGGTTAGGGTTTCGGCTAAAGTTAGGGTTAGGGTTGGCGCTAAAGTTAGGATTAGGGTTAGAGTTAGGATTAGGGTTAGGGTTGGGATTAGGGTTGGGACTAGGGTTAGGGGTGTGTTGGGGTTAGGGTTGGAGTTAGAATTGGGGGGTTTCCGCTGTTTAGGCACATCAGGGGCTCTCCAAATGTGACATGGCGTCTGATCTCCATTCCAGCCAATTCTGCGTTGAAAAAGTCAAACGGTGTTCCTTCACTTCTGAGCTCTGCCATGCGTCCAAACAGTAGTTTATCCCCACATATGGGGTATCAGCGTACTCTGGACCCCAAGAGTTATTGTGAAATTTGCCTATTTCTTCTGTTACCCTTGGGAAAATAAAAAACTGGGGGCGAAAATATTATTTTTGTAAAAAAAATAAGATTTTTTTGTTTTTACGGCTGTACATTATAAACTTCTATGAAGCACTTGGGCTTCATAGCGCTCACCACACATCTAAATAAGTTCCTTGTGGGGTCTATTTTCCAAAATGGGGTCACTTGTTGGGGATTTCCACTGTTTAGGCGCATCAGGGGCTCTCCAAATGCGACATGACGCCCCCAGACCATTCCATCAAAGTCTGCAATCCAAAACGTCACTACTTCCCTTTCCGAGCCCTGACATGCGCCCATACAGTAGTTTTCTCCCACATATTGGGTATCAGCGTACTCAGGACAAATTGGACAACAACTTTTGGGGTCCAATTTCTCCTGTTGCCCTTGTGAAAATAAAATATTGGGGGCGAAAAAATCATTTTTGTAAAAAAAAAAGGATTTTTTATTTTTACGGCTGTGCGTTATAAACTTCTGTGAAGCACTTCGGGGTTCAAAGTGCTCACCACACATCTAGGTAAGTTCCTTGTGAGGTCTATTTTCCAAAATGGGGTCACTTGTGGGGGGTTTCCACTGTTTAGGCGCATCAGGGGCTCTCCAAATGCGACATGACGCCCCCAGACCATTCCATCAAAGTCTGCAATCCAAAACGTCACTACTTCCCTTTCCGAGCCCTGACATGCGCCCATACAGTAGTTTTCTCCCACATATTGGGTATCAGCGTACTCAGGACAAATTGGACAACAACTTTTGGGTCCAATTTCTCCTGTTACCCTTGTGAACATAAAATATTGGGGGCGAAAAAATCATTTTTGTAAAAAAAAAAAAGGATTTTTTATTTTTACGGCTGTGCGTTATAAACTTCTGTGAAGCACTTCGGGGTTCAAAGTGCTCACCACACATCTAGATAAGTTCCTTGTGGGGTCTATTTTACAAAATGGGGTCACTTGTGGGGGGTTTCCACTGTTTAGGCGTATCAGGGGCTCTCCAAATGCGACATGACGCCCCCAGACCATTCCATCAAAGTCTGCAATCCAAAACGTCACTACTTCCCTTCCGAGCCCTGACGTGCACCCATACAGTAGTTTTCTCCTACATATTGGGTATCAGCGTACTCAGGACAAATTGGACAACAACTTTTGGGTTCCAATTTCTTCTGTTACCCTTGTGAAAATAAAATATTGGGGGCGAAAAAATCATTTTTGTAAAAAAAAAAAAGGATTTTTTATTTTAAGGCTGTACGTTATAAACTTTAGTGAAACACCTGGGGGTTCAAAGTTCTCACCACACATCTAGATAAGTTCCTTGAGGGGTCTAGTTTCCAAAATGGTGTCATTTGTGGGGGGTTTCCACTGTTTAGGCAGATCAGGAGCTCTCCAAACACGACATGGCGTCCAGCCAATTCTGCGTTGAAAAAGTGAGATGGCGCTCCTTCCCTTCCAAACTCTGCCATGCACCCAAACAGTGGTATACCCCCACATATGGGGTATCAGTGTACTCAGGACAAATTGCACAATAACTTTTGGAGTCTTGTTACCCTTGGAAAAATAAAAATTCGGGTGAAAAGATCATTTTTGTGGAAAAAATATGATTTTTAAATTTTACGGCTCTACGTTATAAACTTGTGTGAAGCACTTGAGGGTTCAAATTGCTCACCAAAGATCTAGATAAGTTCCTTAGGGGGTCTAGTTTCCCAAATGGGGTCATTTGTGGGGGGTTTCCACTGTTTAGGCACATCAGGGGCTCTCCAAATGCAACATGGCATCCAATCTCAATTCCAGCCAATTTTGGTTGGAAAAAGTCAAATGGTGCTCCTTCCCTTCCGAGCTCTGCCGTGCGCCCAAACAGTGGTTCCCCCCCACATATGGGGCATCAGCGTACTCAGGACAAATTGGACAACAACTTATGTGGTCCAATTTCTCCTGATACCCTTGGGAAAATAAAAAATTAGTGACTAAAAGATAATTTTTGTGGGAAAAAAATAGGATTTTTTATTTTCATGCCCGGGCATTATAAACTTGTGTGAAGCACTTGGGGGTTCAAAGTGCTCACCAAAGATCTAGATAAGTTCCTTAGGGGGTCTAGTTTCCAAAATGGGGTCACTTGTGGGGGATTTCCACTGTTTAGGCTCATCTGGGGCACTGCAAACGGAACATGACCCCCATCAACGTCTGCATTCCAAAACGTTACTACTTCCTTTCCAAGCCCTGCCGTGCGCCCAAACAGTTTTCCACCCCCA
>JARQOD010000007.1:4216394-4327814 GCA_033576555.1 Oophaga sylvatica
GGATTAAGTCGCTTGGCAGATTCCAGATAAACCAGATTCTTATGGTCCGTAAGGACCACCACCTGATGTTTGGCTCCCTCAGCCAATGTCTCCACTCTTCAAAAGCCCACTTCATGGTCAATAACTCCCGATTACCCACGTCATAATTACGTTCAGTAGGAGAAAATTTTCGAGAGAAAAAGGCACAAGGGTTACTTTTAGAGGTCTCTGGATCTCTTTGGGACAAAACAGCACCTGCCCCAATTTCAGAGGCATCAACCTCCACCTGAAATGGCAGAGAAACATCAGGCTGCCGTAGAACAGGAGCAGAAGTGAATCTCTGCTTAAGTTCCTGAAATGCAGAGACTGCCTCAGGAGGCCAATACACCACATCAGAACCCTTTTTGGTCAAATCAGTTAATGGTTTAACAATAACAGAGAAATTACCAATAAATTTACGATAAAAATTGGCAAAACCCAAAAATCTTTGAAGAGCCTTTAATGAAGTAGGTTGGACCCAATCACAGATGGCCTGAACCTTGACCGGGTCCATTTCAATAACATATGGGGACAAAATGAATCCCAAAAATGAGATCCTCTGTACGCCAAAAAGACACTTTGAACCCTTCACATACAGAGCATTCTCTCTCAAAATCTGGAATACAGTTCGAACATGTTTCACATGAGAGTCCCAGTCATTAGAAAAAATCAAGATATCATCCAAATAAACAATCAGAAATTTATCCACAAAATCCCTGAAAATGTCATTCATGAAGGACTGGAAGACAGAAGGAGCATTAGTGAGCCCAAAGGGCATCACAAGGTACTCAAAATGCCCCTCAGGGGTGTTAAATGCCGTCTTCCACTCATCCCCGTGCTTAATGCGAATAAGGTTATATGCCCCCCTGAAGTCAAGCTTGGTAAACCAAGTAGCGTTTTTCACCCTGGAAAACAGGTCAGAAATCAAGGGTAACGGATATTGATATTTCACAGTAATATTGTTCAAAAGACGATAATCAATACACGGCCTTAATGAACCATCCTTTTTGGCCACAAAGAAAAAAACGGCACCTAAGGGTGAAGAGGATGGTCTGATATGACCCTTCTCCAATGACTCCTTGATATAAGACCGCATAGCGTCATGTTCAGGTACAGAAAAGTTAAAAAGGCGACCTTTAGGAAATTTACTACCAGGCACTAATTCAATAGCGCAGTCATAGCTCCTATGAGGAGGCTAGGATGAAGATTTACTTTCGCTAAACACATCAGAAAAATCAATCAAAAAGTCAGGAACATCCTGAGCCTGGGGGAGGCAGAAAAAACAGGAGTGTTGGTATTAACACATTGGCAGCCCCAACTGGTTACAGACACAGATTTCCAATCCAAAACAGGATTATGAGACTGTAACCAAGGGAAACCCAGCACGATAATGTCATGCAGATTATACAGAACCAAAAATTTGCAGCTCTCCTGATGATCAGGTTCAACCCTCATTATCACCTGAGTAGAGAACTGAGGTTTATTCTCAGCCAAAGGGTAGAATCGATCCCCAGTAGGGGAATAGACTTCTGTAGGGGTATCAAGGGAAACCCGCAACGTTTAGCAAAATTAAAATCCATCAGGTTAATAGCTGCTCCAGAATCAACGAAAGCCTGAGCAGAAAATGAGGACAGAGAGCATATCAGAGTAACAGTTAATAAAAACTTAGTCTGAACACTACCCAAGACAACTGAGCGTGCAAAACGTCTTCCCTGCTTAGGGCAGACTGAAATAGCATGAGAGGCATCACCACAGTATTATTATTATTATTATTATTATTATACATTTATATAGCGCCATTTATTCCATGGCGCTTTACATATGAAAAGGGAAAAATATAGACAGATACAATAAACATGTGCTAGACAAGGGACACACAAGTACAGAAGGAGAGAGGACCCTGCCCGCGAGGGCTCACAGTCTACAGGGATGGGTGAGAATACACTAGGAGAGGGTAGAGCTGGTCGTGCGATGGTTCAGTAGACTGAGGATCATTGCAGGTTGTAGGCTTGTCGGAACAGGTGGGTCTTCAGGTTTTTCTTGAAGGTCTCCGTTGTTGGTGAAAGTCTGATGTTTTGCGGCAGGGAGTTCCAGAGTATGGGGAAGCCCGGGAGAAGTCTTGTATGCGGTTGTGGGAAGAAGAGATGAGGGGGGAGTCGAGAAGGAGATCTTGAGAGGATCGAAGGTTGCGTGTAGGTAGGTAGCGGGAGACCATGTCACAGATGTATGGAGGAGAAAGGTTGTGGATGGCTTTGTATGTCATGGTTAAGGTTTTGAACTGGAGCCTCTGGGCAATAGGAAGCCAGTGAAGGGCCTGGCATAGTGGGGAGGCTGGGAATAGCGGGAAGACAGGTGGATTAGTCGTGCAGCAGAGTGTAGGATGGACTGGAGTGGTGCCAGAGTGCTAGAGGGGAGGCCAGACAGTAGGAGGTTGCAGTAGTCGAGGCGGGAGATGATAAGGGCGTGCACTAGTGTTTTTGTGGTTTCATGGTTGAGGAATGAGCGTATCCGGGAAATATTTTTGAGTTTGAGGCGGCAGGAGGTGGCGAGGGCTTGGATATGTGGTTTGAAAGAGAGGGCAGAGTCGATGATCACCCCAAGGCACCGAGCATGTGGGACTGGGGAAAGCGAGCAGCCATTGACATTGATGGATAGGCCTGGTGGAGGGGTAGAATGAGGTGGGGGAAAGATGATGAATTCTGTTTTGTCCATGTTCAGTTTGAGAAAGCGAGCAGAAAAGAAGGCTGAGATAGCAGACAGACACTGTGGGATTTTGGTCAGTAGGGAGGTGAGGTCAGGTCCAGATAGGTAGATCTGCGTGTCATCGGCATAGAGGTGATACTACAAGCCATGGGATTGTATGAGCTGTCCCAGGCCGAAGGTGTAGATGGAGAAGAGTAGGGGTCCTAGGACTGAGCCTTGGGGAACACCGACAGACAGGGGGCGAGGTGAGGAGGTGGTGTGTGAGAGGGAGACACTAAAAGTTCGGTCTGTTAGGTATGATGAGATCCAGGATAGGGCCAAGTCTGTGATGCCAAGAGATGAGAGAATCTGTAGGAGGAGGGAATGGTCTACGTGTCAAAGGCAGAAGATAGGTCCAGGAGAAGGAGGACAGAGTAGTGTCGCTTGCTCTTGGCGGTTAGTAGGTCGTTGGTGACTTTAGTTAGGGCAGTTTCAGTTGAGTGATGCGGTCGAAAGCCTGATTGTAACCGGTCAAAGAGGGAGCAGGAGGAAAGGTGGGAGGACAGTTCAAGATATACATGCTGTTCCAGTAGTTTTGAGGCGAAGGGGAGAAGAGATATCGGGCGATAGCTAGACGCTGAGGATGGGTCGAGGGAGGGCTTTTTGAGGATCGGGGTGATTGAGGCATGTTTGAAGGATGAAGGAAAGACACCATTTGTAAGTGAAAGGTTGAAGAGGTGTGTGAGAGTAGGGATGAAGACTGTGGCAAGGTTAGGGATGAGGTGGGACGGGAGTGGGTCAAGCGCGCAAGTGGTGAGGTGTGATCTTGACAGGAGAGTGGAGAGCTGATCTTCTGTCATGGTGGTGAAGCTGGTTTTGGAAGAACAGGGCTGAGTGGCTAAGAGGGGCATTGGGGGCTGCGGGCCAAAGCCTTCTCTGATAGTATCAATCTTTTGCTTAAAGAAGGAGGCAAAGTCTTCGGCAGAAATGAGAGGAGAGGGAGGAGGTGCTGTGGGATGGAGTAGAGAATTGAAAGTGTTGAAGAGCTGTTTAGGGTTGTGAGACAGGGAGGATATGAGAGATGCAAAGTAAGTTTGTTTTGCGGCAGAGAGCGTGGACTTGAAGCTGGCAAGGGACTGCTTGTATGCGTTGAAGTGCTCGATGGAGTGGGTTCTCTTCCATCTCCGCTCGGTAACCCTGGAAGCCCGTCTCAGTTCTTTGGTCAGGCTGGTCAGCCATGGCTGCCTGTTGATTGTACGAGTTTTGCTCTGCATGAGGGGGGCGGCCGAATCAAGTGTGGTTTTTATTGTGGTGTTATAAAATGTGGCAGCAGCATCTGTGTCATTAAGTGAGGCTATGTCTGTGAGAGGGAGGAGGGACTCAGAGAGCGATTGTAAATTGAGGTGTTTGAGATTTCTGCGAGGGTGGGTGAGTTTGTGGAGTGGGGGATGCGTACTAACAGAGGAGAGGGAAGAGAATGTCAGTAGGTTGTGGTCAGACAGGGGGAGTGGGGAGTTAGTGAGATTAGTGAGGGAACAGAGACGGGTGAAGATAAGGTCCAGCGTGTGACCGCCTTTGTGAGTGGCCACAGAGGACCATTGAGTGAGGCCAAGGGAAGCTGTGAGCGAAAGAAGTTTAGAGGTTGCCGGGGTGGAAGTGTCAATGGGGATGTTGAAGTCGCCCATAATGATGGTGGGGATGTCAGCAGAGAGGAAATGGAGTAGCCAGGTGGTGAAGTGGTCGAGAAAGGTGGAGATGGCTAGTTCCGGGGGGCGGTAGATGACAGCCAGCTGGAGGTTGGAGGGGGAATAGATGCGGACGGAGTGCACTTCGAACGAGGGAATAGCAGCGGAGGGTGGAATTTGAATAGGGGTAAAGGAGCAGGTATCAGACAGGAGTAAGCCAACTCCTCCACCACGTTTGTTGCTGGGGCGAGGGGTGTGAGAAAGATGAAGTCCGCCATAGGAGAGCGCAGCTGGAGAGGCTGTGTCAGAGGGGGTGAGCCAGGTTTCAGTGATGGCAAGGAAGGAGAGTTTGTTGGTGATAAAGAGGTCGTGGACAAATGACAGTTTATTGCAGACGGAGCGTGCGTTCCATAGTGCTCCGGGTAGGGGGACTGGGGGAGGGGGGTGTGGATGGATAGGTATGAGGTTGACAGGGTTGCAAAAACGTGTGGAAGATCGTGGCAGGGTGTTAGAAATGAGTGTGGGGATGTGATGAGGAGGGCCAGGATTTGGGGATACATCGCCAGCGATGAGGAGTAGCAGACAGAGCGTTAGAAGGTGGGAGCAGGATAAGCCATGGTGTGGCCGTGTGTGTCTTGGTGAAAAGGATTGTATGTGGAGGAACAGTTCTGTGGGAAAGGTGAGATGGCTGGAGAGAATGGAGGGGGAAATGACTAATTCCTTACTAGGTGGGGGGATTACAGGGATAGGAAGAAAGAAAGGAGGATGGGGGTGAAAGTGATAAGAAAATGAAACATAGTGGTTTTAAATATGTTACCTTGCAGCCAAATTCCAGTCCAATTCTAGTCTAATTCACAGTAGTGTAATTAGAAATCTGTAATTTGAAATATGGGATTTGAAATATGTGGAGCAGACTAAAGTCTGGAGCAGACCCATTGCACTGACTAAATAATGCAGCTAAGGGCAATCAGGTGTGATTGGGAAGTGGGCTGGGATTGCTCAGGCCAAATGCACAGAGTTAAGGAAAGGTCATAAAAGGGGGTAGGTGTTACACAGACCACTCAGATGTGTGGTGAAGATAAGAAGTATGGAGTACAATTATGTGCACAGGAAGATGGGTGAGCAAATCATACATAAAAAGCATATATATGATGCATTCAGGAGATAGAAAGCTGGGTTTTCATACATAAAAAAGCAATATATATGATGCATTCAGGAGCATAGAAAGCTGGGGTTTTCATACCATTAAAAAAGCATATATATGATGCATCAGGGCATAGAAAGCTGGGTTTTCATACCATTAAAAAAGCAATATATATGATGCATTCAGGAGCATAGAAAGCTGGGGTTTTCATACCATTAAAAAAGCAATATATATGATGCATTCAGGAGCATAGAAAGCTGGGTTTTCATACCATTAAAAAAGCAATATATATGATGCATTCAGGAGCATAGAAAGCTGGGTTTATCATTAAAAGCAATATATATGCATTCAGGAGCATAGAAATGGGTTCATACCTGTGAAGAAGAACATCTCAGTCACAAGGTGATGATGACAATGCTGTAGGATTGATGTGTGGCCAAATGCATTCTAGAATTCTAGTCTAATTCACAGTAGTGTAATTAGAAATCTGTAATTTGAAATATGGGATTTGAAATATGTGGAGCAGACTAAAGTCTGGAGCAGACCCATTGCACTGACTAAAAATGCAGCTAAGGGCAATCAGGTGTGATTGGGAAGTGGGCTGGGATTGCTCAGGCCAAATGCACAGAGTTAAGGAAAGGTCATAAAAGGGGTAGGTGTTACACAGACCACTCAGATGTGTGGTGAAGATAAGAAGTATGGAGTACAATTATGTGCACAGGAAGATGGGTGAGCAAATCATACCATTAAAAAAGCAATATATATGATGCATTCAGGAGCATAGAAAGCTGGGGTTTTCATACCATTAAAAAAGCAATATATATGATGCATTCAGGAGCATAGAAAGCTGGGGTTTTCATACCATTAAAAAAGCAATATATATGATGCATTCAGGAGCATAGAAAGCTGGGGTTTTCATACCATTAAAAAAGCAATATATATGATGCATTCAGGAGCATAGAAAGCTGGGGTTTTCATACCATTAAAAAAGCAATATAATGATGCATTCAGGAGCATAGAAAGCTGGGGTTTTCATACCATTAAAAAAGCAATATATATGATGCATTCAGGAGCATAGAAAGCTGGGGTTTTCATACCATTAAAAAAGCAATATATATGATGCATTCAGGAGCATAGAAAGCTGGGTTTTCATACCATTAAAAAAGCAATATATATGATGCATTCAGGAGCATAGAAAGCTGGGGTTTTCATACCATTAAAAAAGCAATATATATGATGCATTCAGGAGCATAGAAAGCTGGGTTTTCATACCATTAAAAAAGCAATATATATGATGCATTCAGGAGCATAGAAAGCTGGGGTTTTCATACCATTAAAAAAGCAATATATATGATGCATTCAGGAGCATAGAAAGCTGGGTTTTCATACCATTAAAAAAGCAATATATATGATGCATTCAGGAGCATAGAAAGCTGGGTTTTCATACCATTAAAAAAGCAATATATATGATGCATTCAGGAGCATAGAAAGCTGGGGTTTTCATACCATTAAAAAAGCAATATATATGATGCATTCAGGAGCATAGAAAGCTGGGGTTTTCATACCATTAAAAAAGCAATATATATGATGCATTCAGGAGCATAGAAAGCTGGGGTTTTCATACCATTAAAAAAGCAATATATATGATGCATTCAGGAGCATAGAAAGCTGGGGTTTTCATACCATTAAAAAAGCAATATATATGATGCATTCAGGAGCATAGAAAGCTGGGGTTTTCATACCATTAAAAAAGCAATATATATGATGCATTCAGGAGCATAGAAAGCTGGGGTTTTCATACCATTAAAAAAGCAATATATATGATGCATTCAGGAGCATAGAAAGCTGGGGTTTTCATACCATTAAAAAAGCAATATATATGATGCATTCAGGAGCATAGAAAGCTGGGGTTTTCATACCATTAAAAAAGCAATATATATGATGCATTCAGGAGCATAGAAAGCTGGGGTTTTCATACCATTAAAAAAGCAATATATATGATGCATTCAGGAGCATAGAAAGCTGGGTTTTCATACCATTAAAAAAGCAATATATATGATGCATTCAGGAGCATAGAAAGCTGGGGTTTTCATACCATTAAAAAAGCAATATATATGATGCATTCAGGAGCATAGAAAGCTGGGGTTTTCATACCATTAAAAAAGCAATATATATGATGCATTCAGGAGCATAGAAAGCTGGGGTTTTCATACCATTAAAAAAGCAATATATATGATGCATTCAGGAGCATAGAAAGCTGGGGTTTTCATACCATTAAAAAAGCAATATATATGATGCATTCAGGAGCATAGAAAGCTGGGGTTTTCATACCTGTGGGAACAGAAGAACATCTCAGTCACAAGGTGATGATGACAATGCTGTAGGATTGATGTGTGGCCAAATGCATTCTAGAATTCTAGTCTAATTCACAGTAGTGTAATTAGAAATCTGTAATTTGAAATATGGGATTTGAAATATGTGGAGCAGACTAAAGTCTGGAGCAGACCCATTGCACAGTAGAAACATAACCCATTGCGCTTTCGAAACTCATGACGCTGTGCCCCAGAAACCACTCTATCACACTGCATGGGTTCAGAAGCAGGTTCACAAGGCAACACTATTCCACGCATACTTCTCCGCTCACGCAAACGTCTATCAATTTGAATCGCTAATGACATAGAATCATTGAGACCAGAGGGGACAGGGAATCCCACCATAACATCCTTTACATTATCTGACAGACCCTTCCGAAAAAGGGCTGCCAAAGCGTCGTCATTCCATTTGGTCAGGACTGCCCACCTGCGGAATCTCTGACAGTATAACTCAGCATCATCAAGCCCCTGATTTAATGCCAACAAGGCTTTTTCAGCTTGATCAGTGACATTAGGCTCATCGTACAATAACCCCAAGGCCTGAAAAAATGCATCACAATCACTCAAAACAGGATCCCCAGGTGTCAGGGAAAAAGCCCAATCCTGAGGATCGCCGCGCAGGAGAGAGATGACAATTTGAACCTGCTGCGCTGCGTTCCCTGAGGACTTAGATTTTAAGGCAAAAAACAATTTACAATTATTTTTGAAATTCAGAAACTTGGCTCGATCGCCCAAAAACAAATCTGGCATGGGAATCCCAGGTTCCACAACAGGCAACCTAGCAAGATAGGTAGCAATACTCTGAACCTCAGTGGCAAGCTGATCCACACGGCTAGACAACTGTGCAAACTCCATTGAGAGAAAAAATCCTCCCCAGCACCCAGAGATACAGAGGGAAAAAAAAAAAATGCAACAAACAGAAAAATATCTCTGACAACTCTGACCACCTTTTTTTTTTTTTTTTTTCACAATATTTTTTCCCTTCTGTGAGTACCATGTAATTTTCAGTTTAGGCTGGTGATACTGTTATGATTTGGTAGCTGAGGAGTGCAGGTAAAAAAGGCAATACACCAGAGCAGTTGGAATCTATGAGATTGCAGTACCCTGACTAACCACCACAACTAGAGGCAGCCGTGGAGCGTTCCTACGTTGGTCCTAGACGCCTCGTCACAGCCTGAGAAACTAACTATACCTAAAGATAGAAAGAGGAAAGCTATCTGCCCCGGAGCAGATCCCCAAAGAACATAGAAAGCCCCCAAACATGTAATGGCGGTTAGACAAGAAGAAATACTGACACAGACAGAAAATAGTATGAGCAAACGTTGGGGCCCAAACTATCTAAATAGAAAAGGATAGGAAGGGCACTTACTGCAATCCCAAAAAACCCTGAAAAGCACCAACTCTACTAATTTCAAAAACACCTGAGATCACACGACCTCTACCACCTAAATTAGTTCTCTGGTGTAACAAAATCAAAACAGCAGCCACTGAAAAAACTGGAAAAAGCAAATATACAAAACATCAGTGGCTGAACTAAACTGAGAGGGCAAAAGCCCCCGGAGGGGACCCTGATGGCCCCCACAGAAGTGCAGGACAAAATGCAAAAATAAAGCACAAAAACAAAAAGAAGAAAATGTCTTATCTGTTAGAAGGAGATGCAGACACGACACAGCAGACTACTAAGGAAACAGGAATCAAGGATTGAGACCAGAACAATTGATCACCAGCAACCCTGATGGGAAGGCGACTCCCTTAAATAAGACCAGTCAGTAACACCTGATTCCCAATCCTCACAATCTTCACTGGACAGTCCAGTACCGCCTGTAACCACCAGAGGGAGCCTCCGCTCAGAACTCATTTCAAGTCCATTCACAACAAAGCCCCCAAACATGTAATGGCGGTTAGACAAGAGGAAATACAGACACAGACAGAAAATAGTATGAGCAAACGTTGGGGCCCAAACTTCCTAGACAGAAAAGGATAGGAAGGACACTTACTGCAATCCCAAAAAACCCTAAAAAGTACCAACACTACTAATTAAAAAACACCTGAGATCACACGACCTCTAGCACCTAAATTAGTTCTCTGGTGTAACAAAACTTAAGCCGCAGCCACTGAAAAAACTGGAAAAGGCAAATGAACAAATAACAGAGGCTCAGATAAACTGAGAGGAGCACAAGCCCCAGGAGGGGACCTGGCTGACCTCCACAAGAGTGCAGGAAACAATGCAAAAAGCAAGCACAAAAATAAAAGCAGAAAATATCTTATCTGAGAGCAGGAGAAGAGGCAAGATTCAGCAGGCTTCCAAGTGAACCAGGAACAACAGCAGTTAGACAAGAACAATTGATCACCGGCAACCCTGATGGGAGGGAACCTCCCTTATATAGGACCAGTCTGTAACTCCTGATTGCCAATCTTCACTAAATGGTTCAGCACTGTCTGCAACCACCAGAGGGAGCTTCTGCTCAGAACTCATTTCTAACACATTCACAACAGTACCCCCCCTTGAGGAGGGGTCACCGAACCCTCACTTGGGCAAACAGGTCGGTCAGGATGAGCTCTTTGATACGCACGGATCAGTCTGCTAGCATGGATGTCCGAAGCAAACACCCAAGAAATGTCCTCCTGACTATAACCTCTCCACTTAACCAAATACTGGAGTTTCCGTCTAGAAAAACGAGAATCCAATATTTTCTCAACCACATACTCCAGATTGCCCTCAACTAAAACAGGGTCAGGAGGCGCAGCCATAGGAACCACTGGCTCGACAAACCTCTTCAATAAGGACTTGTGGAACACGTTATGGATCTTAAATGTCCCTGGAAGAAGTAAACGAAAGGAAACAGGATTAAGAATCTCCATGATCTTATATATTACCTATACGATGGACTACTTGCTAGAGATGGGGTGCACCTTACGAAGACTGGAAAACATGTATTTGGAAGTCGCCTTGCTACACTCATCAGGAGAGCTTTAAACTAGAACAATGTGGGAAGGGAAGCAAAACGCCAGAAAAAGCCATACACCTGACAAATGCTATTGAGAACTCGGCTATTAGAAGTGGAAAGAAAGAACGAAGACAAAACAATCTAAATAATAAAAATATTGGAGGAAGAGAAACCAATCACAAACTAAAATGTTTTTATACAAATGCACAAAGCATGGGCAACAAACAAGGAGAACTGGAACTACTAACGCAGGAGAAGAAGTATGATGTCATTGGAATCACTGAAACTTGGTGGGACGATACACATGATTGGAATACGAGGCTAGAAGGATACAACTTATTTGCAAGAAACAGACTTGATAAACGAGGAGGAGGTGTCGCATTGTATGTTAGAAAAGCGTATATCTGCACAGAGATTGACGCTTCAGAGACTGGGAGTTCTGTGGAAACTGTTTGGGTAAGAATACAAGGACAGAACAATGGAAAGGACACCATTGTAGGCATTTACTACAGGCCGCCTATGCAAGCTGAAGATATGGATGAACTCTTTATGCATCAAATGGCCAAGTTCTCCAAAAAATATGACATAGTGGTCATGGGAGATTTCAACTATCCAGACATTTGTTGGGAATCTCTCTCAGGCAAAACTAACAGGTCAAGGAAATTCTTATCCTCTCTTGCTGACAACTTTATCTTCCAAAAGGTAGAGGAGAAAACAAGGGGATCTGCTACCTTGGATCTAATCCTTATAAACAGGGAGGAAATGGTTGAGGAGGTAAGAGCGGCTGGGACCCTAGGAGGTAGTGACCATGCTATTTTAGAATTTTGGATAACAAGAGGAGGAAGACCTGTGAAGACTCAGACGTCAAGGTTAGATTTCAGAAAGGCAGATTTTAAGGGACTCAGAAAGAGAATTGGAGGGATCCAATGGCAGGATATCCTTAAGGACAAAAATGTCCAGGAAGGATGGGACATCTTGAAAAATGAGATTCTCAAAGCACAATCGTTAACAATTCCAAAAAGAGGGAAGAATGGGAAGCATTTAAGGAAACCAGGATGGATGAACACAGAACTTAAACACATGCTAAAAAGGAAGAAAGAAATGTTTATCAAATGGAAAGAGGGAGGCATATCTAAAGAAGAATATAATGCCATCTGCAGAACCTGCAGGGCACAAATCAGATTATCTAAAGCTGACAATGAATTAAGGCTTGCAAGAGATGTCAAAAGAAACAAAAAAGGTTTTTGAGGATACGTCAAAAGTAAAAAAATGTCAAAGATGCTATAGGATTTTTACAGGATGAAAATGATGAAATGGTAAGAAAGGATGTTGAGAAGGCTGAACTTTTAAATTCCTATTTTGCATCTGTTTTCTCTCAGAAAGGAAATGTAACATCAACTGATCTTCACTGTCCTATTAAAGGAATAGAAGAATCCAGGATATCTATAAACAGAAAGACAGTGAGGAAACACTTAGCTAACCTAAATGAATTCAAGTCTCCAGGTCCAGATGAATTACACCCCAGAATACTGAAGGAGATAGCAGAAGAAATTCTTGAACCACTGTCCATAATCTTTGAAAATTCTTGGAGAACAGGAGAAGTCCCAGAAGACTGGAGAAGAGCAAATGTTGTTCCTATCTTCAAAAAGGGGAAGAAGGTGGACCCAGGGAACTACAGGCCGGTGAGTCTGACTTCTATACCAGGAAAGATCTTTGAACAAATTATTAAAGAACATGTATGCAAGTACCTGGATAAGAATGAAGTGATTAAACAGAGTCAGCATGGGTTTGTAACTAATAAGTCATGTCAGACTAACTTAATTTCCTTCTATGACAGAATCACTGACTGGGTGGATCAGGGAAATGCTGTAGATATAGTATATCTTGACTTAAGCAAAGCATTTGACAAAGTATCTCACACAATCCTTATTGAAAAAATGACTAAGTATGGAATGGACAAGGCAACTGTTAGGTGGATTCATAACTGGCTTAGTGATCGGACTCAAAGAGTGGTCGTAATGGCTGCACATCCAGTTGGAAGAATGTCTCAAGTGGGGTACCACAAGGCTCTGTTTTGGGCCCTGTATTGTTCAACATCTTTATCAATGATTTAGATGAAGGAATTGAGGGTAAAATTTGCTGATGACACAAAAGCTAGGAGGGGTAGCTAATACTAGAGAAGAGAGAGAGAGGATTCAAAAAGATATAAATAAACTGGAGCAGTGGGCAGCATCTAACAGAATGGTTTTTAACAGGGAAAAATGCAAAGTACTACATCTGGGCAATAAAATGAAAAAAGCATATACAAAGTGGGAGGAATAGGGCTAAGTAACAGCACATGTGAAAAAGACTTGGGTATACTAATTGATCACAGACTGAACATGAGTCAACAGTGTGATGCAGCAGCAAAAAAGGCAAATACAATTCTAGGATGTATCAACAGAAGCATACAGTCTAGATCACGTGAGGTCATTATTGCCCTCTACTCCTCTTTGGTCAGACCTCATCTGGAATACTGTGTCCAGTTTTGGGCACCACATTTTAAAAAAGACATCAACAAACTGGAGCAAGTTCAAAGGAGAGCCACCAGAATGGTGACCGGTCTGCAAACCATGTCCTATGAGGAACGGTTGCAGGATTTGGGAATGTTTAGCTTGTAAAAAAGAAGACTGAGAGGAGACTTAATAGCTGTCTACAAATATCTCAAGGGCTGTCACATTGTAGAAGGATCATCTTTATTCTCATTTGCACAAGGAAAGACTAGAAGCAATGGGATGAAACTGAATGGGAGGAGACACAGATTAGATATTAGAAAAAACTTTTTGACAGTTAGGGTGATCAAGGAGTGGAACAGGCTGCCACGAGAGGTGGTAAGTTCTCCTTCAATGGAAGTCTTCAAACAAAGGCTGGACAGACATCTGTCTGGGATGATTTAGAGAATCCTGCTTGGAGCAGGGGGTTGGACCAGATGGCCCAGGAGATCCCTTCCAACTCTACCATTCTATGATTCTAGGTCCAATGAATCTAGGCTTAAACTTAGGAGATGCAACTCTCATAGGGATATTTCTTGAGGACAACCAGACCAAGTCCCCCACTTCAAACCGAGGACCATCAGTCCTATGCCGGATGGCAAACCGCTGGGCCCTTTCCTGAGAGAGGGACAACCTCTCCACTACCTGGTCCCAAATCTGCTGCATACGCTCCACAACAGAGTCAACACCCAGACAGACGGAAGCCTCCGTCTGTCCCGAAGAAAATCGAGGGTGAAACCCAAAATTGCAGAAAAATGGAGACATCAAAGTGGCAGAGCTAGCCCTATTATTAAGAGCAAACTCAGCCAAAGGCAAAAAAGAGACCCAGTCATCCTGATCAGCAGACACAAAGCATCTCAGATAAGTCTCCAATGTCTGGTTTGTTCTCTCAGTTTGTCCATTGGTCTGAGGATGAAAAGCCGAGGATAAAGACAATTGAACACCAAGTTTAGAACAAAAAGTCCTCCAAAATCTGGAAACAAACTGGACCCATCTGTCAGACACAATGTTCTCAGGAATGCCGTGCAACCGAACCACCTGCCGAAGGAACAAAGGCACCAATTCAGAGGAGGAAGACAACTTAGGTAATGGCACAAGATGTATCATTTTGGAAAACCTATCACAAATCACCCAAATAACGGTCATTCTCTGAGAAACAGGGAGGTCGGAAATGAAATCCATAGAGATATGGGTCCATGGTCTCTTGGGCAGAGGCAATGGCATCAACAAACCACTAGAGCGAGAGCAAGGCTTGGAGCGAGAGCAAGTCCCGCAGGACTGCACAAATTCCCTGATGTCACGAGACAAAGTAGGCCACCAAAAGGACCAACTAACCAAGTCTCTGGTACCAAAAATTCCGGGATGACCGGCCAACGCGGAACAATGAATCTCAGACATCACACTCTTTTTCCACTGGTCTGGGACAAACAATTTCCCAATAGGGCAGCGCTCGGGTTTATCCTTCTGACACCCTTCCAGAGCCAGTCTCAAATTGGGCGAGATGGCGGAAAGAACTACACCCTCTTTCAAAATAACAGCAGGATCAGATAACTCAGGAGAGTCCGCAAGGAAACTCCTCGATAGGGCATCCGCCTTAACATTCTTAGTGCCAGGAAGAAAGGAAACCACAAAATTAAAACGTGTGAAAAATAAGGCCCACCTGGCCTGTCTAGGATTAAGTCGCTTGGCTGATTCCAGATAAACCAGATTCTTATGGTCCGTGAGGACCACCACCTGATGTTTGGCTCCCTCCAGCCAATGTCTCCACTCTTCAAAAGCCCACTTCATGGCCAATAACTCCCGATTACCCACGTCATAATTACGTTCAGTTGGAGAAAATTTTCGAGAGAAAAAGGCACAAGGGTTACTTTTAGAGGTCTCTGGATCTTTTTGGGACAAAACGGCACCTGCCCCAATTTCAGAGGCATCAACCTCCACCTGAAATGGCAGAGAAACATCAGGCTGCCGTAGAACAGGAGCAGAAGTGAATCTCTGCTTAAGTTCCTGAAACGCAGAGACTGCCTCAGGAGGCCAATTCACCACATCAGAACCCTTTTTGGTCAAATCAGTCAATGGTTTAACAATAACAGAGAAATTACCAATAAATTTACGATAAAAATTGGCAAAACCCAAGAATCTCTGAAGAGCCTTTAATGAAGTAGGTTGGACCCAATCACAGATGGCCTGAACCTTGACCCGGTCCATTTCAATAACAGATGGGGACAAAATGAATCCCAGAAATGAGATCCTCTGTACGCCAAAAAGACACTTTGATCCCTTCACATACAGAGCATTCTCTCTCAAAATCTGGAACACAGTCCGAACATGTTTCACATGAGAGTCCCAGTCATTGGAAAAAATCAAGATATCATCCAAATAAACAATCAGAAATTTATCCACAAAATCCCTGAAAATGTCATTCATGAAGGACTGGAAGACAGAAGGAGCATTAGTGAGCCCAAAGGGCATCACAAGGTACTCAAAATGCCCCTCTGGGGTATTGAATGCCGTCTTCCATTCATCCCGTGCTTAATGCGAATAAGGTTATACGCCCCCCTGATGTCAAGCTTGGTAAACCAAGTAGCACTTTTCACCCTGGAAAACTGGTCAGAAATCAAGGGTAACGGATATTGATATTTCACAGTGATATTGTTCAAGAGACGATAATCAATACACGGCCTTAATGAACCATCCTTTTTGGCCACAAAGAAAAAACCGGCACCCAAGGGTGAAGAGGATGGTCTGATATGACCCTTCTCCAATGACTCCTTGATATAAGACCGCATAGCGTCATGTTCAGGTACAGACAAGTTAAAAAGGCGACCTTTAGGGAATTTACTACCAGGCACTAATTCAATAGCGCAGTCATAGCTCCTATGGGGGGGGACAAGGATGCAGATTTACTTTCGCTAAACACATCAGAAAAATCAGTCAAAAAGTCAGGAACATCCTGAGCCTGGGGAGAGGCAGAAAAAACAGGAGTGTTGGCATTAACACATTGGCAGCCCCAACTGGTTACAGACACAGATTTCCAATCCAAAACAGGATTATGAGACTGCAACCAAGGGAAACCCAGTACAACAATGTCATGCAGATTATACAGCACCAAAAATTTGCAATTCTCCTGATGATCAGGTTCAACCCTCATTATCACCTGAGTAGAGAACTGGGGTTTATTCTCAGCCAAAGGGGTAGAATCAATCCCCAGTAGGGGAATAGACTTCCGTAGGGGTATCAAGGGAAACCCACAACGTTTAGCAAAATCAAAATCCATCAGGTTAATAGCTGCTCCCGAATCAACAAAAGCCTGAGCAGAAAATGTGGACAGGGAGCAAATCAGGGTAACAGTCAACAGAAATTTAGTCTGAACACTACCCAAGACAACTGAGCGTGCAAAACATCTTCCCCGCTTAGGGCAGACTGAAATAGCATGAGAGGCGTCACCACAGTAGAAACATAACCCATTGCGTTTTCGAAACTCATGACGCTGTGCCCCAGAATCCACTCTATCACACTGCATGGGTTCAGAAGCTGGTTCACAAGGCAACACTATTCCACGCATACCTCTACGCTCACGCAAACGTCTGTCAATTTGAATCGCTAATGACATAGAATTATTGAGACCAGAGGGAGCAGGGAAACCCACCATAACATCTTTTACATTCTCTGACAGACCCTTTCGATAAAGGGCTGCCAAAGCATCATCATTCCATTTGGTCAGGACTGCCCACTTACTAAATTTCTGACAGTATAACTCAGCGTCCTCAAGCCCCTGATTTAATGCCAACAAGGTTTTTTTCAGCTTGATCAGTCACATTAGGTTCATCGTACAATAACCCCAGAGCCAGAAAAACTGCATCAATATCATTCAAAACAGGATCCCCAGGTGTCAGGGAAAAAGCCCAATCCTGAGGATCGCCGCGCAGGAGAGAGATGACAATTTGAACCTGCTGCGCTGCGTTCCCTGAGGACTTAGGTTTTAAGGCAAAAAATAACTTACAGTTATTTTTGAAATTCAGAAATTTAGCTCGATCCTCTAAAAACAAATCTGGCATGGGAATCCTAGGTTCCACAACAGGCAACCCTGCAAGATAGATAGCAATACTCCGAACTTCAGTGGCAAGCTGATCCACACGGCCAGACAACTGTGCAAGCTCCATTGAGAGAAAAAAAAATCCTCCTCAGCACTCAGAGTAACAGAGGGAAAAAAAAAATCTCTGACAACTCTGACAATCTTTTTTTTTTTTCCACACTATTTTTCCCTTCTGTGAGTACCATGTAATTTTCAGTTTGGCCGGTGATACTGTTATGTTTTGGTAGCTGAGGAGAGCAGGCAAAAACGGCAATACACCAGAGAGGTTGGAATCTACTGGATTGCAGTACCCTGACTAACCACCACAACTAAAGGCAGCCGTGGAGCGTACCTACGTTGGTCCTAGACGCCTCGTCACAGCCTGAGAGGCTAACTACACCTAAATATAGAAAGAGGAAAACTATTTGCCCCGGAGCAGATCCCCAAAGAACATAGGAAGCCCCCAAACATGTAATGGCGGTTAGACAAGAGAAAATACAGACACAGACAGAAAATAGTATGAGCAAACGTTGGGGCCCAAACTTCCTAGACAGAAAAGGATAGGAAGGACACTTACTGCAATCCCAAAAAACCCTAAAAAGTACCAACACTACTAATTAAAAAAACACCTGAGATCACACGACCTCTACCACCTAAATTAGTTCTCTGGTGTAACAAAACTTAAGCCGCAGCCACTGAAAAAACTGGAAAAGGCAAATGAACAAATACAGAGGCTCAGATAAACTGAGAGGAGCACAAGCCCCAAGAGGGGACCTGGCTGACCTCCACAAGAGTGCAGGAAACAATGCAAAAAGCAAGCACAAAAATAAAAGCAGAAAATATCTTATCTGAGAGCAGGAGAAGAGGCAAGATTCAGCAGGCTTCCAAGTGAACCAGGAACAACAGCAGTTAGACAAGAACAATTGATCACCGGCAACCCTGATGGGAGGGAACCTCCCTTATATAGGACCAGTCTGTAACTCCTGATTGCCAATCTTCACTAAATGGTTCAGCACTGTCTGCAACCACCAGAGGGAGCTTCTGCTCAGAACTCATTTCTAACACATTCACAACACCCATTTGTCCCAGAGACCATGTGCAACCAGCTGAGTGGGTTGTGGTCCGTCTCATCGATGAAGGGGTGCCCATACAAATAGGTCTGCAGACACTGCAGGGCCCATACAATTGCCAGACATTCCTTTTCCATCGTGGAGTAGGCCACCTCTCTCAGCAATAGCTTCCTGATCAGGTACAGGATGGGATGCTTTTGGCCCACTGTGTTGACCTGGCTGAACAGGGCACCAAGGTCAAAATCACTGGCATCAGTCTGTACTACAAACGGCCACGCAAAGTCAGCAGCTTGTAGCACTGGGAGCTGGAGAGAGTGGTCTTGAGCACCTGAAAAGCAGTCTCACAGGTGACTGACCAGTCTACCGTGAGCTGCAGCTTTTTCTTAGTGAGGTCCGTCTGGGGCTTGGCCAGGGTGCTATAGTGTGGAATAAACCTCCTATAGTACCCAGCGGTGCCGAGGAAGGACATCACCTGTTTCTTGGTCCTGGGGGTGGGCCAGGACGTGCTGGCATCCACTTTCCTAGGTTCTGGCTTCAGAACCCCACCTACCTGGTGACCCAGGTAGAGGACCTTGCTCATGCCCATCTGGCACTTTTCAGGCTTGATGGTCAAAACTGCCCGGTGTATCCGCCTAAGCACCTGCGTCAGATGCTACAGGTGATCCTCCCATGTGGGACTGAAGATGGCAATATCATCCAGGTATGCAGCCACGTACCCTTCAAGTCCCTGGAGCAGCGTGTTGACCATCCACTGAAACGTGGCAGGTGCATTCTTCATGCCGAATGGCATCATGGTGGACTCGTGCAGTCCAAACGGGGTCATAAAGGCAGAGCGCTCCCGGGCCTCGTGGGTCAGAGGGATCTGTCAATATCACCGGCACAGATCCAAGATGGTCAGATACATAGCCCCGGCCAACTGGTCATCGATGCCTGGCATAGTGAACGCATCAGTGACCGTGACAGCGTTGAGCCCCCAGTAGTCCATGCAGAATCGGGTTCTTCGGTCCTTTTTGGGGAGGAGGACTATGGGCAACGCCCACGCGCTGTTGGATCACCCCCAGCTTCAGCATCTCATCAATATCCTAGCACATCTGCTGCTGCACCTCAAGAGAGACCCAATATGCTGACCGCCGGATCGGAGGATGACCCCCAGTGTCCACGTGATGGACAGCAAACTCGGTCCTTCCGGGAAGGCTGCTGAACAGCTCCCAGAAGGGGCATAGAGTATCCACCAGCTGAGACCGTTGGTCCTCAGAGTGCTGGTGGCCAACCTCTACGTCCTCAATGGATCCACCACCTTGGTTTGGGTGAGCAGATCCAGGAGGGTTTCGGCCTCTCTTTTCTCGGGAAGGTTGCGCACACAGGGAGGGCGCAGGCCTCCCACTCATGATGGGCCTTCATCATGTTCAAATGGAAGGCCTTCCTTCTTGCACGGGCATGGACTAGGGTGACCAGGTATGTGATGTCATTGAGCCACTGCTGAACGAGGTATAGGTCCTCCCAGGCTGCTTGAAGCTTGTCCTGTGGTATGGGGACCAGTACTCGTGCTTTTTGACCCACCAAGTAGGTCCTTTCAGAAGCGTTCTAGTCTTACCAGCGCTTCTGGTCAGCCTGAGCCTGGGCCATATTGTCCTGCACCAGCCATGACAAGGCCATCATTTTGTCCCGGAAGTGCACATATTACTCAACGACCAACACTGGCTAAGTCTCCTTCCAATGACTCTTTCACCAGAGCAAGGGGCCTTCGTACACGCCATCCATACAGGAGCTTGAAGGGGGCGAACCTCGTTGAGGCTTGTGGAGCCTCCCAGTAGGCAAATAGTAGGTGTGGGGGGTACCACTCCCAGTCGCTCCCGTGGGAGTCAACCAACATCCTAAGCATCTGCTTGAGGGTGCTACTGAACCGCTCGCACAGACCATTAGTTTGTGGATGTTACAGGTTGGCCACCAGATGTTGCACCTGTATTTGCTTACAAAGGTACTACATCAGCTGCGACATGAACTGGGTCCCTTGTTCAGAGAGCATTTCCTGGGGAAATCCCACTCTGTAGAAAATCTCCAGTAAAGCGGTGGCCACCTTGTAGGTCCAAGTGGACGACAAGGCTACCGCTTCTGGGTACCGAGTGGCATAATCCACTACCGTTAGTATGTAGCGTTTCCCGGAGCAGCTGGGAACGGACAGCGGTCCGATAAGATCCACAGTCACCCTCCGGAAAGGCTCAGCAATGATGGGCAATAGCATCAGTGGGTCTTTGGTGTGCCCCCCCACCTTCCCCACTCTCTGACAGGTGTCACACGAACAGTAGTAGGCAGCCACCTCGGCCCCCATTTTTAGGCCAGTAGAAATGCTGGACTAGCCTAGCTTTGATCTTAGCAATCTCTAAGTGTCCAGCCATTGGAACCTCATGTGCGATCCGCAACAACTCCACCCAAAACGGATAGGATACCACTAACTGTCGGTCCCTAGGCCACGCCTCTGGTGACTCTTGCTGAACTGACACCCGGTGCAGCCGACCCTGGTCCCAGACCAACCGCTCGAAGTCTGAGTCCATGAAAGGCTGTGCCACCTGCTCCTTAAGGGCCTTCAGGCTATCGTCGGCTTCCAACGCTGCCTGAAACCCCTGACTAGACGTGACCAGAATGGACGAAACTGCCACGTCTTCTGTCAGTTCCCTGGGACCCATCTCCAGGCCTCCCTTTGGTTCCACCACCAATTGGTCAGAAGGGGGAAGGCTGTCGGCAGGATCGGACTGGAGCACCTTGGGCCCACTAGAGAAAATCTTTCTTGGGACCCACTATGTAGCTACATAGAAATAAATACAAGACCACCAACTGTGTGGTAAAACGCGCTAATATCAGGGTATAATATAAGGTAGTACACGTCTTAATTATGTAGCAAGGTTTGGGGTAGCACCCTCATAGAATATAATATAGCCTCCCTCATGGAATATAATGCAGCCCCCTCATATGGTATAATACAGCACCCCACAAAATATAATGCAACTCCCTCACAAGTTATAATACAGCCCATCCATAGAATATAATGTCGCACCCTCATATGGCATAATGCAGCCCCTTCACTAGTATAATGCAGCCCCACATAGAATATAATGCAGTCCCACACAGAATATAATGTAGCCCCCACATAGGGTATAATGAAGCCCCCCTCAAAGGGTATAATGCAGCCTTTCCCATCTCCATCATTGTCGTCATCACCACCTCCGTCATTGCCTCCTCCCCACCACCATTGTCCTTTACACCATTACCATCATTGTCCTTTACATCACAACCATCATTGATTTCTCCCCCACCAACCCCATCATTGCCCATTCCAACACCTCCATCATTGCCTCCCCCACCACATCATCATTCCCTCCCCACCACCATCATTGCCTCCCCATCATCATCATTTCCTCCCCCACATCATCATTGCTTCCTCACCACCCCTTCATCATTGCCTTCCCCTCACCACGATCATCATTGCCTCCTCACCATCATCATCATTGCCTCCTCACCACCATCATCATTGCCTTTCCCCACCACTATCATCATTGAATCCTCACCACCATCATCATTGCCTTCCCCCACCACCATAATCATTGCCTCCTCACCACCATCATCATTGCCTCCCCCACCACCATCATCATTGCCTTCTCACCACCTTCATCATTTCCTCCTCACCACCATCATCATTGCCTTCCCTCCACCACCATCATCATTGCCTCCTCACCACCACCATCATTGCCTCCTCCTCCACCACTATCACATATACAGCACCGCAACACACACACACGTGCCTCGCAGCACATACTGGCAGCTTCCTCTCTAAAACAGCCGCGCTGTGTCAGACAGGAATTGCCGGGCAGCGAGCAGGAAGGAGGACAGTGTCAGATCCCTACAGCTCCACTCTGGTTCCAAGTTGTAGGGATTGCAATTAGGGTTTGCCGCCCTTTAGGGGCCCACCTCTGGGGCCTCGATTCAGCAGCACCAGCGGGCAGTGTTAGCCACAGCTTGTGGCTAATGCTACCTGCTATTAAAGAGAAATGGTATTCACACCTCTCCACGCCCATGGGGACGTGAGGAAGCATGAATATTAATTTCTCTTTAGAAGCGAGGACAGGCTCTTGTCTCAAGCTCCTGCTCCGCTGGCACCGGGAGGGCCCCCCTTGACTCAGGGGCCCCATAGCAACTGGGTGTGCCGCTATTAAGGACACGCCATTGGCTGGGGGCCCCTGGAGCAGTGGGGACCCCAAGCAGCTGCTGGCCATTATGCCAGCAGGTGTCAGAGTCTGGGCACACCGGATAATCCTCCCTTTCTCCGGTGGGCCTGTATGACCCTGGCCGTCGGACCTTCGTGAGGCTCCTTGGGCTCCAGCACTCCCACTACTGGTGACAGCGGCCACGACTGCTGTAACTCTGGGTAGTGCCTGCCTCCTCTTGCTTCCACACAAGTCGCCGAGTCAGTTGGACCAAACTGGTCTCCTGGCATCCTGGGTGTTGGGACCTCCTGCCCTGGGGCCTTACCGGGAAGCTCCACCTCTCCTGTGACAGCGCAAACCCCATTGGCACGTTCCCCTTCCTGCAGCTGCGCAGAACCCAGCAGTTTGGACTCATCTAGGGTCCAGACAATCCCTGCAGCAGCCCCTACAGTAACACACAGACGCTCACAGGCTCAATATGGATAAGACCACAATATAAAAAGCCGAAAAAGGGTACTGTATCTGAAGATAACAGGTGTATAGGGGTAAATTGTAAATCTCCGTATAGTTTTCCGGAGTAACACACATACTCTCACAGGCTCAGTATGGATTAGAGCACAATACAAAAAGCTGAAAAAGGGTACAGTATCTGAAGATAACAGGTGTATAGGGGTAACTTGTAAATCTCCGTATAGATTTCCGGAGTAATACACAGACGCTCACAGGCTCAGTATGGATTGGAGCACAATATAAAAAGCTGAAAAAGGGTACTGTATCTGAAGGTAACAGGTGTATAGGGGTAAATTGTAAATCTCCGTACAGATTTCCGGAGTAACACACATATGCTCACAGGCTCAGTATGGATTAGAGCACAATATAAAAAGCTGAAAAAGGGTACTGTATCTGAAGATAACAGGTGTATAGGGGTAAATTTTAAATCTCTGTATAGATTTCTGGAGTAACACACGGACGCTCACCGGCTCAGTATGGATTAGACCACAGTATAAAAAGCTGAAAAAGGGTACTGTATCTGAAGATAACAGGTGTATAGGGGTAAATTGTAAATCTCCGTATAGATTTCCGGAGTAACACACAGACGCTCACCGGCTAAGTATGGATTAGACCACAGTATAAAAAGCTGAAAAAAGGTACTGTATCTGAAGATAACAGGTGTATAGGGGTAAATTGTAAATCTCTGTAAAGATTTCCGGAGTCACACACAGATAGTCAGCATGTATTTGTCCGTGATACCAGCCGGTACACGGTAGTGTGTGAGGAACGTACAGCTCTATACGGTAGACACACTTCAACAAGCACAACGGTATCATTATAGAAATATAATTAGTATGGCTGATATAGCATAAATAATCATCATGATACCATATCTAGGACAACATATATAGGACTAGTCATTATAGTAGTACAACAACAAACAAAAACATGACCAAAGAGTCCAATAATATGATACAAAAATATATTTTATTAATTATGTAGAAAACATGAACATAGTGATGATACTAAAGTGCACAATTGTAAAAAAGAAAGGAACGCTGGAGTGCTGCTCTGAAAGTCAAATATATAGCATCTAATAATATGCATATAGTTCCCCCAAATATCTATCATAGACCTGGCAATACATCACATAGTGCAAGATCGATAATGTTCATCAATAGTACATAATGACAAAATATATTAAGACTAATCCAATTGGTAGACAGAACGAACATACCACTATATGATGAAAAGAGCCACCTAGGAGGTCAGCGATGCAGGGGGGAGAAAGGAGACAGCACACCACGCGTCACCCCGATGCGCGTTTCGGCGCAAGCCTTCGTCAGGGGGCGTGGAATAGACGGCGAAGTGAGCTTAAAAACAGAGGCTGAGCCAATCGGAACAAAGCGGTAAGAATGATAGGCGCCATGGTAACATATGGTTAGTTCGCACGCAAGTCAAGGAAACAGGAAGTGACGCTCATGTGAAAAAAAGAAAACGGAAGCAACAATGTTGTCATGACGATAGCCACTGCTAAGACACTCACCCGATCAACCCAGGACACGTTAGGAGAAAGAGATCCCCATGGCGTGTACACCAAGGAAAGGGGAGATCACAGCAGGCTAAAAATATATTGGATAAACTTTGATACACGTCAGTATAACGGCGCTTGAATTTAAAGTAAACACCACAATCGGCATCGCTGTCACTGCAGGGCGGTAACAGCGGTCACATGACCTGCAGTGTCCCTCCAATAATAAGACAGCAAGTGCCGATCAGCGTAATGGATATATGACACACAAGCGCACTCTGACCATAAAAGAATATCTTAATATGTGATACTGAAATAACCATTATGTACCTTAGACAGTTATATGAAAAAAGTAGTACAAAGCATATACGTAAATACCCAAATAGAGATAATAACTATAGTAATATAGTTGACCTCCTAGGTGGCTTTTTTCATCATATAGTGGTATGTTCATTCTGTCTACAAATTGGATTAGTCTTAATATATTTTGTCATTATGTACTATTGATGAACATTATCGATCTTGCACTATGTGATGTATTGCCAGGTCTATGATAGATATTTGGGGGAACTATATGCATATTAGAAGATGCTATGTATTTGACTTTTAGAGCAGCACTCCAGCGTTCCTTTCTTTTTTACAATTGTGCACTTTAGCATCATCACTATGTTCTTGTTTTCTATATAATTAATAAAATATATTTTTGTATCATTATTATTGGACTCTTTGGTCATGTTTTCGTTTGTTGTAGCTGTATACGGTGTGGAAAAAATGAACGCTCGGTAACTGCAGAAAAAAGAATAAAGGTATTAGTGCTGTGTAAAAAGCAGTCTCCACAGCAGTGTACACACAGCAATACAGCTAGCAGGCGGCCTATTAATCAGCTCTGCTGCTGCACTAAAGAAAATCCTCCCATGTCACTGGCAGGCAGCCTAATAACCAGCGCTGCTGCACACAAGAAAATCCTCCCCTGTCACTGCACCCTAACTGTACAGCACAATTGCTACGAGCACAAGCACAGAATCTCTTTTCTTTCCTGCCTAACTCTCTCCCTACTGAGAAACAGCGGCAGCAACTCTCCCTACGCTAAGATCGGCAGAAGTAAAATGGTGGTCGGCGGTCAGGGCTTTTATAGCCACTGTGACGCCACACAAAGCAAGCCAATCACTGCAATGCCCTTCTCTAAGATGATGGTGGCCGCTGCCCATGTCATCTCGTTGCCCACAGTGTGTGTCCTTGCTCATTGGCTGAGAAAAGGCGCCTGCAAGCATTATGGGAAAACTGACTTTGGCCCTCTGGTCGACGAACGCATGGCTGACCTCACGCTATGGTCGGGTTTCGCTTTGGCGAAAGTCAGTGATTTTGAACCTGACCGACCTGTTTCGCTCCACTCTAATAATTAGCAAACCCTAAAAATCTTTGAACCGACTTAAAACATTCAGGCCTAGGCCACTCCAGTTCTGCCTGAACCTTCACCGGGTCCATTTCAAACTCATCACTGGAGACCAAGTACCCCAAAAAACTCATTTTCTGTACTGCAAACTCGCACATCTCCAATTTAGGAAAGAGTGAGTTTTCGCTGAAAATCTGAAGAACTTCGCGGACTCTCTGCCAATGCGACTCCAGATCAGGTGAATAGATCAAAATATCATCCAAATAATAACACTCCTACCGATGAACGGTCTCAGAATGTCATTAATGAAATTTTGAAAAAATGCAGGCGCATAAGTAAGGCCAAAAGGCATCCCCAGACACTCAAAATGACCTTCTGGGTATTAAAGGCTGTCTTCCATTCATCGCCCTCCTTTACCCACAGAAAATTATATGCCCCACGAATATCAATCTTGGAGAACCACTTAGCTCCAATTAGTTGGTTAAACAAATCCGGATTAAGCGGCAACGGGTAAGGATTGCGCACAGTGATCTTATTAATCTCCCGAAAATCCAGACACGGCCTAAGACCCCCATTCTTCTTTTTGACAAAAAAATCCTACAACCACAGGGGACTTAGAGGGTTTTATATGACCTGCAGCTGAACCAGTCTGTCGGTATTCCTTTAAGGCCTCCCTCTCGGGAATAGTCAGATTAAATAAACGACTCTGTAATACAGTAATTATAGGGGATAACTCAGGAGACTTCTTGCGTGGAACAAGACAACTACAGGACTCAGTTTTATAAGTGGTAAAGTCTATATTATCACACGTTGATTCAAACAGGTGCAGAGCAAAGCTCAAGTCCACAACACTTGGTGTAGATATTAAATGCGGCTTAACAGTGTATAGGAAACTTCAGAGAGAAATGCAATCAAGCAGAGAGTCCATGAAGCACAATAATACTTGAGGATACTTGACACGAATAAGTCTTCGTTTAGTCCAAGCACAGGTAGATATGCTTATAAGGCAGTTCAAATAATATCTTTAGCTTAACCAGGAAGTCCTGGGTGATAGTCTCAGGTTTAAGCAGAGCAGAGCTGCAACAGCTTACATGTCCAGCAAATGCAGAAGGGAGTAAACACAAGCAGCCAGATGAAGGAGGATTACTGGAAACCAGTGTATACAGCAGGAACTCAGAGCAGAGTAGCAGGATCACAAACAGGTTCACCAGAGCAGGTACAAAGCCAGGGAGCCGCCAGAGATCAGAGGCTGGATGCAAGGCAGAATACTCTAGCACATCCTAAAGGCTTGGGTGGAGTTATATAGCAGGAAGACAGTGCACTTGAGACAAAGACGCCATCTTGTAAAAGGGCAGTAATACACAAAGGTGATCAAAAATGTACAGAGTCCTGACATTACTCCCTTCTTAGAAGCGGCCTCAGGACGATCCTGGACCTGGTTTCTCAGGGAATCTCTGATGAAAACGAGAAATCTTCTGTTGGGCATTGATGTTTTTCACTGGTTCCAAAGAGTCTTCCTCAGGGGGATAGCCCTGCCATCTTATTAGATATTGGAGTCGATTCCTGCGAATCCTGGAATCAATAATTTCCTCCACCACAAATTGTTCTTTCCCATCAATCACCACAGGCTGTGGAGGTGGCACAACACGTCCCTGGAAAGTATTAGGAGATACAGGCTTTAGTAAAGATACAAGTAAAACTGGGTGTACCTTCATAGTCCTAGGCAACTTCAGACGGCAGGCCACGGAGCTCACAATACCGTTGATCTTGAAAGGGCCAATGAACTTCTGTCCAAGTTTTTGTGAAGGAACATTTAATTTCAGATTCTTAGTTGCTAACCACACGGAATCTCCCACCTTGAACATGGGTGCAGGTTTACGGAATCTATCAGCCGATCTCTTATAACGTTCTTGAGCTGTGGTCAGGGATTCCTTCAGAACCTCCAGATCTTGCCTCATCGCAGTCAGCCTCTCCTCCACTGCCGGAAACGGAGAATTAATCGGAGAACTAGGTAAAATACACGGATGATAACCCAGATTAGCAAAGAAAGGTGTAAACTTAGTGGAGGCGCTCTGAGAATTGTTGTATGAAAATTCGGCTAACGGCAGCAACTCCAACCAATCATCCTGGAGATGGCTGACATAGCATCTTAGATATTGTTCCAGTGTCTGGTTGGTACGCTCAGTCTGACCATTTGTCTGGGGATGGTAAGCGGAAGAGAGACAGACGTTAATATTGAGTGCAGAGCAAAACCCCTTCCAGAATCTTGAAGTGAACTGTACTCCATGGTCAGAGATGATCTCATCCGGGACCCCATGCAACCAAAAGACATTCTGTATAACCAAGTTCACTGTATCCTTAGCTGAGGGGAGGCCGGTGAATGGAACAAAATTAGCGACTTTAGTCAGGCGATCAACTACGACCATGATCGTATTCATGTCCCCCGATGTAGGCAGCTCCACAATAAAGTCCATTGATATAGACCCCCAAGGGCGGGACGGAACAGGTAATGGTTGCAGAAGACCCGTAGGTGCGTTATGAGGAGTCTTGTAACGAGCACATACCTCGCAAGAGAGAATATAGTCCTTGGTATCCTTCAGGCAAGTTGGCCACCAGAAAAATCGGCTTAGGAACTCTTGTGTCTTCTGTACCCCCCTGTGACCAGCCAACTTGGAGTCATGTACCAACTTGAGGATCTGCAGACGGACGGCTTCAGGGACGTAGATACGTCGATCTCTGAACCACATGCCACCCTTAAAGACAAGATTAATATCAACAGGTGGATTGGCCAGAAATACATCACCATCATAAGCCCCCCTGCACTACTTCCACAAGTCTTGATCATGGATAACTCCGATGAAATTGGCATCAGATAGAATGGTCTTGGACGTGGCTCCAGGTACTGAATTCACAGCATGGATTTGGGATAAAGCATCAGCCTTCCCATTGCAAGAACCTGGACGGTACGAGATAACAAAATTAAATTGATTTAAAAATAAATTCCAATGAGCCTGACGAGGAGAAAGACATCTAGCGGATCTAAGGAACTCTAAATTGCGATGGTCAGTTAGCACTACGATCTGTTGTGCAGCTCCTTGCAGATGATGCCTCCATTCCTTGAAAGCTGCAATAATAGCCAGCAATTCCTTGTCTCACACGTCGTAATTCTTCTCTGCTGAGGTTAGTCTACGGGAAAAGAAAGCACAAGGATGCAGCAGCCCTTTCTCTCCAGTTCTTTGGGAGAGAATAGCCCCCAAAGCATTATCAGAAGCATCCACCTCCACAATAAAAGAAAGTGTTGGATCTTGGTGTATCAACAGCGGTGCTGAGGTGAAACAGATCTTAAGCCGATCAAAAGCTTCTTGAGCCTGTGAAGACCACTTAAAGGGCCTTTCCTTCTTTGTCAAGGAAGTAATAGGACGGACAATATCAGAAAAATTTCGAATGAAACGTCTGTAAAAATTTGCATATAGCATACATTGATTGACAAAGCCACGAAATTTGTCGCGATCACCCTTTCAATCTGAATGGGGGCAACTTAGGTGGGCTAGCTGGTGGCGGTTGCCCCGAAGGTTGTGCCGCTATTTGCGTGCTTATGTCCTGAAAAGCCCGTCCATACTGGGACTCCATGCCAGCAAGTTTGTTTTCCTGGGCTGCCATGTGGGTGCTTAAGTCCTGCAAAGTTTGTCCAAACACTTGTTCATTGCGTTCAAAGCTTCCAAACTTCTTTTGCGGACCTTCCACATCTTTCTGTAGTGATCTAATTATGGAGAACACCTGCTCTAATCTGCTTTCTGCAGTCATTGTTCCAGCAGTCTCCTCTTTTGAGGCTAGAGTATCTTGTAATAATTATAGGGGATAACTCAGGAGACTTCTTGCGTAGAACAAGACAACTAGAGGACTCAGTTTTATAAGTGGTAAAGTCTATATTATCACACAGTGATTCAAACAGGTGCAGAGCAAAGCTCAAGTCCACAACACTTGGTGTAGATATTAAATGCAGCTTAACAGTCTATAGAAAACTTCAGAGAGAAATGCAATCAAGCAGAGAGTCCATGAAGCACAATAATACTTGAGGATACTTGACACGAATAAGTCTTAGTTTAGTCCAAGCACAGGTAGATATGCTTATAAGGCATTTCAAATAATATCTTTAGCTTAACCAGGGAGGCCTGGGTGATAGTCTCAGGTTTAAGCAGAGCAGAGCTGCAACAGCTTACATGTCCAGCAAATGCAGAAGGGAGTAAACATAAGCAGCCAGATGCTGTTGCAGGCTGGCTACTTCCAAAGTTAACCCTTGCAAGCGCTTAGCAAGCTCCTGGACGCTGTTCGTATTGAAGGAACCCGGGAGAGGATTTTTTTTATTTTTTTTTAATGGGTGGCTGGACAAACTGTTACGGACTTGCAACTGAGGACTATGCTGAAGCCCTATGATGGAGCGGGCGACCTATTCCTTGTGAATAGACCCACCAACGGTTCCAAGGCTAAACTCAAACAAAGGCTTAAAGGTGGAGGGAAGGGAATCCCTGCACGATCTAGGAACTGGCAACAACAAAACAGGTCACCTCCTAGTAGGAAATGTGGAAGCTGCAGAAACGAAAGGAAAACCAAAAAACAAAGCAAGCAGAACTGGATATCCCAGAACTGCACAAAATCTAACACAGAAAGCTATCAAAGCACCTAGCCAGAACTCTAGCGGATTTAACACTGTTGTCCAACAAGGACTGAGAGGCAGGTGTTGGGTAATAAAGGGTGATACAATCCCCTGACCTTTGACAAACCCTGCACCATGGGAAACAAACCAGCAGCCAGAAAATCACAACAAGATGGCGGATGGTCAAAACGAAATAGATTCTAACAGCTCCCTATCTCCTTATCTATGAACTGTTCCAATATTTATGCTCATCCCTCTGCCATAATGACTATTCTGCTTCACGTCACTTGTCTTATCTATTGCATTTTTTTCTGTGCTGTGTGGTGTATAAATATGTGATTCTTCAGATTTTGTATTAGTCTTTGCCTGATGAAGAGACCTGAGTAGTCTCGAAAGCTTGCAATTTGTTACCATCTTTTCAGTTAGTCATTAAAAGGTATCAACCACTGAGGACTTTCAACTCCAAATATTTTTCTATCTACTGGCTAACACGTTACAAAGATATACATCTTTATGGGTTATCAAGTGAAATCCTAAATTCCCCAGTCCAAGATGAATCTGACATGGAGTGCACTGATGCACAGCCACTGCTGTATGATTCTGCTGGTACATTCACCCAGAGCACTGCATTGCCCTCGCAGTTTACTGAGCCATATTCTGACCCTGATGAAACTCTGGTGCCCCTTCCCGCATACTATACCACATTACACGGTGACACAGAGGAAGGTGTAGATGAAATTGAAGAGAAGGTGATGGATTACCCAGTTGTTGAAATGGATTAGCATCCACTGGGGGAAGAGGGTGCCGCTGGCAATAGCTCAGAAGAGGAGTAGGATCCTCAGCAGGCATTGACATTGCAGCTGCGGTTATCTGACAACCCTGTAGCAGTCCAAAAAGGTGTTAAAAAAACAAAAAGCGTTGCAGGACAGCTTGGCCAGATGGTCAAATTAGCACAGCGTGCAAGACCTGAAAATTTATCCCATAGTAGGAAAAGTGCAGTGTAGCACTTTTTTGACGAAAATACTATTGATGAGGCAAAGGTTATTTGTAAAAAGTGTGGAAGGACCTTTAGCCGAGGGAAAAATCTCCGAAATTTGAATACCATTTGCATGCCTAGACATTTAAACACCATACACTTGCAAGCATGGACGGACAACAAAACTTCAGGTAGCACACGTGCACCTTCTCCGACTGAAGGTAGCCAGCAATGCTACATTGCTTCCCCCACTGTAAGCCCACCGGTTAGCACACAACCAGGAAGAAATGTTGAGATGTCATCGCAAGGCCAAAGCAATCAGGGAATCACAATGTTTTTCCAACAAAAGACTGAATCTAGGCCATCACCACCACCAACACCATCACCAACCCCTTCTCGGTCTGCCATGTCCACCGCTAGTTCCCCCATATGCAGCTCTCAAGTCCAGCTCACCCTAGCAGACACTCTGAGTAGGACAAGAAAGTACTCATCCACTCATCTGCATACACTGGCTTTGAGTGCCTTCATTGCCAAACTGATCTCATTAGAGATGATGCCCTTCCGTTTGGTTGAAAGCGCAGCGTTCCGAGAGCTCATGGCCTACGCTGTCCCACGCTATGACCTACCCAGTCGGCACTTCTTTGCTATAAAAGCCCTCCCTGCCCTCCATCTGCATGTGAAAGACCGCATTGTCCATGCACTCAAACAATCAGTGAGTGGAAAGGTGCACCTCACAACAAATGCATGGGCCAGTAGGCATGGCCAGGGCCGTTACGTGTCCATCACTGCGCACTGGGTTAATGTGGTGGATGCAGGGTCCACAGGGGACAGCGGCGGTTGGACAGTGCTGCCTAGCCCTCGGTTTAGGCAACAGTTGGCTGTAGGCGTACGACCCTCCTCCTCCTCCAGAAGCGAAAGCTCGTCGACAGAGCGCAGTCGCACAAGCAGCCTCATCATTGGAATACCCCTGCCACATTATTATCTGTCTCTCCTGAGGAACCCAATTTAGAGGGGGAAACGCGTCGAGAGTCATGTAATGAAACCTTGAGATTATGCCATAATAGTATCTCGGTCACATTTGAGCAGCAATTTCTCAGATAAGTACCGTGGATATGTATCAAGGCAAATGTCTATCGTTACAAAGGTATGTTGTATCTGGCTAATTATGTATACGGTGGTCTGAGAGTGCTGCACGTTTTTAATGTTGTAGTTCATTTGTGGTGGTGCTTATTGTATATTATTGTCTATCCTTGGTATCCTCGTATTAACATGGCACTGTTTATTTAAACATTGCTATGTGACTGATTGTATATTAGGGCTTTTTCAACCTCAGCCAATATTTATTAGAGTGATATTTATATGAGCTGACTGTACTATTTATCTCTTTCTTACATCTTGTGCATACCTTCATACGCCTACCCATGAAGAACTGACGATATATATATTTATATATTAACAGTGACAGGCCATCTGGCTCTCTGTTTCAGACTATCGCGTCTTGTAGGGTTGAATAGGAGAGGAGGGAAAGCCATTGCACGAGCGGGGGCGCCATTCTCGTTATATCTTAGGGTGCCAACCTCCGCATCTAGGTAGGAGTACAGTTAGTATTTTTGTTAGTAGGGGCAGTTCACCTTTCTCCACTATACGGCTGTTTGTGTCTGTGATTATTGTGCACCTTATTCAGTCACTATATTTTGTTTGTTTTGATGAGGTTTTTTTCTGACACACTAAGTAATTATCTGTGTATCAGACTAGGGTTACATCTGAGCCAGATTTTTTCTAGCTCTATATATTTAGGACAGACTGGAGACCACATCTTAATATTATTCCAGCAGTCCTATTAGTTTCTGTTTTTAGTTTAGCAACCTGTCTAGGAATTTTTTTTTTTAACAAATATCATTAAAGGTTACTTTTTAGTCTTTCTAGTAAGCCGATTTCTTTATCACCTTAGAAATTATTTCTACTGTGTAAGCTTTTTTCATCATATGGGGTTCATTATTTTTGGGGCATCATATAGGGCCCTTTATATATGGAGCATCATATGGAGCACATAAGGGGCCTATTCTGTATGGAGCATTATATGGAGCCCATTCTGTATGGAGCAATATATGGGGCCCTTCATATACTGTATGCAGCTTTATATCAAACTCATTATTCTGTATGGATCAATATGTGGGGCTCATTATACTCTATATGGACAGTCCTATACTGTATGGCACATTATATTGGGACCATCATATACTGGAGCATTATGTGGAGCTCATCATGTACTGTATGGAACATTATATGGGACCAATTATGTATGGAGCAATATATGGGGCTCATTATTCTGTATAGAGCAATATATAGGGCTCATTATTCTGTATGGCGCAGTATGTGGTGCCCATAATACTGTATGGAGGAATATATTGTCCGGTTTTTGAGCTATTGTAGAATTTACAATAGATATGACTCATGTAATGTAAGAAGTGAAGTATTTGGCATTGTACTATACCTATATTTCTCTGCCATATCGGAGCATCATGAATTATGGTATGTGTTAAAGGGGCCCACTGACACTCTTTCGCCCGAAACCCAGCTCGACCCTCCCGGAGGCAAAGTCGCTCATCTCTAGTAGTCACATAAACAAGACACAGTAATATAACTTACTCCACGCATTACGTAATATTTAAAAAACAGGCAGGCAACGATACTACCATGGTGCAACGATGCAGGCATAACATAAAATAGGCAACCATAGTATATAAAGTGTCAAGATAAGTATTTTACATTCTTGGGAGTCCTTAATGAAAAAATGGATAGAGGGAAAGATAGTAAATGAACCAACAAGGTCCCTGTTACACCAATTGCAATTCACAGTTAATCAAAGTCAGTCACAAGTATAATAGTAAATAACAGATCCTACTTTAGTAACACCATAACAAAACATGATGTGCAGCCAGAGATTACTGTGTTATGCATACATGTACTTATCAGAGCATAGTGAGTACTCTTACAAGGTGTGCAAAGCCTCTTACCCATTTATATGATTCCTGTGAGTTGCGCCGGGGCCCCGATGCAATGTACAGACATCATACAAATGGGTAAGAGGGACTTCTACACCTTGTATATATATATACATTTCTTTTATCAGGGCTCTAAGCTCCCAAATGTTCTTTATTGCTATCTATGTTATATGGAGAGTTTATCTTGATTTCTATATCAATCCACAATTCTAACTATGCATTTATAATTACATATACAGTTATACAGGTTAAGGGCTTAAAACACTGCATTGGAATGCTTCTTTAATAATAAGGGGTCTGTTTATACTTCATGCTACCAATGATGACTTTCATCTTGAGCAAATATTCTATAGATATATTATTATCATTATTATTATTTTGTTCTAGTTTTCATGCAAATTAAATAAAAAAAAATCTGTTCCAAGAGTTATGGAATCTAACATACTGTAATGAGTGTCCATATAATATCTATTGGTAAAAACACTTTCTTTTCTTCACAACCTATAGAAATGACAATAAAAAACATACTGTACATCAGATGTGACAAACCAACACCTGAAAAAACTGAGACATGCTACATTTTTGAAAAAAGAAAAACTGTGGCCTAGCCCGGCTAATCTTGATCCCAGTGCAATCTCAATATTAAAGTAAAACATTCATCTAAAGGGTATGCCACACTAAACAACATCGCTAACGGGATCGCTAAAAAACGTCACTATTTAGCGATCCCGTTAGCGATGTTGTTGTGTGCGGCATCTGCCAGCGACAAGCTTCCTGCTGTGATCTCGCTCGTCGCTGGAATCGTTCCGGACCCTATTTTATCGTCGGCGCTCCCGCTGGGTAAGTATAAATCGCTGAGTGTGGCACCTTTTTTAGCGATTTAGCGGTACTTTTGTACCGCTAAAGTCGTTAAGGAGATCGCTAACCGCGATAGCGTCCTAACGACATCGCTAAAATAGGTAGCTACTAGCGATATAGAAACAATCCCGCTAGCGATCTCATTAGTATGCGACGCTAACGAGATCGCTAGCGGGATTGTGTAGTGTGGCAGTACCTTTAGTGTGTTGCCCAGGTCCAGGCCACAGTCTGATCCTGATGTATATTTAATCCTCGCAGGTTGTATGTAGAATACTTCTATTAGTGTCTGCCTTTATTCATTATTAATTGATTATTCAAAGAAACAAAAGAAAATGTACAGAGAAATACAGAATGTAGTAGAAGAGCAGTGATATCACATTGGTATTCCAGGATCAGTACGACTTTAATAAAAAAAAGTCTGTTTTTAACTTCTGTGAAATCATTTTACATTCATTTTTACAAGTTGAGGGGCATATTTTTAGAGAATTGATACCTTTCTTCTGTTATGAGTAGGAAGAATACAATAACTTACTGTGGAGTCACAAATTTTCAAAGAAGTTTTATAATCTTGGCCTCGTACATAAGGGTACATAAGGAAAATGGCATTTCATGCTGTGACAGGGATCTGCAGAGACAGCAGAAAAGAAATATGATCATCATACACCTCGGGTCCCCAGGCGATCTGCTGTGCAGGAGCCCATCACTTTCTAATCTGCTATAACAACACACATGAGACGAGCTACTTGCCATGATTCTGCCTGTTCTACTGTTTAATGATTATGTGCAATGCAATGCATTGGCATTTTGTTCTTTAAATCAAGAGAAAGTCAATTTAATTAATAAATTATAATACCACAATCAATATTTATTGTTTTCTGTAATTACCCACTATTATATGCTAATTCTTTTTACACCTGTATGTAAAATGGACAATAAAACTGAACTGGAAACTCATACAATGTGCCATGTATATACTGTGGGTTCGGAAAGTATTCATACACGTTTACATTTTTCACTCTTTGTTTCATTGCAGCCATTTGGTAAATGCAAAAAAAAAAAGTTTATTTTTTTCTCATTAATGTACGCTCTGCACCCCTTCTTGACTGACAAAAAACAGAAATGTAGAAATTTTGCAAATTTATTAAAAAAGATAAACTGAAATATCACATGGTCATAAGTATTCAGACCCTTTGCTCAGACACTCATATTTACCTCACATGCTGTCCATTTCCTTATGATCCTCCTTGAGATGGTTCTACTGCTTCATTGGTGTTCAGCTGTGTTTAATTAAACTGATAGGACTTGATTTGTAAAGGCACACACCTGTCTATATAAGACCTCACAGCTCACAGTGCATGTCAGACCAAATGAGAATCATGAGGTCAAACGAACTGGCCAAGGAGCTCAGAGACAGAACTGTGGCAAGGCACACATCTAGCCAAGGTTACAAAAGAATTTCTGTAGTACTCAAGGTTCCTAAGAGCACATTGGCCACCATAATCTTTGAATGGAAGAAGTTTGGGACCACCAGAAGCCTTTCTAGACCTGGCTGTCCAGCCAATCTGAGCAATCAATGGAGAAGAGCCTTGGTGAGAGAGGTAAAGAAAACCCCAAGATTACTGTGGCTGAGCTCCACATATGCAGTAGGGAGATGGGAGAAAGTTTCACAAAGTGAACTATTACTGCAGCCCTCCAACAGTCTGGCAATTATGGCAGAGTAGCGCGATGGAAGCCTCTCCTCAGTGCAAGACATATGAAAGCCCGCATAGAGTTTGCGAAACAAAACACATAAAGGACTCCCAGACTATGAGAAATAAGATTCCCTGGTTTGATGAGACGAAAGCTTTTTGGTGATAATTCTAAGCGGTGTGAGTAGGGATAAGCCAGGCACTGCTCAATACCTGCCCAATACAATACCAACAGTGAAACGTGGTGGCAGCATCATGCTATGGGGGTGTTTTTAACCTGCAGGGACAGTACGACTGGTTACAATTGAATTAAACATGAATGCGGCCAATTACAGAGATATCTTGGATAAAATCTCTTCCAGAGTGCTCTGGACCTCATACGTGGCCAAAGGTTCACCTTCCAACAAGACAATGACCCCAAGCACACAGCTAAAATAACAAAGTAGTGGCTTCAGAACAACTCTGTGACCATTCTTGACTGGCCCAGCCAGAGCCTTGACCTAAACCCAATTGATCATCTCTGGAGAGACCTGAAAATGGCTGTTCACCAATGTTCACCTTCCAACCTGACAGAACTGGAGAGGATCTGCAAGAAAGAATGGCAGAGGATCCCCAAATCCAGGTGTGAAAAACTTGTATCATTCCCAAGAAGACTCATGGCTGTACTAGCTCAAAAGGGTGCTTCTACTCAATACTGAGCAAAGGGTCTGAATAATTATATGTGATATTTCAGTTTTCCTTTTTTAATAAATTAGCAAAAATTTCTACATTTCTGTTTTTTTCAGTAAATATGGGGTGCAGAGTGTACATTAATGAGAAAATATGAACTTTTTTGCAGTTATCAAATGGCTGCAATGAAACAGAGTGAAAAATTTAAAGGGGTCTTAATACTTTCCAAACCCACTGTATATACTGTATATATTTGTATTTGTGAAGAGTAAAGGAAATGATACATGGTTTTCTAAATATTTAAAAAATATAAATCTGAAAACTATGATGTACATTTTTATTCAGCCCCCTGAGTCAATACTATGTAGGACCACCTTTCAGTACAATTACTGCTGCCAGTCTTGTAGGGTATGTCTCTACCAACTTTGCAAATCTTGAGACTGACATTCTTTGTAAACTAGTAGTGATGAGTGAGCACTAAAATGCTCGGGTGCTCGTTGCTCGGGTCAAGCAAATTGGAATGACTGGGTGCTCGACCCGAGCAACAAACCTAATGTAAGTCTATGGGAAACCCGAGCTTTTTTGCCGTGACCCCCCCGAAGGTCTTTTTAGGGTATCAAAATGTCAGAAATCTATGGGAACAGTGCTCAAATGACATGAGAACATCATGGGAAAGCCCCTTGGAAGTATTTCTGACTCCTAGGTCACTGCAGTGAACAATGCTGTCAGACTGTTATGTCACTTTTACAGGCGCACACTAAAACATACAAAAACGAAACCAAAATGGATGTTCCTGGGAAATATTTGTATGTAAGGCAAAATAAATAACCCCCCCCAAAATGTACCTCCACCACTTGGGCTATGTTCACACATAGCGTTTTTGATGCGTTTTTCAACTTTAGCATTGCTTTCAATCAAGACAAATGCATTCACTGGGAAAGGTAATTTTAACATTTAACAACCTTAGCTGGCCATATGGTGTATGACACATCATCAGACACATCCTGTTTCATTTATGAAGGAGGGACTCTGAAAGTCACAAAGCCTATTTTTATAGGGTATCAGGCGGCATTAATATTCTTAAAGGGCCATCAGCCGGCTATGTTTTAATTAGGACGTACCCCAATACCCCTTTTATAAGACGTATAGGAGGGCCTCATGAAAAAATGATCCCATTATAAGAAAATGGGTCTCCCATAGTGTTTTCTTATGCATTGAATGCAAGTCCTGCTTTGTCCCAAAGTTACACGCACCCCAATAAATTTTTGAACCGACGTACTGGATGGCCTCATGAAACCAAAGTTCCCATTATTATTTATTTGGTACTGCTACACTATTTGCCTATGCATTGAATTCAAGGTCCACCTTGACACAAAGGATGGCCACATGAAACCAAAGTTCCTATTATGGTTATTTATTTTATTCCCAAACAGTTTGCCCATGAAGTGAATGCAAGGCCTGCCCTGCCACAAACTTACATGCACCTCAATAACACTTGGAACAGACGTCCTGGATGGCCACATGAAACCAAAGTTCCCATTATTAGAATTTTTGTATGGCCACACTGTTTGCCTTTGCATTGAATGAAATTCCCGCTTTGCCACAAAGTTACACGTACCCCAATAACCCTTTGAACTTACGTACTGTATGGCCACATGAAACCAAAGTTCCCATTATGCTTATTTTTTTTTACTCCCATACAGTTTATCCATGAAGTGAATGCCACAAACTTACATGCACCCCAATATCACTTGGAATTTACGTCATGGATGGGCACATGAAACCAAAGTTCCCATTATTATGAATTTGGTACTCCCATACTGATTGTCTATGCATTGAATGCAAGGCCCGTCTTGCCACAAAGTTACATGCACCCCTATAACACTTGGAACAGACGTCCTGGATGGCCACATGAAACCAAAGTTCCATTATTAAGAATTTGGTACTCCCATACTGTTGGCCCATGAAGTAAATGTAAGGCCTGCCTTGCCACAAAGTTACACGCATCCCAAAATCACTTGGAACAGACGTCCTGGATGGCAACATGAAACCAAAGTTCCCATTATTATGAATTTTGTACTCCCATACAGTTTGCTCATGAAGTGAATGCAAGGCCTGCCCTGCCCCAAAGTTACATGCACCCCAATAACCCCTTGAACCGACATCCTGGATGGCTACATGAAACCAAAGTTCCCATTATTTTTCATTTGTTACTGCCATATTGTATGCCTATACATTGAATGCGAGGCCCACCTTGCCACAAAGTTACATGCACCCAAAGAACCCTTTGAACCGTCGTCCTGGATGGCTACATGAAGCAAAAGTTCCCATTATTAGAAATTTGGTACTCCCATACTGTTTGCCTATGCATTTAATGCAAGGCCCGCCTTGCCCCAAAGTTACACGCACCCCAATAACACTTGGAACAAACATCCTGGATGGCCACATGAAACTAAAGTTCCCATTATTATAAATTTGGTAGTCCCATACTGTTTGCCAATGCATTTAATGCAAGGCCTGGCCTGCCCCAAAGTTACAAGCTCCCCAACAACCCTTTGACCTGACATAGTGGATGGCCACATGAAACCAAACTTCCAATTATTAGGAAGTAAGTTCTACCATACTGTTTGACTATGCAGTGAGTTGCAGTGCTAAGCCTGAAGAACCTACAATGGAGAATTGCAATGTTTTTGGATAAAAAAAACTGCAGTGGAGAATTGTAGTGTTGAGGATGAAGAGCCAGCAGTGGAGAATTGAAATAGTGAGCCTGAAGAACCTGGAGTGGAGAACTGCAGTGTTGAGGCTGAAGAACCTGCATTGGTGAATTGCAGTGGTGAGGCTAAAAAACACCGGGCAATGGAGAATTGCAGTGTTGAGACTGAAGAAACTGCAGTGGAGAATTGCATTGTTGAAGCTGAAGAACCTGCAGTGGAGAATTTCAGTGTTAAGGATGAAGAACCAAAAGTTGAGCATTGCATTGTTGAAGCAGCTGACAAACCCCTACAGTTCCCATTATTATGAACTGGGTCTCCCATACTTTTTGGCTATGCAGTGAATGCAAGGCCTGCCCTAAATTTGCACGCACCCCAATCCCCGTGGAAGAAACGTGGAGGAGGACATCATACAAAAATTTTCCCATTACAAAGGAGCGGGTCTCCTATACTTGTAATACCTATATATTAAGTGAATGGGCTGACAAACATTTCCCCCTGTGGGGAACACATCAACATACTGTGTAAACTTTTTTTTTTACGGGCATCATAAACACCCTTGAAAAAATAACGTGGTTTCCTACACAGTTGCTGCTGGAAAGGTGCAGGTTTTTAGCAGAAATATGGTGGAAGAGTCGTTGGATGAAGTGATCAGGAAAAGGGGCATGATGACTGCAGGAATGGGAACATATAGGATTAATAACAGGGGGGGCTATGAGAGGTATGAGATCCAGGATCCAGCCTACAATGATTAGTCGTTTACCCACCACTAATTACCAGAATGCCTTTGATGCCCGTCAGAAGATAGATGTATCAGATACGCGTTTGAAGCTCAGCATAAAAGATGCCCGTGAGAAATTGGTTGCCAAAGACGCACGTGTCCGTATAAAGGGTAAAGTGCAAGATGCTCGTGAGATGCTTAAAGAGGAGTGCACCGGCCATAGCTATCAACTCACCCGTGGCACAAGCTTCTTCATCTTCACCCATATATATTACCAAGGCCATCCAAATTTCACAGCCGAAAACTATTTTTTCAGGTGTAACGAACACTGTTTAACCCCTTACTGCCATCAGACGTACTATCCCGTCCATGGTACCTGGGCCCGTATGACCATGGACGGGATAGTACGTCCCATGCGATCGGACGTGCTCCCGGGGGGAGCGCAGCCGATCGCGGCCGGGTGTCAGCTGATTATCACAGCTGACACCCAGCACTATGTGTCAGGAGCGGTCACGGACCGCTCCCGGCACATTAACCCCTGGCACACCGCGATCAAACATGATCGCGCTGTACCAGGGGGCACAGGGGAGGATCGCACAGGCAGGGGGCTCCCTGCGCGCTCCCCTGAGACCCTCAGAGCAGCGCGATGTGTCGCGCTGTTCCGAGGGTCCGTCCTCCCTCCAGGTCCCCGGATCCAAGATGGCGCCGGGGTCCTGCAGGGAGGCGGCTTCCTCAGTGCCTGTTGAGAGCAGGCACTGAGAAGCCTGCAGCGATGCCAGAGCGATCGCTGGTGTGACAGAGTGCTGTGCACACTGTCACACCAGCGATCTGCTAAAATACAGTGATGTCACACCCTGGGACAAAATAAAAAAGTTAAAAAAATGAAAATAAAAAGTGGTAAAAAAATCATAAAAAAAAAAAAAATATTCCCCAATAAATTCATTTCTTCCTGTAAATAAAAAAAACAAAACAATAAAAGTACACATATTTGGTATTGACGCGTCCGTAACGACCCCCCTATAAAACTATCCCACTAGTTAACCCCTTTAGTGAACCCCTTAAAAAAAAAAAACTAAGCAAAAAATCAATGCTTTATCATCATACCGCCGAACAAAAAGTGGAATAACACGCGATCAAAAAGACCGATATAAATAATCATGGTACCGCTGAAAACGTCATCTTGTCCTGCAAAAAACGAGCCATCAAATAGCATCATCAGCGAAAAAATAAAAAAGTTATAGCTCGCAGAATAAAGAGATGCAAAAATAATAATTTTTTAGATAAAATTGCTTTTATTCTATAAAAGCCCCAAAACATAAAAAAATGATATAAATGAGGTATCACCGTAATCGTACTGACCCGAAGAATAAAACTGCTTTATCAATTTTACCACATGCGGAATGGTATAAACGCCTCCCCCAAAAGAAATTCATGAATTGCTGATTTTTGTTCATTCTAACCTCCCAAAAATCGAAATAAAAAGCGATAAAAACATGTCACGTGCTCAAACATGGTACCAATAAAAACGACACTTCGTTCCGCAAAAAATAAGACCTCACATGACTCTGTGGGCCAAAATATGCAAAAATTATAGCTCTCAAAATGTGGTGATGCAAAAAACTACTTTTTGCAATGAAAAGTGTCTTTTAGCGTGACAGCTGCCAATCACAAAAACCCGCTATAAATAGTAAATCAAACCCCCTTTATCACCCCCTTAGTTAGGGAAAAATAATAAAATTTAAAAAATTTATTTATTTCCATTTTCCCATTAGGGTTAGGGTTGCGGCTAAAGTTAGGGTTAGGGTTGGCGCTAACGTTAGGATTAGGGTTAGGGTTGGGATTAGTGTTAGGGGTGTGTTAGGGTTAGGTTTGTGGTTAGGGTTGGGACTAGGGTTAGGGGTGTGTTGGGGTTAGGGTTGGAGTTAGAATTGGGGGGTTTCTGCTGTTTAGGCACATCAGGGGCTCTCCAAATGTGACATGGCGTCTGATCTCAATTCCAGCCAATTCTGCGTTGAAAAAGTCAAACAGTGCTCCTTCACTTCTGAGCTCTGCCATGCGCCCAAACAGTAGTTTACCCCCACATATGGGGTATCAGCGTACTCTGTACCCCAAGAGTTATTGTGCAATTTGTCCTATTTCTTCTGTTACCCTTGGGAAAATAAAAAACTGGGGGCGAAAATATCATTTTTGTAAAAAAAAAAATGATTTTTTTGTTTTTATACGGCTGTATGTTATAAACTTCTGTGAAGCACTTGGGGCTTCGTAGCGCTCACCACACATCTAGATAAGTTCCTTGTGGGGTCTATTTTCCAAAATGGGGTCACTTGTGGGGGGTTTCCACTGTTTAGGCGCATCAGGGGCTCTCTAAATGCGTCATGACGCCCCCAGACCATTCCATCAAAGTCTGCAATCCAAAACATCACTACTTCCCTTCCGAGCCCTGACGTGCGCCCATACAGTAGTTTTCTCCCACATATTGGGTATCAGCGTACTCAGGACAAATTGGACAACAACTTTTAGGGTCCAATTTCTCCTGTTACCCTTTTGAAAATAAAATAATTGGGGCGAAAAAATCATTTTTGTAAAAAAAATAAGGATTTTTTATTTTTACGGCTGTACGCTATAAACTTCTGTGAAGCACTTCGGGCTTCAAAGTGCTCACCACACATCTAGATAAGTTCCTTGTGGGGTCTATTTTCCAAAATGGGGTCACTTGTGGGGGTTTCCACTGTTTAGGCGCATCAGGGGCTCTTCAAATGCGACATGATGCCCCACAGACCAATCCATCAAAGTCTGCAATCCAAAACGTCACTACTTCCCTTCCGAGCCCCGACGTGCGCCCATACAGTAGTTTACTCCCACATATTGGGTATCAGCGTACTCAGGACAAATTGGAAAACAACTTTTTGGGTCCAATTTCTCCTGTTACCCTTGTGAAAATAAAATATTGGGGGCAAAAAAATCATTTTTGTAAAAAAAAAAAAAAGATTTTTTATTTTACGTCTGTACGTTATAAACTTCTGTGAAGCACTTGGGGGTTCAAAGTGCTCACCACACATCTAGATAAGTTCCTTGAGGGGTCTAGTTTCCAAAATGGTGTCATTTGTGGGGGGTTTCCACTGTTTAGGCAGATCAGGAGCTCTCCAAACACGACATGGCATCCAGCCAATTCTGCATTGAAAAAGTCAAACGGCGCTCCTTCCCTTCCAAACTCTGCCATGCACCCAAACAGTGGTTTACCCCCACATATGGGTTATGAGCGTACTCAGGACAAATTACACAATAACTTTTGGAGTCTTGTTACCCTTGGGAAAATAAAACTTGGGGTGAAAAGATTAATTTTGTGGAAAAAATATGATTTTTTTAATTTTACGGCTCTACGTTATAAACTTGTGTGAAGCACTTAGGGGTTCAAATTGCTCACCAAAGATCTAGATAAGTTCCTTAGGGGGTCTAGTTCCCCAAATGGGGTCACTTGTGGGGGGTTTCCACTGTTTAGGCACATCAGGGACTCTCCAAATGCAACATGGCGTCTAATCTCAATTCCAGCCAATTTTGGTTGGAAAAAGTCAAATGGTGCTCCTTCCCTTCCGAGTTCTGCCGTGCCCCAAACAGTGATTCCCCCCCACATATGGGGTATCAGCGTACTCAGGACAAATTGGACAACAACTTTTGAGGTCCAATTTCTCCTGTTACCTATGGGAAAATAAAAAAATTAGTGACTAAGAGATAATTTTTGTGGGAAAAAAATAGGATTTTTTATTTTCATGCCTGGGCATTATAAACTTGTGTGAAGCACTTGGGGGTTCAAAGTGCTCACCAAAGATCTAGATAAGTTCCTTAGGGGGTCTAGCTTACAAAATGGGGTCACTTGTGGGGGGTTTCCACTGTTTAGGCTCATCTGGGGCACTACAAGCGGAACATGACCCCCATCAATGTTTGCATTCCAAAACGTTACTGCTTCCTTTCCAAGCCCTGCCATGCGCCCAAACAGTTCCCCCCCCCACATATGGGGTATAAGCGTACTCAGGACAAATTGGACAACAACTTTTGGGGTCCAATTTCCTTGGTTAAAATCAAAAATTTGGGACTAAAAAATCATTTTTTGTGGAAAATTGTTTTGTTTTTTTTCACACCCAGGCATTATAAACTTTTGTGAAACACTTTGGGGTTCAAAGTGCTCACAACAGATCTAGATAAGTTCCTTAGGGGGTCTAGTTTTCAAAATGGTGTCACTTGTGGGGGGTTTCCACTGTTTAGGCGCATCAGGGGCTCTCCAAACACGACATGGGGTCCAATCTCAACTCCAGCCAATTTTAGTTTGAAAAAGTCAAACGGCGCTCCTTCCCTTACGAGCTCTGCCGTGTGCCCAAACAGTGGTTTTCCCCCACATATGGGGTATTGGCGTACTCAGGAGAAATTGCACAACAACTTTATCTGTCCATTTTCTCCTTTTACCCTTGTGAAAATAAAAAAAAGTTTGTAATAGATCATTTTTGTGGCTAACAAGTTAAATATTCATTTTTTCGTTCCACGCTGCTTCAGCTCCTGTGAAGCACCTGAAGGGTTAATAAAATTCTTGAATGTGGTTTTGAGTACCTTGAGGGGTGCAGTTTTTAGAATGGTGTCACTTTTGGGTATTTTCTGCTATATAGACCCGTCAAAGTAACTTCAAACGTGAGGTGGTCCCTAAAAAAATGGCTTTGTAAATTTTGTTGTAAAAATGAGAAATCACTGGTCAACTTTTAACCCTTATAATTTCCTAACAAAAAAAAAATTTGGTTCCAAAATTGTGCTGATGTAAAGTAGACATGTGGGAAATGTTATTTCTTAACTATTTTGTGTGACATATTTCTCTGTTTTAAGGGAAAAAAAATTCAAAGTTTGAAAATTGCAAAATTTTCAAAATTTTCGCCATATTTGCGTTTTTTTCAAAAATAAACGCAAGGTATATCGAAGAAATTTTACCACTAACGTGAAGTACAATATGTCACGAGAAAACAATCTCAGAATCGCGAAGATCCGTTGAAGCGTTCCAGAGTTATAACCTCATAAAGAGACAGTGGTCAGAATTGTAAAAATTGGCCCGGTCATTAACGTGCAAACCACCCTTGGGGGTGAAGGGGTTAAGGAATGCTAATAAACGTAGCTAACCACGAACCTGGGAAACAACAGATTTCCTCTTTACAAGATTTGGACAATGATGGTATTGATGGCGACTTGGAAGTTTCCCACATCACCACCAAGAAGATGAAGATCACAGCTGCTAACACTGTGCAAGAAAGGCCGGGAATGTCTGGAAATTCACTTTCTCTTGGGCAAACTTTACCTCTTACTAAAGTGGTACAGAATGATGCGTACACAGCTCCCATGTCTACTCAGCATGAGACTTAGCCACCTTTATTGCACACAAAGGCTTTAACCAACATGTCACGGACACTTGTCACAAAGGAGGCCAGTTCATGAGTAGGGCTCACTCCAAAAGAGTCTGTCTTTAGCCCTTTAGAAGGCACAAAAATGACCATTAAAAATTTGCATCCAAGAGTCACAGAGGAAGATATTGTGGAGCTTTTCTGTGTATGCGGTGTTAGGATTGGCGGAACACACCAAATAAAAAATAATAATAAGGTGCATTCGCAACCCGGGGTCCACCGTTTGGTATTGGAGAAAATGCAGCTAGCACAATGGCGGAGCAAGGCTGCGAGCCAAAACTATAAATGCACTGAGTTGAACGTCACTCAGTGTGAACAGAAACTAGGTAGAAAGCTCTGTTACTCCACAGAGCGGCAATATAGCAGAGCTCTAGAAGCAATACTCTGTTCGATGTCACAGATGTACAGCAAGCGAGACACTAGTGATATCCCTATCTCTTAACCCCCCAGGAAGTCTAGGCTAGTGTTTGTGCTCATTACGTGACTTTGCTGTGCTAACCGCAAACAGGACGGGAAACAGATACTGAGCCAAGCGGGAATTCCCACCCTACACTGCCTGACAAAAACTAAGTAACACACAGGCACACAGAGTGGTAGCTTATCCACTCACACACAAACACAAATGATAATAGCGTACTGGTGTGCGCTCCTGAGGACCTTTTATACACAAGGCTCATGTTCAGCCAGACAGTAGCTTGCCTGTGGACCAAACAGAAGCTGCCACATCACCAGAGCAGCTGACGTCCGAACATCAATGAGCAAGTGCCACATCACGGGCATGCTCAGTAGGATGAAATCTGGACTTAGGCTGCAGAGCAAAATGCTGCATGTGTAAACCAGTAGTCACCATAGGCTTATCTGGAGATCCAGCAGTAACTACAAATGCAGAACGAGCCTAGGAAAGGCGCTGGGAGCAGAGTCTGTGCTGAGCTGTCATCCCAGCGGCCGAGTTAGAATTGGAGACCACTGCACCACCAGACAAGGCTTGGGATCTTTCCCGTGCAGCAGGAGAATCCCGATGCCTAACATGCGGTTCCTTCAAGTGCATCTGCTTGTTGAGTTCTGGAGTTGCAGAGGTTGTGTTGGCAAGAAAGGAAGATGTAATTGGTGCCTACAAAAAATACAACAGATACCAAGATGGACAACCAATGAAATGCAATCTTCCTTTGAATGGTAGTGTGATAACATCAGACCAGCCCATACTTCTATCATTTAGTGACACCCCATCAAAGAAGGAAGGTGAATCTGGAAGAAACACAACCTCCTCCTCCTCCAGTGTTGCTTAAAATCCTCCAGCTGAAGTTGATCCTGATACTATCTTAAAATCACTCTTTAAATCCTCAGTGTCATCAGCAGTCATCCAACCACCTGCATTTAAGATTAAGCTCTGATGACACCAACACAAATTGGAGACTAATAAGAGAGATTCGCAATTCACATATGGGCCCAGAGACTCCTTTAAAAAAAACCTTCATTTTTCTTCTTCGTTTTTGTTTAGCGCTGATGATCACTAGCAGGTAATTGATGTTTGAAGGAGTCTGGCATCAGACATTGGACAATTAATTTTGTTCCCAGCATTGTAGTACAGTTCACCTTCGTTGTGGGACATTTGCATAATTGCATCAAGAATTTCCATTTTCTCCTTGCTCTAGTATTCTGATACAGCACGATTATGGTTCTACTGTTCTGTCAAGGGAGGCTAAATAAATATTGAATAACTTGTTTAAATTTCTTCAATAATCTGTTTCTACTTAAAATCTTTGTTGTTTTGTAGTTTTAATATCTGGATTCTTACAAATGTATCTCAATATCTTCATATTCCAGTAAATGGAGGGAATTACTAATAATTGTGTTCTAGACAAATAATTTTTTTATGCCTAATTAATGTTTCACACTGTAAAAATGTCATCCAGAACTGTTCAATCATAGCCAATACTTAATGCCCTGCGGCTGAAGCATGTTATGATATCTGTGATCTGAATACAGAGAAATGCTGAAGGGAAATAGATCATGCTAATGGTGATCTAAATACTGAGATGTGTACAGAGGAATGCTAGCAGAACACAGATTGTGGTTTTCTATCAACTTCATCTGCATTTAAAACTTTTTGTTTAATGCTGGTAATTAAAAAAAATAACTAGTGTTGGCAGAGCGCAGTGCCATAACACGACTATCTATTTGCTCTTCCTTAACAACCCTATAATTTTTTTTAAAGTGCTATTTATTTGAAGTCCTCATTGGGAGGGGGGAGACAAAAGAAATGATAGGTGAACTCTGCTGAGACCAAAAACACCGCTTTACAAACAATAACATGGCTGTTGCATCACGGAACACATTCACCCTGGTGATCTAGTTGTGGTGTCTGAAGAGATGTGGACAATGGCTTACTAAAAGTTTTTGTCCAATTTAAAGGAGCGGGTTTCCTATACTTGTAATGCCCATACACTAAGTGTATGAGCTGACAAACATTTTCCCCTGGGGGGTACACATCAACATAATGTATAAATATTTTTTTACCAGCATTAAAAATACCCTTTACCACAATAACATGGCTATTGCATCATGAACCATGGTAATCTAGTGGTGCTGGATGATGAGGATGAGGAGAAGGAGAAGGATGACAGCAGCAAATAGGCAAAATCAGGAATCGTATACCCATGTGTGGGTGTGAAGAGGTGCATGGTAATACAGTTTCCAAAAAAAGACACTGGATTACAGTTTATGTTTCGCTGCTATCATTCGGTGGTGTATAGAAGTCTGGCCCAATCCAGCCCTTGTTCATTTTTATAAGAGTCAGCCTGTCAGCATTTTCAGTTGACAGGTGGATGCGCTTATCAGTTAGAATTCCACCAGCGGCACTAAATATCAGCTCTGACAAAATGCTAGCGGCAGGACAGGCCAGGATCTCCAAGGCATACAGAGCCAGTTCATGCAACGTGTCCATCTTGGATACCTAATAATTATAAGGCACAGAGGAATCACAGAGGACATTGGTACAGTCAGCAAGACACTCCCTCAGCATCTTCCAAAACTTTGCACTTCTTGTGAGAGTACTTCATGCCTCAGGTGTTACAGATCTGCAACTCAAGACTAGGGAAGAAGGGGGAGAAGCTGACCCTGTACTAGGACTAGGCTGAAGCCCTACGATGGAGTGGGCGACCTATTGTGAATAGACCCACCAACATTTCCTAGGCTAAACTCAAATGAAGACCTAAAGGTAGGGGGAAGGGAATCCCTGAACGATCTAGGGACTGGGAACAAAAAAACGGTAACCTCCTAGAAGGAAAATAGAGGAAGCTGCAGAAATGAAAGGAAAACCAAAAAACAAAGCAGGCAGAACTAGAGATCCCAGAACTGCACAAAATCAAACACAGAAAGCTATCAAAGCACCTTGCCAGAACTCTAGCAGATTAACACTGTTCTTCAGCAAGGACTGGGAGGCAGGTGCTGGGTAATAAAGGGTGATACAATCACCTGACCTTAGACAAACCCAGCATCAGGGGAAAAAGACCAGCAGCCAGAAAACCACAACAAGATGGCAGATGGTCAAAACAAAATAGATTCTAACATCAGGCCCTGTGTGATGGGAGGGTCTGCGAAAACTCTCCCAGAACTTTGCCAGTGTTTCCCTGCCTCTGCTGGATTAGAGTTTTGACTCTATCGCCTGTACTCCATAGTTGTCCAATGAACTGTGACCTCTGCCACCAGCGTTTTCAGATGAGAATTTTTTTAATAATTCCTCAACAAGGGCCCTCTGGTACTGCACCATTTTAGTACACCTGTCTGCCTCTGGAGTAAGAGATAAAAAGTACTCCTTTTAGCGTGGGTCTAGAAGTGTCACCAGCCAGTAATGACTGACACCCAAAATTTTGAGAACGCGAGGGTCACGGGAAAGGCAGTGTAACATAAACTCAGCCATGTGTGCCAGTCTGCTAACAGGCAAGACTTCTGTGTCCTCACAAAGAGGACAACTGATCATGCTCTCCTCCTCCTCCCTGTCCTCAGGCCATCCACGCTGAACAGACAGTATGACAATTGTGCATATACAGTTAGGTCCATATATATTTGTACAGAGACAACATTTATTTAATTTTGGTTCTAGACATTACCACAGTGAATTTTAAACAAAACAATTCAGATGCAGTTGAAGTTCAGACTTTCAGCTTTCATTTGAGGTTATCCACATTAAAATTGGCTGAAGGGTTTAGGAGTTTCAGCTCCTTAACATGTGCCACCCTGTTTTTAAGGGACCAAAAGTAATTGGACAATTGACTCCAAGGCTATTTCATGGACAGGTGTGGGCAATCCCTTCGTTATGTCATTCTCAATTAAGCAGATTAAAGGGCTGGAGTTGATTTGAGGTGTGGTGTTTGCATTTGGAAGGTTTTGCTGTGAAGGAAACATGCGGTCAAAGGAGCTCTCCATGCAGGTGAAACAAGCCATCCTTAAACTGCAAAAAACAGAAAAAACCCATCCGAGAAATTGCTACAACATTAGGAGTGGCAAAATCTACAGTTTGGTACATCCTGAGAAAGAAAGAAAGCACTGGTGAACTCATCAATGCAAAAAGATCTGGGCGCTCACAGAAGACAACAGTGGTGGATGATCGCAGAATACTCTCCATGGTGTGAAGAGAAACCCCTTCACAACAGCCAACCAAGTGAACAACACTCTCCAGGAGGTAGGCATATCAATATCCAAATCTACCATAAAGAGAAGACTGCATGAAATTAAATACAGAGGGTTCACTGCACTGTGCAAGCCACTCATAAGCATCAAGAATAAAAAGGCTAGGCTGGACTTTGCTAAAAAACATCTAAAAAAGCCAGCACAGTTCTGGAAGAACATTCTTTGGACAGATGAAACCAAGATCAACCTCTACTAGAATGATGGAAAGAGAAAAGTATGGCGAAGGCGTGGTACAGCTCATGATCCAAAGCATACCACATCATCTGGAAAACACGACGGAGGTAGTGTGATGGCTTGGACATGCATGGCTGCCAGTGGCACTGGGTCACTAGTGTTTATTGATGATGTGACACAGGACAGAAGAAGCCGAATGAATTCTGAGTTATTCAGAGCCATACTGTGTGCTCAGATCCAGCCAAATGCAGCCAAACTGATTGGTTGTCATTTCATACTACAGATGGACAATGACCCAAAACATAAAGCCAAAGCAACCCAGGAGTTTATAAAAGTAAAGAAGTGGAATATTCATGAATGTTCAAGCAGTCACCTGATCTCAACCCAATTGAGCATGTATTTCACTTGTTAAAGACTAAACTTCAGACAGAAAGGCCCACAAACCAACAGCAACTGAAAACAACAGCAGTGAAGGCCTGGGAGAGCATCAAAAAGGAGGAAACACAGCGTCTGGTGATGTCCATGAGTTCAAGACTTCAGGCAGTCATTGCCAACAAAGGGTTTTCAACCAAGTACTAGAAATGAACATTTTATTTACAATTATTTATTCTGTCCAATTAATTTTGGTCCATTTAAAAACAGGGTGGCACATGTTAAGGAGCTGAAACTCCTACACCCCTTATCCAATTTTAATGTGGATACCCTCAAATGAAAGCTGAAAGTCTGAACTTCAACTGCATCTGAATTGTTTTGTTTAAAATTCATTGTGGTTTTGTCTAGAACCAAAATTACATAAATGTTGTCTCTGTCCAAATATATATGGACCTAACTGTAGTACAGTCTAGACAGCATGAAAGTAGCTCCTGTTCTTCCTCCTTTTCCTCTTCCTCATTGTCACCCAATCCATATTGAGATGAGATGAGGCTGGGCTGTGTGTAATCACTCTGTATGGTTCCTTGCTCCATCTCATCAATCTCTGCCTGCAATGCATCCTCACTGATTGTGAGCTGAGAGCGTTTCAGAACACAGAAAAGTGGGCTGGTGAAGCTAATTATGGCGTCTTCGCCACTCACCATCTTGGTGGAGCCCTCAAATGACACAATTTTTAGCCAACAGATAGATGAGGCGTGTCATGGAGATACCACACTGTAAAATATGTGAACTGTATTTTTATTTTTTTCCAGAAAAGTAGTGTCAAGAACTAGTGTAACACACAGCAAAAACAGTTGAATGGAGGCCTGAAATGCCACAATCTGTAGCCCACAGATAATAATAATAATCTTTATTTATATAGCGCCAACATATTCCGCAGTGCTTTACAGTTTAAGTTTCAAACTCAATTCGTAAGTAACAATGTTACCAATACAATAATTAAAGCAAAATAAGACAACCCTGCTTGTGAGCGCTTACAATCTACAATGAGGTGAGGGAGAACAAAGTACAGGAGCTTATTTACAATGATGTATTTACAATCACGGTCGAGCCATCTTGAGGGAGTGGGGAAAGATAGAGATAGTGAATGGGCTATATACACACACACGCACACACACTTAGGCCGGGGTCACACTAGCGACAAAATCGGACGACTGCAAAACGATGAAATATCGCATAGCAGTGGGTCCAATGTTAATCTATGGAGCAGCTCCCACCATCCGATTTTTTGTCGTCCGTTTTATACGTGCGAGTGATTTCGCAGCATGCTGTGATTGTCACCGATTGTGGGTCGACAATCGCCAATGCAAGTGTATGGGTGCGATGAAAAATCGGATTACAAACCGACCGCACGTGTGACTTGCGATAAAATCGCATCGGTGTCCTTTCAAAAAGTCGGCAATTCATCCCTGGCTATACAGTAAAATCACAGTGACAGCTTTAATAAAGACTAGAAAGAATACATATACACACATAGAATACATATATATATATATATATATATACATGTCATTGAGACATGTATATATATATATATATATATATATATATTATTTATTATAGTTCATACACTTCTACATAGTATAATAGCCGGCTTTTGTGAAATTACAGACCCGGCATGAAATGACACATGGTTTACATACAGTTAACAATGTCATTTCATGTAGTTTGATATATGGTTTTCACTAACAATTACATGAGTGTATGTGTGTAAAATTTCATACATGTAGGGGTTAATTAAATGTGTAAATTCGTTGAAAAAAAATGCGTGGGCTCCCGCCCTATTTTCTCCACCAGATAGGCAAAGCCAGCGTGTGGGGCAGATAATAATAGCCTAGGGAGGGTGCATTTATTTTGTGCCCCCCCTGGCAACTAACAACTGCCCCCAGCCATGCCAGAAAAGGCAAATCTATAATTAGATGTTCCCTTTCTGGCACTTAGCCTGTCTATTCCCATTGCACTGTAGCGGTGGCTAATGGGTTAATAATGGGTTAAAGCCATCTTGCTATTGGAAGGTGACTTTAAGCCAGGTTAATAATTTCGAGTTGTCAATTAGACAACTATCATTTATTAATCCTATTGTATGAAATAAAAAAAAACACACACTTTATTAAAAATCATTTTAATGAAATAAACACACAGTTTTTGACCATCTTTTATTTTAATGGTATTCTTACGATTCCCTTGTTCTTCTATAATAAAAAAAAAGAATAAAACAACAATATTCTTACCTATCCAGTGCTCTATCAGGTCCAACGCTGTAATCCTTCAGAAAGGGTTAACTTGTTTACAGCAAACAGCGCAGCTAATGCTGGTAAGCCCCCGAACAAATGAGTTCCTCTCCCAGCTGACAAGAGAGGAAGTGATTAGCTGGGAAGCTTAATTGATTGCTTCCCAGGCTAATCAGTTCAGGTCAGCCGGGGACACCGCACAGCATCAGTGACGTCAGAGGGAGTCTCCAGCTGACCTGAACTGAACGGAGTAGCCTGGGAAGCAATCAATTAAACTTCCCACCTAATCACTTCCTCTCCTGTCAGCCAGGAGAGGAGCTCAATCGTTCGGGGGCTTACAGCTGAGCTACCAGCATTAGTTGTGCTGCTTGCTCTAAACCAGTTAACCCTTTGTGAAGGACTACAGCGTTGGACCTGACAGCGCCGGATAGGTAAGAATATTGTTGTCTTATTTTTTTTTTATTACAGACTTCTCAATTTTTCATATTTCTAAGGCAGTGATGCAATTCATTTTTCATATTTTTCATATTTTCATATTTTGTGTCTGCAAGCTATAGCGCTACAGTGTGCTTCCTTTTTTTCTTAAATATATATGAGTTGGTGACTCTAGGTTTTAGCACCTGTTCACATTGGATCTATGTTTGAATGTGCCGGTCAGTTTTTTTGATGCGCATTCATTTACCTTCTGCCTGAGCACTCCACCTGTTGGTCACAGGCTTTTTAATTACACCAGGTTCATTACCCATCCACAGAGATGTAGATTTTAGTCTGAAGAGAGGATTCATATGTTCCCATACAGACAGACTTTTCTAGGTGAGGTTGGCATAGTTAGGACCTGGGATACGAGAAGAGCCTTAACGTGGCTCCCAGGTACACATAAATTGGCCTTTCTATGCGCTAAGACTTCTCAATTTTTCATATTTCTAAGGCAGTGATGCAATTCATTTTTCATATTTTTCATATTTTCATAATTTGTGTCCGCAAGCTATAGCGCTACAGTGTGCTATCTTTTTTTCTTTCTACAATTTTCATAGTCATGAAAATACAGAAAAATCATTGAATGAGAAGGTGTGTCCAAACTTTTGGTCTGTACTGTATATATATATATATATATGTCTCTCAATGACAGATATATATATGTATTCTATGTGTATATATCTATTCTTTCTTTTGTGATTTAAAAACTATTCATTTGGATCCATTATATGTCGGTTTTGCTAGCCACCGACAAAATCTCGCAAGTCGGATGTCAATCGGATGTGAAACGTACACTTAGATGCGACTAAATCGCATCCTCGCAGTAGAATCAGATGACAGACAGATCAATGTTCATGAAACTTTTGTGTGATAGTCGTCTGACTAAAACGGTCCGATTTTTTAGACGTTGTGTGTGACCCCAGCTTAAAACATAACTTGACTTTGATTAGGGAAAGTGATAGGCCGCGCTGAACAAATGTGTTTTGAGGGAGCGCCTAAAACTATGCAAATTGTGGATGGTCCTAATTTCTCGGGTAGAGCATTCCAGAGGATTGGTGCCATGCGGGAGAAGTCTTGGAGTCGGGAGTGGGAGTTACGGATTAGTGCAGAGGTTAGTCGAAAGTCGTTTGCAGAGCGCTGCGGTCGGTTAAGCCGATAGACAAAAATAAGGGAGGAGATTAAGGGGATGCCACACCGTGGAGAGCTTTGTGGGTGAGAACAAGTACTTTGAACTGGATCCTATAATGAATGCGCAGCCAGTGTAATGACTTGCAAAGAGCGGATGCATCTGAATCCCGATTAGCTAGATAGACGACCCTGGCTGCTGCATTAAGGATAGATTGGAGAGGGGAAAGTCGAGTGAGGGGGAGGCCAATTAATAGAGCGTTGCAGTAGTCCAGATGGGAGTGGATCAAGGCGACAGTAAGAGTTTTTGTTGTTTCCATGGTGAGAAAAGGGAAGATTCTAGAGATGTTCTTTAGGTGTAAGTGGCACAAGCGAGCAATAGATTGTATATGGGAGGTGAAGGAAAGATTAATGTCAAACTTAACACCCAGACAGCGCGCCTGCTGCCGGGGTGTTATTATGGTGGCACCGACAGAGAGCGAAATATCAGATTTAGGGAAGTTAGTAGACGGCGGGAGCAGAAGAAGTTCAGTTTAGGAGAGGTTATGTTTCAGATAGAAAACGGACATGATGTCGGAGACTGCGGACAGACAGTCATTGGCGTTCTTTAGTACAGCGAGGGTAAGGTCAGGGGATGACGTGTATAGTTGTGTGTCATCGGCATAAAGATGGTACTGAATGCCAAATCTGCTTATGGTCTGTCCAACTGAGGCCGTGTAGAGAGAGAAGAAAAGTGGGCCAAGGACTGAGCCCTGAGGTATCCCAACAGTGAGAGGAAGAGGAGATGAAGTGGAGCCAGCGATCAAAACACTGAAGGAGTGGTCAGAAAGATATGAAGAGAACCAGGAGAGGGCAGTATTCTTAATGCCTAGTGACTGGAGCCTAGAGAGTAGGAGATGGTGGTCAACAGTGTTGAAAGCTGCAGAAAGGTCGAGAAGAATGAGCAGATAATGGTCACCATTACATTTTGCTGTCAGAAGGTAGTTGGTCACTTTGATGAGTGCAGTTTCTGTCGAATGTAGGGGGTGGAAGCCTGACTGTGAATGGTCTAGGAGGGAGTGAGTGGAGAGGTAACGGGTAAGGTGGGAGTAGACCAGATGCTCCAAGAGTTTAGAGAAGAAGGTGAGATTGAAGACTGCTCTGTATTTATTTGTGCAGGATGGATAGAGAGAGGGTTTCTTTAATAATGGAGTAATGATAGAGTGTTTGAAGGAGGATGGGAAGATGCCTGAGGAGAGGGAGAGATTAAAGATTGTAGTTAGGTGAGTTGTGATGACTGGAGAGAGAGACTGGAGGAGATGAGAGGGAATGGGGTCGGTTGTACATGTAGTTGGACGAGAAGAAGAGAGGAGTCTGGAGACTTCTTCTTCTGTGATGGGATCAAATGAGGAGAGTGAGCCAGGGGAAATGCAGGGAGGGATGGGAGTCCCAGCACTTGGTGGCTGGGAGCAGATTTCCTGACGGATGTTATCTATTTTCTCTATAAAGTGGGAAGCCAGGTCATCAGCATGAATCTCAGTGATATGTGCTTGTGCTTTTGGCCTAAGGAGGGAGTGAAAGGTGTCAAAAAGTTTATTGGGGTTGTTGGATAGTGAGGAGATTAGGGTGGTGTAGTAGGTCTGTTTGGCAAGGTGAAGGGCAGAGTTATAGGTTCTTAACATAAATTTGAAGTGGATGAAATCTTCTGGTGTGCGAGTTTAACTCCATAAGCGTTCAGCACTCCTAGAGCATCGCTGGAGAAGTCGAGTTTGCTATGTGAGTCAGGTCTGTCTTACTCTGTACTTGAAGGTTCTGAGGGTGAGGGGCGCTACTTGATCCAGGGTGCTTCTCAGTGTGTCATTGTAGTGGTGTACAGATCAGGATAGGTAAAATAGGAGATTGGGGACAGTGATGAGTGTAGGGAGTCTGAAAGTGTATGAGAGTTAATGGCTTGTAGATTTCTGAATGTGTGGTAGGTAGGAATGTGCTGGGGTGGGCGAGGAATTGTGAGCATGAAGGAGAGAATGCTATGTTCAGAGAGAGAAAGCGGTGAGTTTTTTAGGCAGGAGATTGAACAAAGCCGCACAAAAACCAGGTCAAGGGTGTTATTGTCCTTGTGTGTTTCAGTGGTTGAGATTGAGAGCTGTGAGAGGCCGAGAGAAGCGGTTAGTGATAGAAGCTGGGATGCAGATGTGGAAGTGGGGCTGTTTATGGGTATGTTAAAGTCTCCCAGTATAAGAGTTGGAGGTTCTGAGGACATGAAGTGCGGCAGCCAGGCTGAAAAGTGGTCAAGGAACTGGGTGGGTGAGCCTGGGGGCCGATATATGACCACTACTCTGAGGGAGAAGGGACGGAAGAATCTGATGGTGTGGACCTCAAAAGAAGGGAATGAGAGTGATGGAATTGGGGGTATGACCTGGAAGGTGCATTGCGGGGACAGGAGTATGCAGACTCCACCACCAGGTCTGTTTGTGTGTCTCGGGGAATGGGAGAATTGTAAGCCACCATGGGAAATAGCAGCAGGGGAGACGGTGTCAGAATCCTTAATTCAGGTTTCAGTGAGGGCCAACAGATTAAGAGAGTTTTTCAGAAAGTAGTTGTGCAGGAAAGTAAGTTTGTTACATACAGACCATGGATTCCAGAGGGCAAAATTAACCCCTTACTGCCATCCGACGTACTATCCCGTCCATGGTACCTGGGCCCGTATGACCATGGACGGGATAGTACGTCCAGCGATCGGACGCGCTCCCGGGGGGAGCGCAGCCGATCGCGGCCGGGTGTCAGCTGATTATCACAGCTGACACCCGGCACTATGTGTCAGGAGCGATCACGGACCGCTCCCGGCACATTAACCCCTGGCACACCGCGATCAAATATGATCGCGCTGTACCGGGCCACAGGGGAGGATCGCGCAGGGTGGGGGCTCCCTGTGCGCTCCCTGAGACCCTCAGAGCAGCGCGATGTGTCGCGCTGTTCCGAGGGTCCGTCCTCCCTCCAGGTCCCCGGATCCAAGATGGCGCCGGGGTCCTGCAGGGAGGCGGCTTCCTCAGTGCCTGCTGAGAGCAGGCACTGAGAAGCCTGCAGCGATGCCAGAGCGATCGCTGGTGTGACAGAGTGCTGTGCACACTGTCACACCAGCGATCTGCTAAAATACAGTGATGTCCCACCCTGGGACTAACTAAAAAAGTTAAAAAAATAAAAATAAAAATTGTTTAAAAAAATCATAAAAAAAAAAAAATATTCCCCAATAAATTCATTTTTTCCTGTAAATAAAAAAACAAAAACAATAAAAGTACACATATTTGGTATTGCCGCGTCCGTAACGACCCCCCTATAAAACTGTCCCACTAGTTAACCCCTTTAGTGAACCTCTTAACAAAAAAAAAAAAACAAAGCAAAAAATCAATGTTTTATCATCATACCGCCGAACAAAAAGTGGAATAACACGCGATCAAAAAGACGGATATAAAAAAACATGGTACCGCTGAAAACTTCATCTTGTCCCGCAAAAAACAAGCCGCCATACAGCATCATCAACGAAAAAATAAAAAAGTTTGTTACACTCGGTCCCAGCGCTGGCTCTGCACTCCGTTCTGCTCACTCACCTGCCCCAGCTGCTCGTCGACGTCCTGTGTCCTTCTCCACTTCCTGGCACGCTGCTGGCAGGCCTCCAGATAGTCTGCTTAGGACGCGAGGCCGCGCCCACCGTCTCTCTTAAAGGGGCAGCGTGCATTTTTTGAAATAGCTAATTAACCAATGGCTGCGCACTCAGTACTATATCTGGTCACTCCACCATTAGGGGAGTGCCGGAGCAACGTGTTCTATCATTGCTACATCCGGTTCTGTTCCTGATCTGTCTGCGCTGCGTCTGCAGTCTCTGTGCTTCGCTGATACTGTTTGTCTCCTCAGATCATTGCTAACCTGTATCTGGCTATCTTGGACTATCTCGGCTATTACTGGCGCAAGTGTCATCCCGTTCTGCCATCAGCCATCCATACCCGTGGACCGTGACAAGGTCACTGAAGCCAGCCTTCTACCATCCGTTCTGGACCAGGACTTTACCCTTCTCCGTCAAGAACTTTCCACGGACTTTGTAAATACCTGTTACCCTTTTGGTCCCTCTGGGACAGCTGCCACGTGTCCGGGGTCTAACTGGAGGTAGCACCTGTGTCCTCCGGGTATTCCATTCTGGTCCTGTTCGAGGGGCCTTACTACGGGTACCCGGGGCTCACTAGTTACGCCCCCTTCGGAGCCCCCCGGACCGCGGTCTCGAGGTTCCACATTAAAAAATAAAACGAATGTGAACTTCACCACCTCTGCCTCCGCTTCCATTCGTTACAGATTGCTCCGGCCATGGAACCCGCTGGATCCCAGAGATCTCCGACCACGGATCTGTGCCAGGAGGTGACCCGTTTGGGAGTTCAACAGGACAAGATCACGACTTATCTACGCAGCTTGTCTACCCGCATGGATTCCTTGGGGTCCTCGTCTGCACCTGACTCTTCTATCAATAATCAGGTACCAGTTCCCATGGCAAGTCAAGGTCCCCGTCTGGCGGCTCCTACCCGTTTCCAGGGTGACCCTACTCTGTCGGGGTTTCCTCAATCAGTGCACTCTACACTTCGAAATCTTGGGGCATATGTTTGCTTCTGACCGAGCCAAGGTGGGCTTCATCATGTCACACCTGGGAGGAGAGGCCCTCGCCTGGCTAAACCCGCTATGGGAGAGAGGGGATCCGCTGGTTAACAATCCTCAATCTTTCCTAGAGGCTTTTCGCAGGACTTTCGATGAACCTGGTCGCACCACTCCGACTGCCTCAGCTCTGCTCCGCCTGCGCCAAGGTACTCTCACGGTAGCTCAGTATGCTGTTAAATTCCGCACCCTCTCGTCTGAATTATCGTGGAACAATGAGGCCCTGGTTGCTAACTTCTGGGAAGGCCTATCTGGAAGAATCAAGGATGAGCTGGCGGGACGGGACAGACCTACCCTCTTGGAAGAGCTAATATCCTTGGCAAACCGAATTGACCTGCGTTTTCAAGAGCGCTCCATGGATATCAAGCGGGACAAAAGGTCCTATCACCTGGACTCTAGTTTGTACAAAACAGGTACTTCGCCCTCCGCCTCCGAGGCCATGGAGGTGGACCATGTAAGTTTGGCCATCCGCCGCCGGGAGGCATGTCGCAAGGAGGGAAGTTGTTACTACTGCGGTAGTTCTGAACATTTGATCCATTTCTGTCCTAAAAAGTCGGGAAACTCCAGTGCCTAGGTCCGGTAGGAGGGGCCAACCTAGGTAGAGAACAGTCCTCTCCTTCTTTACACATCTCAGTCTCCGTGTCCTATGGAGCAATAAAATTCTCCGAACATTGTCTACTGGATTCTGGAGCTGCAGGGAACGTCATCCAGCAGGCGGTTGTGGATCATTACCGCTTACCAGTCCAGCGTCTTCCTGATCCATTACAGGTGTCCGCCGTGGATGGCAAACCGCTGACCGAGCCCGTCCAGTTTCAAACCGAGTTGGTGGAACGCCGGGTAGGTCTAATGCATACTGAACGAATGCGATTTTATGTATATCCCGGTTTATCCCATCCCATGCTTTTAGGTTTACCTTGGCTCCAGATGCATGAACCAGTCCTTAATTGGAAAACTGGAGAAGTTCTGCGTTGGGGAGATACCTGCATGAATCGTTGCTTAACCCGGATTCAACCTGTTTCGCCTCCAGTCCAGCCTGATACCCTGCCAGGGTTGCCTTCCGTCTATTGGTCCTTCTCTGACGTCTTTGGGAAAAAAGAGGCTGAGAGACTACCTCCACACAGGTCGTATGACTGTCAGATATAGCTTCTTCCAGGAGCATCTCCTCCTCGCGGGAGAGTTTATCCCCTTTCACAGGCAGAGATTCAGGCCATGTCGGACTACATCCAAGAGAATCTGGCTAGAGGATTTATCCGAAAGTCATCGTCACCGGCAGGAGCTGGATTCTTCTTTGTGAAGAAAAAGGATGGATCCTTGCGGCCCTGCATTGACTATCGGGGTCTAAATCAAATCACGGTAAAAAACAGGTATCCATTACCTCTTATTTCAGAGCTGTTTGATCGTCTCCGAGGGGCCAAGATCTTCACCAAATTGGACCTCAGAGGGGCCTACAACCTGATCCGAGTCAGAGAGGGGGACGAATGGAAAACAGCCTTCAACACCCGTGACGGCCACTATGAATACCTGGTAATGCCATTCGGCCTAAGCAATGCACCTGCGGTTTTTCAGGAATTTGTTAATGACATTTTCAGGGACTTGCTCTATACTTGTGTCGTGGTTTACCTGGACGATATTTTGATTTTTTCTGCTGACTTGACGTCACACCGGAGGCAAGTACGCCTGGTCTTACAAAGACTGAGAGAGAACAGGCTATATGCCAAATATGAGAAATGCCTCTTTGAGCAGTCTTCTTTGCCTTTCCTTGGGTACATTGTATCTTCCACAGGATTAAAGATGGATCCGGAGAAGTTGTCTGCAGTTCTCAACTGGCCTCGTCCGTCTGGGCTAAAAGCCATACAAAGGTTCCTCGGGTTCGCCAATTACTACCGGCAATTTATTCCACACTTTTCCACCCGAGTGGCTCCAATCACAGCCTTAACCCGGAAAGGTGTAAACTCTAAGGAATGGTCCTCCGAGGCAGAAGAGGCCTTTGTTTCTCTCAAAAAAGCCTTCGCTTCCGCACCCGTTCTCCATCGTCCTAATTCAAGTGAGCAATTTTTTCTTGAAGTTGACGCTTCTTCCATAGGTGCAGGAGCAGTTCTGACCCAGAAGTCGTCTACCGGGCGGATGATCTCGTGTGGTTTTTTTTCCAAGGTTTTTTCTCCTGCAGAAAAGAACTACTCTGTCGGTGATCGCGAACTGTTGGCCATCAAATTGGCTCTGCAAGAATGGAGACATCTTCTTGAAGGAGCTCATCACCAGGTAATCATATTCACCGACCATAAAAACCTTGCCTATCTCCAATCTGCTTTAAGACTGAATCCCCGTCAGGCCCGTTGGGCATTATTTTTTGCCCGTTTCAATTTTGTACTTCATTTCCGTCCAGCTGACAAGAACATCAAGGCAGACGCACTCTCTAGAGCCTTCTTGCCTCCTGAACTGGAGGAGGAACCTCAGCACATTATTGAACCTTTTAAGTTAGTCTCTGTTGCCTCCACTGATCTGGCCCGGCTTCCTCCTGGGAAGACTTTCGTGTCTGCCTCTGATCGTAGTCGTGTTCTGCGCTGGGGTCATTCTTCTAAGTTGGCTGGCCATGCTGGTCAGAGAAAGACGCAGCAACTCATCTCCCGTTATTACTGGTGGCCTACCATGGGCAAGGATATCCAGGAGTTCGTCGCAGCCTGTCCTTCATGTGCCCGTAACAAAACTGTTAAACATCTACCAGCCGGCAGGCTTCTGCCTCTTCCGATTCCGTCCGCTCCCTGGCAGCACATCGCAATGGATTTCATCACGGATCTTCCCATTTCTTCTGGCTGCTCAGTGGTATGGGTTGTGGTGGACCGCTTCTCTAAAATGGCCCACTTCGTTCCGCTATCTGGCCTCCCGTCTGCTCCAGAACTGGCCACTCACTTCATTCAGCACATCTTCCGTCTACATGGATTTCCTCTCCACATCGTGTCCGACAGGGGCGTCCAGTTCACCTCTAAGTTCTGGAGAGGACTCTGTAAAATGGTAAAAATTGAACTAGATTTTTCTTCTGCATATCATCCCCAGTTTAATTGGCAAGTGGAGAGAATCAATCAAATCCTGGCTGGATACCTGCGTCACTTCGTCAACGCTCATCATAATGACTGGGTAGAATTACTGCCCTGGGCGGAATTCTCCTACAACAACCAAGTAAGTGAATCTTCTGGAAAGTCTCCCTTTCAGATTGTGTTTGGACTGCAACCCGGAATTCCTCTTCCTGTCTCGGGATTGTCTGATGTTCCGGCAGTCGATACCTTGTCTAAGAATTTCTCTGACATTTGGAGAGAGACCAGGTCAGCTTTGGAGAAAGCTTCACAACGTATGAAAACGCATGCGGACAAAAGACGTTTGGAGGCTCCCATCTTTCGTCCAGGAGACAAGGTATGGCTCTCCTCCAAGTACATCCGTCTGAAGTTACCATCGTACAAATTGGGTCCTCGTTTCATTGGTCCCTTTGAAGTCTTGAGACAAATCAACTCGGTCTCTTATAAACTGAAATTGCCTAATTCTCTACGAGTACCTAACTCCTTTCATGTTTCCCTCCTCAAACCAGTAGTGTTGAGCTCCTTCTTTAAGGACCCGGGTACCACTCCTGATCCGGTCTCTGAGGATGATGTTTTTGAGGTAAAACATATCTTGGCCTCTAAGAGAGTAAGAGGTAGGATCTATTACCTGGTGGACTGGAAAGGTTTTGGTCCTGAGGAGAGATCTTGGGAGCCTAAAGAGAACATCCAGGCTCCTCTTCTTCTTAAAAGATTTCACGCAGGCTTGAAAAAGAGGGGGAGTAAAGAGGTGGATACTGTTACACTCGGTCCCAGCGCTGGCTCTGCACTCCGTTCTGCTCGCTCACCTGCCCCAGCTGCTCGTCGGCGTCCTGTGTCCTCCTCCACTTCCTGACACGCTGCTGGCAGGCCTCCAGATAGTCTGCTTAGGACGCGAGGCCGCGCCCACCGTCTCTCTTAAAGGGGCAGCGTGCATTTTTTGAAATAGCTAATTAACCAATGGCTGCGCACTCAGTACTATATCTGGTCACTCCACCATTAGGAGAGTGCCGGAGCAACGTGTTCTATCATTGCTACATCCGGTTCTGTTCCTGATCTGTCTGCGCTGCGTCTGCAGTCTCTGTGCTTTGCTGATACTGTTTGTCTCCTCAGATCATTGCTAACCTGTATCTGGCTATCTTGGACTATCTCGGCTATTACTGGCGCAAGTGTCATCCCGTTCCGCCATCAGCCATCTGTACCCGTGGACCGTGACAAGGTCACTGAAGCCAGCCTTCTACCATCCGTTCTGGACCAGGACTTTACCCTTCTCCATCAAGAACTTTCCACGGACTTTGTAAATACCTGTTACCCTTTTGGTCCCTCTGGGACAGCTGCCACGTGTCCGGGGTCTAACTGGAGGTAGCACCTGTGTCCTCCGGGTATTCCATTCTGGTCCTGTTCGAGGGGCCTTACTACGGGTACCCGGGGCTCACTAGTTACGCCCCCTTCGGAGCCCCCCGGACCGCGGTCTCGAGGTTCCACATTAAAAAATAAAACAAATGTGAACTTCACCACCTCTGCCTCCGCTTCCATTCGTTACAGAGTTATAGCTCGCAGAATAAAGCGATGCAAAAATAATAATTTTTATATAAAATTGGTTTTATTCTATAAAAGCGCCAAAACATAAAAAAATGATATAAATGAGGTATCGCCATAATCGTACTGACCCGAAGAATAAAACTGCTTTATCAATTTTACCACACGCGGAACGGTATAAACGCCTCCCCCAAAAGAAATTCATGAATTGCTGATTTTTGTTCATTCTAACCTCACAAAAATCGAAATAAAAAGCGATAAAAAAACATCACGTGCTTAAAAATGGTACCAATAAAAACATCACCTCGTCCTGAAAAAAATAAGACCTCACATGACTCTGTGGGCCAAAATATGCAAAAATTATAGCTCTCAAAATGTGATGATGCAAAAACTATTTTTTGCAATAAAAAGCGTCTTTTAGCGTGACAGCTGCCAATCATAAAAACCCGCTATAAATAGTAAATCAAACCCCCCTTTATCACCCCCTTAGTTAGGGAAAAATAATAAAATTAAAAAAAAGTATTTATTTCCATTTTCCCATTAGGGTTAGGGTTGCGGCTAAAGTTAGGGTTAGGGTTGGCGCTAAAGTTAGGATTAGGGTTAGGGTTGGGATTAGGGTTAGGGGTGTGTTAGGGTTAGGTTTGTGGTTAGGGTTGGGACTAGGGTTAGGGGTGTGTTGGGGTTAGGGTTGGAGTTAGAATTGGGGGGTTTCCGCTGTTTAGGCACATCAGGGGCTCTCCAAATGTGACATGGCGTCTGATCTCAATTCCAGCCAATTCTGCATTGAAAAAGTCAAACTGTGCTCCTTCACTTCTGAGCTCTGCTATGCGCCCAAACAGTAGTTTACCCCCACATATGGGGTATCAGTGTACTCTGGACCCCAAGAGTTATTGTGTAATTTGTCCTATTTTTTCTGTTACCCTTGGGAAAATAAAAAACTGGGGGTAAAAATATCTTTTTTTTTTTTTAAAAAATGATTTTTTGTTTTTACGACTGTACGTTATAAACTTCTGTGAAGCACTTGGGGCTTCATAGCGCTCACCACACATCTAGATAAGTTTCTTGTGGGGTCTATTTTCCAAAATGGGGTCACTTGTGGGGGGTTTCCACTGTTTAGGCGCATCAGGAGCTCTCCAAATGCGACATGACGCCCCCAGACCATTCCATCAAAGTCTGCAATCCAAAACGTCACTACTTCCCTTCCGAGCCCCGACGTGTTCCCATACAGTAGTTTTCTTCCACATATTGGGTATCAGGGTACTCAGGACAAATTGGACAACATCTTTTGGGGTCCAAATTCTCCTGTTACCCTTGTGAAAATAAAATATTGGGGGCGAAAAAATCATTTTTGTAAAAAAAAAAAAAGGATTTTTAATTTTTTACGGCTGTACGTTATAAACTTCTGTGAAGCACTTCGGTGTTCAAAGTGCTCACCACACATCTAGATAAGTTCCTTGTGGGGTCTATTTTCCAAAATGGGGTCACTTGTGGGGGTTTCCACTGTTTAGGCGCATCAGGGGCTCTCCAAATGCGACATGACGCCCCCAGACCATTCCATCAAAGTTTGCAATCCAAAACGTCACTACTTCTTTTCCGATCCCCGACGTGCACCCATACAGTAGTTTACTCCCACATATTGGGTATCAGCGTACTCAGGACAAATTGGACAACAACTTTTGGGGTCCAATTTCTCCTGTTACCCTTGTGAAAATAAAATATTGGGGACGAAAAAAAATCATTTTTGTAAAAAAAAAAAAAAATTTTTATTTTACGGCTGTACGTTATAAACTTCTGTGAAGCACTTTCGGTTCAAAGTGCTCACCACACATCTAGATAAGTTCCTTTTGGGGTCTAGTTTCCAAAATGGTGTCATTTGTTGGGGTTTCCACTGTTTAGGCAGATCAGGAGCTCTCCAAACACGACATGGCATCCAGCCAATTCTGTGTTGAAAAAGTCGAACGGCGCTCCTTCCCTTCCAAACTCTGCCATTCACCTAAACAGTGGTTTACCCCCACATATGGGTATCAGCATACTCAGGACAAATTGGACAACAACTTTTGGGGTCCAATTTCTCCTGTTACCCTTGTGAAAATAAAATATTGGGGACGAAAAAAATCATTTTTGTAAAAAAAAAAAAAAAGATTTTTTATTTTACGGCTGTACGTTATAAACTTCTGTGAAGCACTTTCGGGTTCAAAGTGCTCACCACACATCTAGATAAGTTCCTTTTGGGGTCTAGTTTCCAAAATGGTGTCATTTGTTGGGGGTTTCCACTGTTTAGGCAGATCAGGAGCTCTCCAAACACGACATGGCATCCAGCCAATTCTGTGTTGAAAAAGTCGAACGGCGCTCCTTCCCTTCCAAACTCTGCCATTCACCTAAACAGTGGTTTACCCCCACATATGGGGTATCAGTGTACTCTGGACCCCAAGAGTTATTGTGTAATTTGTCCTATTTTTTCTGTTACCCTTGGGAAAATAAAAAACTGGGGGTAAAAATATCTTTTTTTTTTTTAAAAAAATGATTTTTGTTTTTACGACTGTACGTTATAAACTTCTGTGAAGCACTTGGGGCTTCATAGCGCTCACCACACATCTAGATAATTTTCTTGTGGGGTCTATTTTCCAAAATGGGGTCACTTGTGGGGGTTTCCACTGTTTAGGCGCATCAGGAGCTCTCCAAATGCGACATGACGCCCCCAGACCATTCCATCAAAGTCTGCAATCCAAAACGTCACTACTTCCCTTCCGAGCCCCGACGTGTTCCCATACAGTAGTTTTCTTCCACATATTGGGTATCAGGGTACTCAGGACAAATTGGACAACATCTTTTGGGGTCCAAATTCTCCTGTTACCCTTGTGAAAATAAAATATTGGGGGCGAAAAAAATCATTTTTGTAAAAAAAAAAAAGGATTTTTAATTTTTACGGCTGTACGTTATAAACTTCTGTGAAGCACTTCGGTGTTCAAAGTGCTCACCACACATCTAGATAAGTTCCTTGTGGGGTCTATTTTCCAAAATGGGGTCACTTGTGGGGGGTTTCCACTGTTTAGGCGCATCAGGGGCTCTCCAAATGCGACATGACGCCCCCAGACCATTCCATCAAAGTTTGCAATCCAAAACGTCACTACTTCCCTTCCGATCCCCGACGTGCACCCATACAGTAGTTTACTCCCACATATTGGGTATCAGCGTACTCAGGACAAATTGGACAACAACTTTTGGGGTCCAATTTCTCCTGTTACCCTTGTGAAAATAAAATATTGGGGACGAAAAAAATCATTTTTGTAAAAAAAAAAAAAAAATTTTATTTTACGGCTGTACGTTATAAACTTCTGTGAAGCACTTTCGGGTTCAAAGTGCTCACCACACATCTAGATAAGTTCCTTTTGGGGTCTAGTTTCCAAAATGGTGTCATTTGTTGGGGGTTTCCACTGTTTAGGCAGATCAGGAGCTCTCCAAACACGACATGGCATCCAGCCAATTCTGTGTTGAAAAAGTCGAACGGCGCTCCTTCCCTTCCAAACTCTGCCATTCACCTAAACAGTGGTTTACCCCCACATATGGGGTATCAGCATACTCAGGACAAATTGGACAACAACTTTTGGGGTCTTGTTACCCTTGGGAAAATAAAAATTGGGGTGAAAAGATCATTTTTGTGGAAAAAATATGATTTTTTAATTTTACGGCTCTACGTTATAAACTTGTGTGAAGCACTTTTGGTTTCAAATTGCTCACCAAAGATCTAGATAAGTTCCTTAGGGGGTCTAGTTTCCCAAATGGGGTCACTTGTGGCGGGTTTCCACTGTTTAGGCACATCAGGGGCTCTCCAAATGCAACATGGCGTCCAATCTCAATTCCAGCCAATTTTGTTTGGAAAAAGTCAAATGGTGCTCCTTCCATTCCGAGCTCTGCTGTGCGCCCAAACAGTGGTTCCCCCCCACATATGGGGTATCAGCGTACTCAGGACAAATTGGACATCAACTTTTGTGGTCCAATTTCTCCTGTTACTCTTGGGAAAATAAAAAATTAGTGACTTAAAGATAATTTTTGTGGGAAAAAAATAGGATTTTTTTATTTTCATGCTCGGGCATTATAAACTTGTGTGAAGCACTTGGGGGTTCAAAGTGCTCACCAAAGATCTAGATAAGCTCCTTAGGGGGTCTAGTTTCCAAAATGGGGTCACTTGTGGGGGGTTTCCACTGTTTAGGCACATCTGGGGCACTGCAAACGGAACATGACCCCATCAACGTCTGCATTCCAAAACGTTACTTCTTCCTTTCCAAGCCCTGTCGTGCGCCCAAACAGTTTCCCCCCCCACATAAGGGGTATCAGCGTACTCAGGATAAATTGGACAACAACTTTTGGGGTCCAATTTCCTTGGGAAAAATCAAAAATTTGGGACTAAAAAATCATTTTTGTGCAAAATTGTTTTTTTTATTTTTCAGACCCAGGCATTATAAACTTTTGTGAAACACTTGGGGGTTCAATGTGCTCACAACAGATCTATATAAGTTCCTTAGGGGGTCTAGTTTCCAAAATGGTGTCACTTGTGGGGGGTTTCCACTGTTTAAGCACATCAGGGGCTCTCCAAACACGACATGACGTCCAATCTCAATTCCAGCCAATTTTAGTTTGAAAAAGTCAAACGGCGCTCCTTCCCTTACGAGCTCTGCCGTGTGCCCAAACAGTGGTTTTCCTCCACATAATGGCTATTGGCGTACTCAGGAGAAATTGCACAACAACTTTATCTGTCCATTTGCTTCTTTTACCCTTGTGAAAATAAAAAAAAAGTTTGTAATAGATCATTTTTGTGGCTAAAAAGTTAAATATTCATTTTTTCCTTCCACGTTGCTTCAGCTCCTGTGAAGCACCTGATGGGTTAATAAACTTCTTGAATGTGGTTTTGAGTACCTTGAGGGGTGCAGTTTTTAGAATGGTGTCACTTTTGGGTATTTTCTGCTATATAGACCCCTCAAATTGACTTCAAATATGAGGTGGTCCCTAAAAAAAATGGCTTTGTAAATTTTGTTGTAAAAATGAGAAATCGCTGGTCAACTTTTAACCCTTATAATTTCCTAAGAAAAAACAAATTTGGTTCCAAAATTGTGCTGATGTAAAGTAGACATGTGGGAAATGTTATTTCTTAACTATTTTGTGTGACATATTTCTCTGTTTTAAGGGAATAAAAATTCAAAGTTTGAAAATTGCAAAATTTTCGCCATATTTGCGTTTTTTTCAAAAATAAACGCAAGTTATATGGAAGAAATTTTACCACTATCGTGAAGTACAATATGTCACGAGAAAACAATCTCAGAATCGCGAAGATCCGTTGACGCGTTCCAGAGTTATAACCTCATAAAGAGACAGTGGTCAGAATTGTAAAAATTGGCCCGGTCATTAACGTGCAAACCACCCTTGGGGGTTAAGGGGTTAAAAGAAGGAGATGAAGGAGTGCAAATAATATTTATAAGATTAGAGTCGTTTTAGTGATGAACGAACGTGCTCGCCACTAGAGTTGAGCGAAACAGGTCAGTCAGATTAAAAAATCGCAGACTTTCGCCAAAGTCGGGTTTCGCCGAGCAAAACCCGACCATAGCGTGAAGTCGGCCATGTCGTCGTCGACCCAAGCGCCAAAGTCGGTTTTCCCATAATGCTTGCAGGCGCCTTTTCTCAGCCAATGAGGAAGGATGCACACTGTGGGCAACGAGATGACATGGGCAGCGGCCACCACCATCTTAGAGAAGGGCATTGCAGTGATTTGCTTGCTTTGTGTGGCGTCACAGTGGCTATAAAAGCCCTGACCGCCGACCGCCATTTTACTTCTGCCGATCTTAGCATAGGGAGAGGTTGCTGCCGCTGTTCCTCAGTAGGGAAAGAGTTTGGCAGGAAAGAAAAGTGATTCTGTGCTTGTGCTGATAGCAATTGTGCTGTACAGTTAGTGTGCAGTGACACAGGAGGATATTGTTGTGTGCAGCAGCGCTAGTTATTAAGCTGCCTGCCAGTGACAGGGGAGGATTTTCTTATTTTCAGTAGCAGAGCTGGTTAATAGGCTGCCAGCTAGCTGTATTGCTGTGTGTACACTGCTGTGCAGACTGCTTTTTACACATCACTAATACTTTTATTCTTTTTTTCTGCACAGTTACCGAGCGTTAATTTTTTCCCACACCATATAGAGCTGTAGGCTCCTCACAGTATCGTGTACCGGCTGGTATCATGGACAAATACATGCTGACTATCTGTGTGTGACTCTGGAAATATATATGGAGATTTACAATTACCCCTACACTGTATACAGATATATGCTTGTGATACAGTACCCTTTTTCTGCTTTTTATATTCTTGTCTAATCCATACTGAGCCTGTGAGCGTCTGTGTGTTACTCCAGAAATATATACGGAGATTTACAATTACCCCTAGACTGTATACAGCTGTACGCTTGTGATACAGTACCCTTTTTCAGCTTTTTATATTCTTGTCTAATCCATACTGAGCCTGAGAGCGTCTGTGTGTGACTCCAGAAACATATACGGAGATTTACAATTTTTTCACTATACTATATACACCTGGGATCTGGTGAAACAGTACCCTTTTTCAGCTTTTTATATTCTTTTCTAATCCATACTAAGCCGGAGAACGTCTGTTTTACTCCGGAAATACAGTATATACGGAGATTTAAAATTACCCCAACACTGTATACGCCTGGTATCTTCTGATACATTACCCTTTTTCTGCTTTTTATATTCTGGTCTAATCCATACTGAATAAAACAGCACAAAAAGGCAGCAAAACTCACCTGCCCAGATCTCAGAACAAATGCACTACAGGGTGCAGCCAGCCCATAAAGCAAGATGTTAGCAGCACAGGTGCAAAATACCAGATTAAACAGCCACTCTTCACATACCCATTCAAGGAGGGGATGACTGCTCAGTATACAATTGCACAATAGAGGCCCATATAGGGTGCAACTGTATACTGAGCAGTCATCCCCTCCTTGAATGGGTATGTGGAGAGTGGCTGTTTAATCTGGTATTTTGCACCTGTGCTGCTAACATCTTGCTTTATGGGCTGGCTGCACCCTGTAGTGCATTTGTTCTGAGATCTGGACAGGTGAGTTTTGCTGCCTTTTTGTGCTGTTTTATTGAATTTTTGGAGACCTTGAGTCTCCTTAGTGGCTAGTGTAGTGTAGTGTAGGTACTTGTAAGCGTGGGGACCTTTGGCGCAGGTTACAAGCTTACGTATTTTGGCCGAAATATTAACTAATACCCCACTATTTTTGAATTTTTTGCACTTTATTTTTCGGGGTGCAGCTGAGTCCAGGCACATTTGGTCTCGCATAAGGGGTGTTCACACTGGTGCGCATTGAGAGTGTACTGGCCAGCCCGCCTAGTCGAATAGTAGGGGCATAATTAATAGGCTGTGAACCGGACACTGTGCAGTATCCTTGTGTGAACGGCACCTTATGCGGGCCTCTATTGTACAATTGTATACTGAGCAGTCATCCCCTTCTTGAATGGGTATGTGGAGAGTGCTGTTTTATTGAATTTTTGGAGACCTTGAGTCTCCTTAGTGGCTAGTGTAGTCTAATCCATACTGAGCCTGTGAGCGTCTGTGTGTTACTCCTGAAATATATACGGAGAATTACAATAACCCCTACACTGTATACGCCTGGTATCTTCTGATACATTACCCTTTTTCTGCTTTTTATATTCTGGTCTAATCCATACTGAGCCTGTGAGCGTCTGTGTGTTACTCCAGAAATATATAAGGAAATATAAAATTACCCCAACACTGTATACGCCTGGTATCTTCTGACACATTACACTTTTTCTGCTTTAATATTCTTGTCTAAAGAGTATGCCACACTAAGCGAGATCGCTAACGAGATCGCTAACGAGATCACTAAAACGTCACTATTTAGCGATCTCGTTAGCGACCTCGTTGTGTGTGGCATGTAACAACGATGTGGCCCCTGCTGTGATGTCTCTGATCGTTCACTAGCGTTCTGGACCGTTTTTTGATCATTGGCGTCCCGCTGGTGAGCCTATATCGCTGTGTTTGGCACCTTTTGCGAACGACGAGCGACCTCGTTTGTGAAGCATATGGGTTTTAGCATCACTGAGTGGATCGCAATATCTGTAAGTTCTCTTTTGCGTCACAGAGAGGATCGCAGAAGTTGCAAAGCAGGCTAGCAGGACGCAGAGAGCAGGAGCGATGCTGGAAATTCCTATGAATCAGAAGCGCTCAGTACATGCTAATGACAGATCCTAACGACCGCCAAAGTCGTTAAAGAGATCGCTGACCGCTGATGAGTCGTTTATGAGATCTGTTTGGCAGCTACTAGTGACCTAAAAGCGATCACACCAACGATCTTGTTAGCTTGCGTCGTTATCGAGATCGCTAAGGAGATCGCTAAGTGTGGCAGTACCTTAAGCCATACTGAGCCTGTGAGCGTCTGTGAGTTACTTCGAAAATATATACGGAGATTTAAAATTACACCAACAATGTATACACCTGGTATACTCTGATACATTACCCTTTTTCTGCTTTTTATATTCTGGTCTAATCCATTCTGAGCCTGTGAGCGTCTGTGTGTTACTCCGGAAATATATACAGAGATTTACAATTACCCCTAGAGTGTATACAGCTGTACGCTTGTGATACAGTACCCTTTTTCAGCTTTTTATATTCTTGTCTAATCGATACTGAGCCTGAGAGCATCTGTGTGTGACTCCAGAAATATATACAGAGATTTTCAATTTTTTCAATATACTATATACACCTGGTATCTGGTGATACATTACCCTTTTTCTGTTTTTTATATTCTGGTCTAATCCATACTGAGCCTGTGAGCGTCTGTATTTTACTCCAGAAATATATACGGAGATTTAAAATTACCCCAACACTGTATACGCTTGGTATCTTCTGATACATTACCCTTTCTCTGCTTTTTATATTCTGGTCTAAGCCATACTGAGCCTGTGAGAGTCTGTGTGTTACTCCAGAAATATATGTAGAGATTTAAAATTACACCAGCAATGTATAAGCCTGGTATCTTCTGATATATTACCCTTTTTCTGCTTTTTATATTCTGGTCTAATCCATACTAAGCCTGTGAGCATCTGTGTGTTACTCCGGAAATATATACGGAGATTTACAATTACCCCTAGACTGTATACAGCTGTATGCTTGTGATACAGTATCCTTTTTCAGCTTTTTATATTCATGTCTAATCCATACTGAGCCTGAGAGCATCTGTGTGTGACTCCAGAAATATATACGGAGATTTACAATTTTTTCACTATACTATCTACACTTGGTATCTGGTGATACAGTACCCTTTTTCTGCTTTTTATATTCTTGTCTAATCCATACTGAGCCTGTGAGCATCTGTGTTTTAATCCGGAAATATATACGGAGATTTAAAATTACCCCAACACTGTATACAGTTGTATGCTTCTGATACAGTACCCCTTTTTCTGCTTTTTATATTCTGGTCTAATCCATACTGAGCCTGTGAGCGTCTGTGTTACTCCTGAAATATGTACCGAGATTTATAATTACCCCAACACTGTATACAGCTGTACGCTTCTGATACAGTACCCTTTTTCTGCTTTTTATATTGTGGTCTAATCCATACTGAGCCTGTGAGCGTCAGTGTGTTTCTCCTGAAATATATACGGAGAGTTAAAATTACACCAACACTATATACACCTGGTATCTTCTGATACAGTACCCTTTTTCTGCTTTTTATATTCTGGTCTAATGCATACTGAGCCTGTGAGCGTCTGTGTGTTACTCTCAAAATTATAGAAGGAGATTTAGAATTTTCCCCTTCACCGTATACAGCTGTTTGCTTCTGATACAGTAGCATATGTCTGCTGGTATTTTGGGTACATTTTCCCAAGTATGAGGAAGTATGGTGGAAGAGGCCACGGACGTGGGAGTGGGGGGCCAGCTGGTACTGATGGTGGTGGTGCATCTGCTGGTAGTGCCAAAAGCACAATAGCACCTAAGGCAGGAGGTGTTGAGCCTGCGTCATCATCTGGCTCAAGAAGGCCTGGAAGGCTCCCTTTTCTGGGAGTAAGTAAACCGCTTTTAAAGCCGGAGCATCAGGAACAGGTTTTGTCTTACATTGCCGAAACAGCCTCCAGCTCTATCGCTTCCTCTTCTGAAGTTTCAAAAAATGCAAGAACTGAGTCATCAGTGCAGGCTCCTAGTCAGGAATGACACCTGTCCTGTTTTCCTTCACCCCCACCAAAAGTGAAGGATGCGGCAGGCCACACTTCAGATTACTCCATGGAGCTCTTTTCAGATACCATGCCTGGGTTATCAAGTCAAAAACTGAATTCCCCAGTCCAACATGAATCTGACATGGAGTGCACTGATGCACAGCCACTGGTAGATGATTCTGCTGGTACATTCACCCATAGCACTACATTGCCCTCGCAGTCTACTAAGCAAGAATCTGACCCTGATGAAACTCCGGTGCCCCTTCCCGCATACAATACCACCTTACACGGTGACACAGAGGAAGGTGCACATGAAATTGAAGAGGAGGTGATGGAAGACCCAGTTGTTGACCCGGAATGGCATCCATTGGGGGAAGAGGGTGCCGCTGGCAATAGCTCAGAAGAGGAGAAGGATCCACTGCAGGCATCGACATCGCAGCAGCGGTTATCTGGCAGGCCCGTAGCAGTCCAAAAACGTGTTAAAAAAACAAAAAGAGTTGCAGGACAGCTTGGCCATACGGTCAAATTAGCACAGCGTGCAAGCCCTGAAAATTTATACCATAGTAGGAAGAGTGCAGTGTGGCACATTTTTGACCAAAATCCTATTGATGAGGCAAAGGTAATCTGTAGGAAGTGCGGAAGGACCTTTAGCCGAGGGAAAAATCTCCGAAATTTGAATACCAGTTGCATGCTTAGACATTTAATTAATATGCACTTGCAAGCGTGGACGGACTACAAAACCTCAGGTAGCACATGTGCACCTGCTCCGACTGAAGGTAGCCACCAACTCTCCATCGCTTCCCCCACTGTAAGCCCACCGGTTAGCACACCACCAGCAAGAAATGTTAAGGTGTCATCGCAAGGCCAAAGCAGTCAGGGAATCAACAATGTGTTTGCAACAAAAGACTGAATCTAGGCCATCACCATCACCACCACAACCATCACCATCACCAACCCCCTCTCAGTCCATCATGTCCATCACTAGTTCACCCATATGAAGCTCTCAAGTCCAGCTCACCCTAGCAGACACTCAGAGTAGGACAAGAAAGTACTCATCCTCTCATCCACGTACACTGGCTTTGAACTGCTACATTACCAAACTGATCTCATTAGAGATGATGCCCTTCCGTTTGGTTGAAAGCGCAGTGTTCCGAGAGCTCTTGGCCTACGCTGTCCCACGCTATGACCTACCCAGTCAGCATTTCTTTTCTAGAAAAGCCATCACTGCCCTCCACCTGCATGGGAAAGACCACATTGTCCATGTGTGGCACCCCTGAGGGCTCAGTCGCCACAGAGGTATTGCACCTCACCCAAAGGTGTGATACCCCATTCCCAGGTAAGGAGGGAGCACCACCTGGGACTCTAACACCTGCACCCAACACACACTAGAACAGCTGGGCACCCTGGACGGACCCTTCAGGAGTATAGTCTCATCCCAGACAGAGATAGGAAGGGGTGTATGGGTGGGTGGAGTAAGTAGCAAGGAGGAGTGAAGTTTGAGGAAGCAGTAGGCAGGATTAGAGAGTCCTGTGGAGTAAGAGGAAGGAGAAGGACGTGTGTTGAGCAGCTCCCAGTGAAGGTACGCTGCATTGGGAAGAGAAGGATTCTGGATAGAGACTCAGAGGGACTAGAAGCCAGGAAGGGCTTAGTCCTAGAGAAGTGGGAAGAAGGAAGCAAACGAGAAAGAAAGAAAACCTTTGGGAGTGAGAGAGAGGAAGAAGTCTTAGGGATACGGAGAGAGCAGAAACCATTCGTTGGTCCCGGTCTGTTGGCAGAGGGACTAGGTCGCAAGAGGGAACTCGACCCATAGAGTAGTGGAAGAACTTCATGATTTAGCTAGCAAGTCGACTGCTGTGATACCCTCAGGGATCACAGTCAATAACCACCATTAACTTCTCCGAGAGGCAGCTATATAGAATCAAGAGGAATGCAGAAATAAGCCGTTGTCCTAGAGGATTCGCAGCCGCTGATCTGAGACACTGTTGGTGAAGGTGCTGTAGGATAGAAAGGAGTGGAAAATCAGCACAGGGAGACGGCCAGAGAAAGAGACACATGTTGCCCTTAAGTTGACTGCACTTGAATGAAGATGTTTTATTGCACAAGCTATAATGTTTTACTGCACTTGAATCTTTTGCCTCTTTTATGACCGTTGTGTACGAATAAAAGTGTTACTATATTTGTATTATACAGTACCTGACAGAAGTTATGTCGCTTATATATGTTATGTAAATCAAAGCTTATAACCTGACGTTAAATTCATCCATTGGTTTTATAAATTACTCTTTTGAAAGCTGAAACCCTCCTAAATTTGGTTTAGGTTAAGAAAATAAATTGGCATCAATGCTGAAATATTGATCATTTAATGAACATAGAATGGTCAGATTTTGGCAAGACAAAAGTTTTGTCACCCACAGAAAGTAATGTGATATTCAAACAAATAATTATCTTAAAATACAAATATATTGTAATGTATGTGATACAGTTCATATAGCGTCTTGTGCTTGGGTGCGATGAAAATACTTGAGACACAGGTTGGAAAAGAAAGTCTTGTATTGCTTCATACAAATTGGCAAAAATAAACACACAGGTTGCAAACACAGAAGCAGGAGACACAGCAGGCCAAAGTAATCTAAGTTCATCAATAACTCTCCACAACAGATTCAGATCTTCTTCTATGTTACCGCAAGTCCATGCAACCGTGAGGCTTTCAAGAGCAGAGTTCAGAGTCCACAAGAGCTCCAGAGTTTCTCAGTAGAAATGGCTGGAGTACAAAGTCCAAGGCTTCAGGAGTCAGAACACAGGTTCACTGCAGGCCAGATTCTGAAGCACTGATTGCTCAGGTGTGGCTGTTTAAGAAGCAAACGGAGAGAATCAGGGCGGGAACATACAAGCTGGAAAACTCCATTTTAACTGAGGGCAAGATAGCTGCAGCAAAACAGAAAGCAAAATGGCCGACGAACAAACTGAGTTTCAGAAACAGATATACAGAACCTTACATTACTCCCCCCTTAGGGGCAACCTCCGGATGACCTCAGACCAGGCTTATGTGGGTACCTCTGATGAAACTGACGGAGCAAGCGAGGAGCATTAACGTTATTGACTGGTTCCCATGAGTTGTCCTCCACTGGGTAGCCCTGCCATTTGATCAGATATTGTAACTGATTTCTATACAACCTGGAATCTAAAATCCTTTCCACCACAAATTCTTCCTGACCATCGACTAGCACTGGGTCAGGGCAAGGAGAAGAACGTCCAGGAAACGTATTGGGTGTTGCAGCCTTTAGTAGGGATACATGAAAGACAGGGTGGATTCTCATAGTTCTGGGCAATTGAAGACGACAAGCAACGGCACTTATAATCTTACTGATTTTATAGGGTCCAATGTACTTATGTCCCAACTTAGATGATGGAATCCTTAACTTAAGATTTCTGGTTGACAGCCAGACCAGGTCTCCTACCTTAAAAACTGGTGCAGGTTTACGAAATTTATCTGCTGCCTTCTTGTACCTTTCCTGAGCCGATTCCAGATTCTCCTTTAGAAGATCCATATTCTTCTGTAAAGTCGTGACTCTTTCAGCCACTGCTGGCAAAGGCGTCTCTATGGGAAATCGTGGTAGAATATTAGGATGATAACCTAAATTAGAGAAAAAAGGAGACTGTTTAGTGGAGGCACTCTGAGAGTTGTTGTAAGAGAACTCAGCCAATGGAAGTAGATCCACCCAATCATCCTGTAGGTGGCAGATAAAACAGCGGAGATACTGCTCCAGGGTTTGATTGGTTCGTTCGGTTTGTCCATTAGTCTGGGGATGAAAAGCAGAAGAAAGGTTTACTTTAATGTCCAATGCTGCACAGAAATTTTGCCAAAACCTAGAAGTGAATTGCACCCCTCGATCCGAAATAACCTCATCCGGTACTCCATGTAAACGAAACACATCTTTAATCATCAAATCTGATGTCTGTTTTGCAGTGGGTAAGCCGACACAAGGGATAAAATGAGCTGCCTTTGTTAAACGATCAACCACCACTAGAATAGTGTTCTTCCCTTGAGAGGTTGGTAATTCGACAATGAAGTCCATAGAAATGGATCCCCACGGGCGGGACGGGGTGGGAAGAGGCTGTAACAGACCAGTTGGTGAAGAGCGAGGTGTTTTGCATCTTGCACAAACCTCACACGAAGTGACATAATCCAAAACATCCTTCCTACAAGTGGGCCACCAAAAGAAACGAGAAAGAAATTCCTGTGTCTTTAGAATTCCTCTATGCCCGGCTATTTTGGAATCATGAATGAGTTGCAATACTCTCAATCTGATTGTTTCAGGTATATACAGACGTTGTCCCAGAATCCACACACCATTCTTAAAGACAAGACTTACGTCCCTTGGGGGTTGAGCCAAAAAAGAATCCGCATGGTATGCTTCCTTGATGTCTTTAATTAGGTCTTGATGATGAATCACTCCTAGGAATCTAGAGTCAGGAAGAATAGTCTTAGGAGGAGTAATTGGACGTGTCTCTGCTGAGTAAATCCTAGAGAGTGCATCAGCCTTTCCATTGCGCGATCCTGGTCTATAAGAAATAATAAAATTAAATTGGTTTAAGAAAAGATTCCAGCGAGCCTGGCGAGGAGTCAGGCACTTAGCCGACCTGATAAACTCAAGATTACGATGATCTGTCAGAACGACTATTTGCTGTGCAGCTCCTTGCAGAAGGTGTCTCCATTCTTTGAAGGCGGCAATAATGGCCAACAACTCTCTATTGCCCACATCGTAGTTCTTCTCAGCCGAAGACAACTGCTGGGAAAAGAAGGCACAGGGATGCAAGACATTCTTCTCACCTGTTCTCTGAGAGAGTATAGCTCCCACGGCACAGTCTGAAGCATCCACCTCTATTATGAAGGCAAGCTCTGGGTTGGGATGTACTAGAATAGGTGCAGTGGTAAATTTATCTTTTAGACGGGAAAATGCTTCCTGGGCTTGGGGAGTCCAGGAGAACTTAGACTCTTTCCGGGTAAGTTGGGTGATAGGTGACACTACCTCAGAGAAATTTCTAATGAAACGTCTATAGAAGTTTGCAAACCCGATGAAGCGCTGTACCTCCTTCACATTTCTAGGACTTGGCCAATCATTGATGGCTTGGGTTTTACTTCCATCCATACTAATTCCTTGTGTAGACAGTACATACCCCAGAAATTGAATTTCGGTCTTATGGAATTCACACTTTTCAAGCTTGATGTAAAGATGATTTTGTCTTAGACGTTCCAAGACCATTCTCACATGTCCATGATGTTCCTCTGTGGAGTTAGAAAAATTAAAATATCATCCAAATAAATTACCACGAATGTATCTAGGAGATCCCTGAAGATGTCATTCACCAAGTGTTGGAAAGAGGCTGGGGCGGTACTCAGACCAAAAGGCATAACCAGATATTCAAAGTGTCCATAGCGTGACCTGAATGCAGTCTTCCATTCATCCCCAGGTCTAATACGGACTAAGTTATAGGCCCCACGAAGATCTAGTTTAGAAAAAATTTTAGCATGTCGCACTCTCTCCAATAACTCAGGGATTAAAGGCAATGGATAACGGTTTCTAATAGTAACCTTATTAAGTTCCCTATAGTCTACGCATGGTCTCAGGGATCCATCTTTCTTCTTTACAAAGAATATGGGTGCCCCTGCAGGAGATGAAGAGGGGCGTATGAAGCCCTTGGCTAGATTTTCGTCTATGTACTCTTTTAAAGCCTTCAGCTCGGGCCCCGCCAGGGGGTAGATCTTACCAAAAGGTATCTCTGCTCCAGGCAATAATTCAATTGGACAATCATATGGACGGTGAGGAGGAAGCTGGTCAGCATTCTTCTTGTCACATAAATCCACATAGTCCTGGTATACAGCTGGTAATTCAGGGACTGACATGGTTCCTTTAGGAACAGAGCAAGCTGAAATTTTTTGACTCATCTGTTTCTCTGGGAAGTGTAATTCCTTGGTCTCCCAGTTAATGGTAGGATTCTGAGCCTGCAGCCATGGTAGCCCTAGAATAATGGGAAAGTGAGGAGAAGAGATAAGCATAAAGGACAGTTTCTCTTGATGATCTTTACCCATAAGAACCTTTAAAGGCTCTGTTTCCTGATCCACTGGTCCAGAGGTCAGCAGGGAGCCATCCACAGTTTCCATCTGTACGGGAGCAGCCTTCTTCACTGAACGTATTCCCTGTTTTAGAGCAAAGGAGACATCCATAAAATTTCCACTTGCACCTGAGTCGATCATGGCAGAGCTAGACACCCAGGCTGAGTCAACCCAGAGTTTGATGGAAAGAAAACAGTGAGAATTGTTTTTCTTACAACTCAGCTGGGACACCGCTGAGGAAACTTGAAAGATGGCAGCATTTACACAGTCAACGTCCTCAGAGGTAACGGAGTTTAAGTCCGAGAAATCAAGATCTGCTGCGGCAGCTATCTCTGGAGCCTGAGGCTCGGACCTGACAGATCCCCTCTCACAACATTCACAATGAATGAGTGCTGCAGTAGTCTTGCGAGAACGGCTGGGACAGTTAATAATAAAGTGCCCTGACTTACCACAGTAAAAACATAGATTCTCCTTAAAACGATGTTCCTTGCGTGCATCACTAACCCGTCGTAGCAAAGAGTCTACCTGCATGGGTTCAGGTTCAGGTTCCCGTGTAATCCTATTCAAAGGTTCCTTAGCTGGAGAGGAAGGTAGGAAAAGGTTAGTACGATTGCTTTCGAACCATCTCTCTTGCCTGCGTTCAGTTAAACGAGTATCAATACGGATGCAGTAGTTAATAAAGTCACCTAACGCAGTGGGAGGGTCGGCACGAGCAAGTTCATCCTTAATTAGTGGGGATAACCCCTTTCGAAAAATAGATTTTTTGGCGGAATTGTCCCAGGTGGTATCAAGGGCCCATCTCCTGAAATCCAAGGCATATTCAGCTACTGAGTGCTTACCTTGGCGCAAAACTAACATGGCTGCTTCAGCTGTTGCACCTCGATTGGGGTCATCAAACACCTGCCCCATGGCTGAAATAAAGTCATCAAGGTGATTCAAACAATCATCCTCAGTCTCAATCAGAGGGTTTGCCCATATCAAAGCCTTGTTGGTAAGCAACATAATTATAGTAAGCACCTTAGATCGTTCAGTAGGAAATTGTGAAGCATGTGCAGAAAAAAAAAGATTACATTGATTAACAAATCCCCTGAATTTTTCACGTTCACCACCAAAACGAAAAGGGGGCAACTTGGGAATCCCAGAACTCGGGGCCATGGCAGGAGCCTGGACTCGCCCCTCTAGAACCTCAATCCTGGCTCGCAAATCCTGAGTAGTCTGTCCAACCACTTGCAAATTGTGATTATTTAGGTCCTGAAGATTTGTAAGACGGGTCTTTATATTCTGCAAATCTGCAAGGATATTATCAGTCACTCCACAAAGTTCCTTTATGCGGGCCTCCATTTTCCAGATCTTTTAAGACAGGATACTGGAAGAAGAGGAGAGAAAAAAAAACAATAGTGTTCACCTGTGGCAACACTGAAGAAAGAAAAAACTTTAAGGGAACTGCTCACCTGGAATGGTTGTGAGAAGTCACAACCACTATCATCACAGAAAGCTTTCAACCAGACATCTGATATCCAGAGTTTCAGCAGACAAAAGAGAAGAGAAAAAAAAAACAATAGTGTTTACCTGTGATAACTCTGCAGAAAAAAAAACTTAAGGGAATTGCTCACCTGGAATGGTTGTGAGAAGTCACAACCACTGTTATCACAGAAAGTACAACCGGACATCCGATATCCACAGTACAGCAGACAAGCCTTTCCAGACCCAGCAGACACTAACGTTAGGCTTCAGAATCTTGTAATGTATGTGATACAGTTCATATAGCGTCTTGTGCTTGGGTGCGATGAAAATACTTGAGACACAGGTTGGAAAAGAAAGTCTTGTATTGCTTCATACAAATTGGCAAAAATAAACACACAGGTTGCAAACACAGAAGCAGGAGACACAGCAGGCCAAAGTAATCTAAGTTCATCAATAACCTCCACAACAGATTCAGATCTTCTTCTATGTTACCGCAAGTCCATGCAACCGTGAGGCTTTCAAGAGCAGAGTTCAGAGTCCACAAGAGCTCCACAGAGTTTCTCAGTAGAAATGGCTGGAGTACAAAGTCCAAGGCTTCAGGAGTCAGAACACAGGTTCACTGCAGGCCAGATTCTGAAGCACTGATTGCTCAGGTGTGGCTGTTTAAGAAGCAAACGGAGAGAATCAGGGCGGGAACATACAAGCTGGAAAACTCCATTTTAACTGAGGGCAAGATAGCTGCAGCAAAACAGAAAGCAAAATGGCCGACGAACAAACTGAGTTTCAGAAACAGATATACAGAACCTTACATATATGTTGCTTAACATTGGTGAATTAAGTTGTGGTGCTATTAGAGTCATATTTAATATTTTGTGTGACTTCCATGAGCTTGAAGGACTGCATCCATGCGGTTCAACAATGATTCATACAATTTATTAATGAAGTCATCAGGAATAGCAAAGAATGCAGTCTTACATGCCTCCCAGAGTTCATCTAGATTCCTTGGTTTTGTCTTCCAAGCTTCCTCTTTCATCCTACCCCAAACATGCTCAATGATGTTCATGTCTGGTGACTGGGCTGGCCAGTCATTGAGCAACTTGATCTTTTTTGCCTGGAGGAACTTTGTTCTAGAGATGGATTTATGTGATGGAGCACCATCCTGCTGCAAAATTTGACCCCTTTTATGATTTGGAATGTAAGAGGTAGCTAATACATAGTAACGTAGTTATTAAGGTTGAAGGAAGACTTTAAGTCCATCTAGTTCAACCCATATCCTATCCTAACCTGCCCTAACATGTTGATCCAGAGGAAGGCAAAAAAAACCCAAGTGGCAAACAGTAAGTTACACATTGGGGACAAAATGTCCTTCCCGACTCCACATAAGGCAATCAGACTAGCTCCCTGGATCAACGCAATATCTAGGAAACTAGTGAATATAGCCTGTAATATTATACTTTTCAAGAAAGGCATCCAGTCCCTTCTTAAATTTTAGTAGGGAATCACTCATTACAACATTAGACGGCAGAGAGTTCCATAGTCTCACTGCTCTTACAGTAAAGAATCTGCAACTGTGATTATGACTAAACCTTCTTTCCTCCAGATGTAGAGGATGCCCACTTGTCCCCGTCACAGGTCTAAGAGTAAAAAGATCATTAGAAAGGTCTTTGTACTGTCCCCTCATATATTTATACATTGTAATAAGATCACCCCTAAGCCTTCGTTTCTCCAAACTAAATAACCCCAAGTGTAATAACCTGTCCTGGTATTGCAGACCCCCCTAATAACCTTGGTCGCTCTTCTCTGCACCCGCTCCAGTTCAGCTATGTCTTTCTTATACACCGGAGACAAGAACTGTACACAGTATTCTAAGTGTGGTCGCACCAGTGACTTGTATAGAGGTAAAATTATGTTCTCCTCATGAGCATCTATGCCTCTTTTAATGAATCCCATTACTTTATTTGCCTTGGCAGCAGCTGCCTGACATTGGCCACTAAATGTGAGTTTGTCGTCCATCCATCACCCAGGTCTTTTTCAGTGACAGTTTTGCCCAATGTTTTACAATTAAGCACATAATTATACATCTTGTTTGTTCTACCCAAGTGCATGACCTTACATTTATCCCCATTAAAGCTCATTTGCCATTTATCAGCCCAAGCTTCTAATTTACATAAATCCTCCTGTAATATAAAATTATCCTCCTCTGTATTTATTACCCTGCAGAGTTTAGTATCATCTGCAAATATTGAAATACTACTCTGTATGCCCCCTACAAGGTCATTAATAAATATGTTAAGGAGAAGCGGCCCCAATACTGACCCTGTGGTAGCCCACTGCTAACCGTGACCCAGTCCGAGTGTGCTCCATTAATAACCACCCTTTGTTTCCTATCCATGAGCCAGTTCTTAACCCACTTACACATATTTTCCCCTATCCCCATTGTTCTCATTTTTGTATCAACCTTTTGTGTGGCACCGTATCAAAAGCTTTTGAGAAGTCCATGAACACCACGTCCACTGCGTTCCCTTGGTCAAGTCCGGAACTTACCTCTTCATAAAAGCATAAAAGCTTATCAGATTAGTCTGACAAGAACGGTCCCTCGTAAACCCATGCTGATACTGTGTCATGAGGTTATTCAGCCTCAGATACTCCAATATAGTATCCCTTAAAAAAAACCTCCAGGATTTTACCCACAGTAGATGTTAAGCTCACTGGCCTATAATTTCCAGGTTCAGTTTTTGCCCCCTTTTTGAATATTGGCACCACATTTGCTATACGCCAGTCCTGTGGTACAAGGAAATATTCGTGTGCACAACCAAGGGTGCGGTGACCGAGTAGGTTCCCACACCGTGACTAATTAGAATAATAACTCGGCACTCAGCTTAATTATATTTTGTGTTGGGGTATTTATTCACAGTAGTAACAAGAAACGTTTCGGTCCTGCATCATGGACCTTCATGAGTCACCAGTGGTGGTAGTGGAGTGAGTGATCATAGACAATAAATGTCTTAGTAATGCCAATTACCTGAACCAGCTGTGATAGTGATCATAGAGAGTAGATGTCTCAGTAATGCTGGTAGCCTGATCCGGCTGTGAGGAGAGATCTTTGTGTGGGACGCAGCATCCACTGCAAGTCCAAGATCACTATCACAGCTGGTTCAGGTAATTGGCATTACTAAGACATTTATTGTCTATGATCACTCACTCCACTACCACCACTGGTGACTGATGAAGGTCCATGATGCAGGACCGAAACGTTTCTTGTTACTACTGTGAATAAATACCCCAACACAAAATATAATTAAGCTGAGTGCCGAGTTATTATTCTAATTAGTCCTGTGGTACAGACCCCGATATTATGGAATCTTTAAAGATTAAAAATAATGGTCTATCTATGACTGTACTTAATTCCTGCAGTACTCAGAGGTGTATCCCATCCTGGCCCGGGGATTTGTCAATTTTAGTGATTTTTAGACGCCGCCGTACTTCCTGCTGGGTTAAGCAGGTGACATTTAATGGAGAAATTTTTTTATCACTGATCATGTTATCTGTCATGGGATTTTCTTGTGTAAATACAGTTGAAAAAAAGTCATTTAGCATATTGGCTTTTTCCTCATCCTCATCCACCATTTCACCCAGACTATTTTTAAGGGGACCAACACGATCATTTATTAGTTTCTTGCTATTTATGTAGTTAAAGAATATTTTGGGATTATTTTTACTTTCTCCGGCAATGAGTCTCTCTGCCTCAATCTTTGCTGTCTTGATTTGCTTTTTACATAATTTATTCAATCTTCTGTATTTATTTAATGCCTCATCACTACCTACTTGCTTTAATTCCCTAAATGCTTTCTTTTTGTCACTTATTTTGCCCCTTACAGCTCTATTTAGCCATAGTGGTTTCCTCCTAATTCTAGCATGTTTATTCCCATAGGGTATATACTGTGCACAGGTCCTATTCAGGATGCTAATAAACGTCTCCCATTTTATTTGTGTATTTTTATGTCTCAGGATATCATCCCAGTTTATTGCACCAAGATCATCTCTCATCCGTTGGAAATTTGCCTTCCTGAAGTTTAGTGTACTTGTAACCCCTCGACTACACATCTTATTAAAGGATACATGAAAGCTTATTATTTTGTGATCACTATTACACAAGTGACCCCAACCCTTATATTTGATATGTGGTCTGGCCTATTGGTTAATATTAGGTCTAGCAGGGCCCCCCTCTTGTTGGGTCCTGAACTAGTTGTGAAAGGTAATCGTCTCTCATAGTTGTCAAAAACCTATTACCTTTGCTGGAACTGCAGGTTTCTGTTCCCCAATGTATTTCAGGGTAGTTGAAATCCCCCATAATAATGACTTCTCCTTGAGTCGCTGCTTCATCTATTTGCTTTACGAGTATATTCTCTGTTGCTTCCATTATTTTAGGAGACTTATAACAAACCCCTATCAGTAATTTATTATTTTTCCCCCTCCCCTAATCTCCACCCATAGAGACTCTACATCTTCATTAGATTCACTGATATCACGCAGGATGGGTTTTAAGGATGATTTTACATATAAACACACACCCCCACCTCGCTTATTTTTACGGTAATTTCTAAACAGACTATAGCCCTGTAAATTAACCGCCCAGTGGTGGCTCTTATCCAGCCAAGTCTCAGATATCCCCACCATGTCATAATTATGTTCCAACAAAATTAATTCTAATTCTGCCATTTTGTTTGTGAGGCTTCTGGCATTAGTATACATGCACTTTATGTATCTCTCTGTACCTCTATTCTTTCTTAAATTATTAACTGTTCTAACCCCACCCCAAATGTCATTATTTGTGCCCAGGTCTCTATCTGCACTGCCTTCCCCTCCGATAAAATGAATACCCTCCCCCCTAGTCCCTAGTTTAAAGACTCCTCCAACCTTCTAGCCATTTTCTCCCCCAGCACAGCTGCACCCTCCCCATTGAGGTGCAGGCTGTCCCTAGCATAGAACCTGTAGCCAACTGAGAAGTCGGCCCAGTTCTCCAGGAACCCAAACCCCTCCTTCCTACACCAATTCTTGAGCCACTTATTAACCTCCCTAATCTCCCGTTGCCTCTCTGGTGTGGAAATACCACGTTGGAGGTCCTTGCTTTAAGCTTGCAGCCTAATTCCCTGAAATCTTCTTTAAGGACCTTCCACCTACCTCTAACTTTGTCATTTGTGCCAATGTGCACCATGACCGCTGGGTTCTCACCAGCCCCTCCCAGTAATCTGTCAACCCGATCAGCTATGTGCAGGACTCGAGCGCCAGGTAGGCAGCACACTGTTCGACGATCCCTGTCTTTGTGACAGATTGCCCTATCTGTTCCCCTAATAATTGAGTCCCCCACTACCAGCACCTGTCTGGCCTGCCCTGCTCTCCTAATTCCCCCCTTACTGGAGCAGACACTCCTCCGGCTTTCAGAGGACGTGCCTGGCTGCAGCAGTGCTACCCCTGTACTGACACCCCCCTCATCTGCCAACTTTGGAAACTTATTGGGGTGTGCCAGATCAGGACTAGCCTCCCTGGCGCTCTTCCCTCTACCCCGCCTTCTGTCACCCAGCTTCCTACTTCAGTGTCCTGCAGCTCCATCCTAGCATCCCCCCTCATCTATCCCATTGAGCATCTGCTCAGTGAGCAGAAGACTCCTTTCCATATTGTCTATGGATCTCAGTGTTGCCAGCTGCACATTTAAATCCAGTATTTGGGCTTCCAAATGCACAACATGCTCACATCTCGCACAGCAGTATGCACCCTCGACCGGCTGTTCAAGGACTGTATACATGTGGCAAGATGTACAATGGATGGCATTGGCAATAGTGGAGCACATTTCTAATGGGGATTTCACCAGACAGCAAAGAAAGGTAAAAATAAATAAAAGTATTAATAAAATATAACAGCAATTCAGTAATTCCTCTCTTGTCAACTCCCTGAATCCAAAGTCACTGAATCTCAAGTCACACTTACCACCGTTCACACTTGCGCACCGGTCACACTCAGCTCGCTCACACTCGCTGAAGCAGAAGATTTAAAGAGAGATTTTTTTTTTCCCTCTTCAACAGCAAACCACCCCGCTGCTCAAATGCACTTCCTAAAATACTTCTTGATATTTTAGGCTATTGATATTGCCTTCCACCTTGCAAATGTTTCGCACACTCCATACTGAATTTAACCCCAGACCATGATCTTTCCACCACCAAATTTAACTGTTTTCTGGGTGTATTTTGGATCCATATGGGCTCCAGTAGGTATCCTGCAGTATTTTCGGCGGCTGTGGTGTAATTCTACTGAAGATTTATCAGAGAAATCCACCTTCTGCCACTTTTCCAGCATCCATCTGTTTAGCAGGCTGTGGGAAATGCTACATGGTTTTTTATTTGCCTTTTGTTTAGTGCTGGCTTCTGGGCACTGAATCAACCATGGAGGCCATTTGAAGACAGAATCCTACAAACTGTTCTAGTTGACACAGGGACTTGAGGTGACCAGGCCTGTTGGAGCTCTGCTGCAGTGGAAGAGGGGCTTGCTTTGGATTTTCTAACAAACAAACGTTCCTCCTGAGCAGTTGTCTTGCGGGGTCTGCCGGACCTGGGCTTGTCAAACCCATCTCCAGTCTCTTCAAATCTTTTTTTAATTCTTTGTACTTGACGCTGAGACACACCAAAGGTGCCAGCCACCTCTGCAGTGGATCTGGTCTTCAGCCTCTTGATAATCAAGGATTTGGTCACAGGGTGGATTTTTGGCATGTTGTCAGAGCTCAAGTTGCAGTTCAAGTGAAGGTCTGGGGTGCTGGGTTTCTTTTTATACACACCCACTAATTAACCAATCATTTACTGAGCACTGGTGGAGATGTAAACTAGGATTATATGACCAGGTGACAAAACTTTTGTCTTGTCAAAACCTGACCATTCTGTGTTAATTAAATGATCAATATTTCAGCAGTGATGCCAATTTATTTTCTTAACCTAAACCAAATTTGGGAGGGTTTCAGCTTTCAAAAGAGTAATTTATAAAACCAATGGATGAATTTAACGTCAGGTTATAAAGCTTTGATTTACATAACATGGATAAGCGACATAACTTCTGTCAGGGACTGTATGTTTACAGTAAATTAAGAAGCGTTTTATTGCTGAAGACTAGTTTTGATACTACTGAATGTAAATATGTACAGACAGAGAAAAATTGAAGCACTTTTGTAGACAGGGACCAAGAAGTCCTAGTCCTGTAGCGAACCACCTGGCAACGGTTGCTACGTAGAAACACCCCGGATGGGGTCTGCACTAAGGAGAAACCTAATTGTAAATATTGTAGATTTTTTATACTTTTGTATTTTTGTACTTTTGTAGCAGAAAGGAATTGTGCATTATCTTGGTAGTGAACCTGAGAATTGGCGGTTGCTACCAAGGTCACCTTTTCACCAGGTTACTGTTGTTATGCAACGTTTAAGAAGAAGTGCCTCCCATCCTGGGAATTTGGGTTTGAAATTATGTTGATAATGCGCATTATATAAAAAAAAATGTATGTTTTCATTGACATCTGTTTTTGCTTTATTCCAGCCCGCGGACGTGCTGTGTTTCACAGGGGGGGAATGTGGCGCCCCTGAGGGCTCAGTCGCCACAGAGTTATTGCACCTCACCCAGAGGTGTGATACCCATTCCCAGGTAAGGAGGGAGCACCACCTGGGACTCTAACACCTGCACCCAACACACACTAGAACAGCTGGGCACCCTGGACGGACCCTTCGGGAGGATGGTCTCATCCCAGACTGAGATTGGAAGGGGTGTATGGGTGGGTGGAGTAGGTAGCAAGGAGGAGTGAAGCTTGAGGAAGCAGTAGGCAGGATTAGAGAGTCCTGTGGAGTAAGAGGAAGGAGAAGGACGTGTGTTGAGCAGCTCCCAGCGAAGGTACGCTGCATTGGGAAGAGAAGGATTCTGGATAGAGACTCAGAGGGACTAGAAGCCAGGAAGGGCTTAGTCCTAGAGAAGTGGGAAGAAGGAAGCAAACGAGAAAGAAAGATAAGCTTCGGGAGTGAGAGAGAGAAAGAAGTCCTAGGGATACGGAGAGAGCAGAAGCCATTCATTGGTCCCGGTCTGTTGACAGAGGGACTAGGTCGCCAGAGGGAACTCGACCCTAGACTAGCGGAAGAACTTCATGATTCAGCTAGGAAGTCGACTGCTGTGATACCCTCAGGGATCACAGTCAAAAACCACCATTAACTTCTCTGAGAGGCAGCTATTTAGAATCAAGAGGAATGCAGAAATAAGTCATTGTCCTAGAGGATTCACAGCCGCTGATCTGAGTCACTGTTGGTGAAGGTGCTGTAGGATAGAAAGGAGTGTAAAATCAGCACAGGGAGACGGCCAGAGAAAGAGACACAAACATCTAGAACGGAGTCCTGGAAAGGTGCATCCCAATCTACCTTGGGCTTTGCTGAGTCCCTCACCTCGAGGACACAGTGCCAAGCGGGCATCTGTATTGTACACATCAGAACCGTGAGTAAAGCTTCGGAAACTGCAACTCGCTGACTGTCTCTCAGTTTCTTCCTGCGACACACCATCCACTCAGCTACATCACTCAGCACCATTACCACCTACTACAACATCTGCCTGCCCTGGGATCCCATAGTCTCACCTGTGGGAGACTGTACCAACTTTGCTGCATCTCACCATCTATCCCAGAGGATCTGCACCGCAGCACTGGTCACCATTGACCAGATACCACAGGTGGCGTCACGAATATCTACACTACAAACTCTATTCATTCCCCTGTAAATAATTCCCCTTTCATTGGACGCCCAGGGCCACGGACCGGGTCATTGCCGCTGTGACACATCCCCTCGATACACCGGCCTGGTACCGAGTATCCCACTGCCCTGGTGGGCGATCCACATGCACTCAAAAAAATCAGTGAGTGGAAAGGTGCACCTTACAACACATGCATGGGCCAGTAGGCATGGACAGGGCTGTTACGTGTCCATCACTGAGCACTGGGTGAATGTGGTGGATGCAGGGTCCACAGGGGACAGCGGCGGTGGGACAGTGCTGCCTAGCCCACGATATAGGCAATAGTTGGCTGTAGGCGTTCGACCCTCCTCCTCCAGAAGCGAAAGCTCATCCACAGAGCGCAGTCGCACGAGCACTCCATCCGCAGCTGCCAGTGTTGCACACGAGGTGTCCCTCTATAGAACAGTGGAGGTAAGGGCAGACTACTTGCAGCGAGAAACTGAGTCATGGCTGGGCAGTCTACATCTTGCGCCAGGCAAGATAGTCAGTGATAATGGCCGTAATTTTGTGGTGGCCATAGCCCTGGCAAAACTCAGACACATTCCTTGCCTGGCGCACACCTTGAACCTGGTGGTGCAATGCTTCCTAAATAATTATCCTGAGTTAACAGCCCTGCTCAATAAGGTGCGAAGACTGTGCTCGCACATCCGTTGCTCGACCGTAGACTCCAGTCTTATCCAGAAGCTGCAGCGATCGCTCCACCTCCCCAAGCCCCACCTAAACATAGACATTGCATCAAGATGTAACTCCACCATTCACATGGTTGAGAGGCTGTGCGAACAGAGGCAGGCTGTAATGCATTTGTGGGAGGATACACGGGCAGGCAGTTTGAGGGCAGACATGGAGTTGTCGGGTGTGCAGTTGTCAAAGCTGAAAGACCTCTGTAAAGTCCTTCAGTGTTTTGAGGAATGCACATGGCTGGTAAGCGCAGACAACGCCATCATAAGCATGAGCATCCCACTTATGCGTCTGTTCATGCAAACTTTGACACACATTAAGGATCAGGCGTCTGCAGCGGAGGAGGAGGAGGAGGGAAGCCTTGATGACAGTCAGCCATTGTCTGCTCAGGGAACTGTCCTGGATGAGGTGGAGGAAGAGGAGGAGGATGAGGGGGATGATTATTTTGGGGAGGAGGATGCTTCTCAGGGGGCAAGAGAAAATGTTGGCTTACCAAGGTCAGGTACAGGGTTTGTGCGTGACTGGAGGGATGTGGATTTGGCAGAAAGTGCTCCTCCACCCACCACTGGCAGTGCATCATTGACACCTGGAACATTGGCCCACATGTGTGATTATGTCTTGCGGATCCTAAAAAGGGACCCCCGCATTGTGAAAATTATGAAGGATGATGACTACTGGTTGGCCAGCATCCTCGATCCACGCTATAAAGGCAAATTACAGAACATCATGCCACAAGACAACCTAGAGCTAATATTGGCGAACAAACAAGCAACTCTTGTAAACCGTTTGTTAGAGGCATTCACAGCACCCAGCAGCGGTGCAGGTTCTACCACGAGCCGTACTGGGCCAAATGGAAGAGTTGTTCGTGGTGCACACAGCCGAAGTGGCGTTGGAGACAGGGGTTTCATTACCATGTTGTGGACTGATTTCTTGAGTAACGCTCACACGACTGGTATTACTGAATCGATTGCAACAGACAGGAGACATCAGTTGTCAACTATGGTTCAAAATTACCTCTCCTCCCCTATCGATGGTTCTCCCTCACAGTTCATTCCCCTTTGACTACTGGGCCTGTAAACTGGACACCTGGCCTGAATTGGCACAATATGCTTTACAGGAGCTCGCTGGCCCTGCTGGTAGTGTGCTATCAGAAAGAGTCTTCAGTGCACCTGGATCAATCCTGACAGAAAGTAGGACCCGGTTGTCGACCAAAAATGTTGGTGATCTCACCTTCATAATAATGAACCATGCCTGGGTTTCAAAGGATTTTGTACCACCTTCCCCTGATGACACATAGGTTGCCAGCAAAATGGCTCTCTTTGTCCTCCTCTTCCTCCAACTTCTCCAATTCCTCCATTTGCAGCTGCTGAACGTCCAGCCTACACCTCAACATATGCCAGATTTTCCACCTCCCTAACTAGGCTGTACCCCCTGTAGGGATCCGCTCTGGTAGGCAGGGGCTGGGCCGCAGTAATGAGGCAAACACACAGGCTTTTAGTTCAAAGTTCAGTGGTTTTAATAAACGGGTTCAACAAAAAGTCCAGATAACAAAATCAAAACAGAACATAAATCACTCCAGTTTGGAGAACCACTGGTCCCAGACTCACCCTTGCTTGGGACGGGCTTAACTAAGCAGCTGCAGGTTAGCAGAGACCGCCAGGTGCCATTCCGGGTGGTCTGGTACTCGCTTCCTGGTGCACACTGACACACTGTAACAAAACAATCTTCCTGGCTGACTCCAGCCAAACTCCTTCCTTCCACACCCACCAACTACAACAGCTCCTTGTTTTATAGGCCCAGTCCACACCCTCAGGTGAGGTACACATCAGCTGACCTGATCACGTGACTATGACCTCATCACAGGTCCTTGAGATCAGGGAAAATCCTGACCAAACTCCAGTCTGCTAGGAGAAATATATCTCCCATCCATCAAGACCCCCTTTGGTGTACCACACCCCCCACAGGGCCGGCGTCAGCAACTGGAGCACCCGAGGAAGTGCTGGTGCCATGAGCAGATGGGGGGCCCATTCGTGGGTGACGGCACTGGCACAGGGCCCATAACAGTATGCAAAAGTATCTCTGATGGTGGGGGGCCCACTCGCCATCAGACACACCGGCGTACTATGAGGGGCCCTGTGCCAGTGCCGTCGCCCATGAGTGGGCCCCCCCTGCTTGCTCAGGGCCCAGCACTTGCAATACTTACCTCTCCCTGCTCCACCGCTGTTGTTAGAACCCTCTTGTTAGATTTTGTTTCAGTTTGCTGGTCACATGACCTTTTTACCCTATTTAGTCTGGCTCCGCCCTTCTGGCTTTGCTGGACTTCATTGTATTATCTACTCTTAAGCTAGCCGGGTGCTTAGGTTCCTTACTCTGTCAGTTTTGCTTGATCTGAGGATCTCTTAGTATTTGTTTTCTGTTTTATATTCCCTGCTACACTTTCTGTTAGGAGGTGTCCACCTTTTCACCCAGTCCCTAGATCTTGTAGGGATTCCTCCCTCGCAACTATAGGTCTTCGTTCAGACTAGCTGAGGACTTTAGCGGGTCTGGTCGCAGGATCAGGTCCCCCGTTACATCATACGGATCCAGCTCAGTCCTATTGTAGGGACAGAATTCCCACCTTTCCTTAGTGCTTGTAGCAGATCATAACAGTAAGTCCAGCCCAAAAGAAAAAAAAAAAATCTCTAAGGAAAGATTTTCAGTTTCTATTATGGTGTCGGTTCAGAATTTGGCTCAACGCCTGCAGCGACTCTCTCTAGAGGTGGCTGAAATCCAGCAACACGTGAGTAGTTGTTCTGGAGCTTATTTCGTGGAGCCAAAGGTACGTTTGCCTGATTTATTTTTTGGTGAACAACAAGATTTTTTTTCTTTTAAAAATGCTTGCTTGTTGTATTTCCGCTTGAGACCCAGATCCTCTGGTGATGAATCACAGCACATAGGGTTCATAATGTCACTTTTGCGCAAAGAACCTCAGGACTGGGCCTTTTCTCTGCAGTCTAGTGATCCATGCTTTAGATCAGTGGATAGTTTTTTTTCTGCTTTGGGGTTATTGTATGACGATCCGGATCGTGTTTCATCAGCTGAGACAGAATTGAGACGTTTGAGACAGGGATCAGGTAATGTGGAAAAATATTGTACTCACTTCCGAAGGTGGTCCACTCAGGTGGGCTGGAACGATTCAGCTTTGAAAAGTTTATTTCTTGCAGGGTTAAGTGAAAGGGTTAAAGATTTGCTGATTGCTTATCCCATACCTGGTAACTTGCAAGAGGCTATGCAATTAGCCATACGGGTGGATAGGAGACTGCGTGCAAGGGTTAATGAGAGTAAATCTGCCTTGTCAGCTCCAAGTTTGGAGAAGGAATGTACTGACATTGCAGAGCCGATGGAAATTGGAGCAATGGCACCTCACTCTCGAGAAAAAGAACGCAGATTTGCTCAAGGTTTGTGTTTTTACTGTGGTAAATCTGAGCATTTCATTAAGAACTGTGCGCTTCGAATGAATAAAGAGAGAAAAAAAATTAGGTCAGTTTTGCCCGCATAGCTTGTTTAAACAATAAAGGTGTCTTTCTTTCTGCTACCACTGCTGTTGAGGAGAAATTAATGGAGTTTCGGGTCTTTGTGGATTGTGGTTCAACTCTCAATGTGATTGATGGGAAATTTTTGGAAAAACTAAAATTAAAACCCAAACTTCTATCTTCTCCTATTAATGTGGTGTCTGTGGATGGTTCTCACTTGAAAAATGTTACTCACCATATCTGTGAATTTCCTCTTACTATTAATGGTGTTCATCAAGAGAATTTGGATTTGGTAGTTTTGAATAATTTACCTTCTCCGGTGATTTGGGGTTACCCTGGTTAAAATTGCACAATCCGGTACTGGATTGGTCTACCAATGAAATTAAGTCCTGGAGTCCTAAGTGTTATGACAAGTGTTGTAACGGGCTTATTGCTGCTGTAGTTAAGGGGGAGTTACCTGTACCTATTCAGGATTTTTGGAAAGTTTTTTCTGATAAGGAATCGCAGGTATTGCCTCCTCATAGAGATTATGATTGTGCAATTGAATTTGTCCCTGGAGCGACTCTTCCTAAAAGTCGTTTATTTAATTTGACTATTCCTGAGAGAAAGGCTTTTGAGGAATACATACAGACAAGCTTGGCCGCCGGTCACATTAGGCCTTCCAAATCTCCTGTGGCGGTTGGATTTTTTTTTGTTAAAAAAAAGGACGGCGGTTTACGGCCTTGTCTAGACTTTCGTGAAATTAATAAGATTACTGTACGCAATCCTTACCCACTGCCATTGATTCCTGATTTGTTTAATCAGTTAGTGGGGGCCAAGTGGTTCTCGAAAATTGATCTTCGAGGGGCATACAATTTGTTGCGCATGAAGGAGGGGGATGAATGGAAGACTGCGTTTAACACTCCACTGGGTCATTTTGAGAATCTGGTCATGCCCTTTGGACTTTCCAGTGCTCCGGCATTTTTTCAGAATCTTATTAATGACATCCTTAGACCTTTGATCGGCAGAAGTGTGGTTGTGTATTTGGATGACATTTTGATTTATTCACCGGATTTGGAGTCTCATTGGAGGAGTGTGCGTGAAGTATTACAGTTACTGAGTGATAATTCACTTTTTGCCAAACTAGAAAAATGTGAGTTCGCTGTACAGAGACTTAGTTTTTTGGGCTACATTGTCTCCAGTGAAGGTTTTGAGATGGACCCGGTGAAAGTGCAAGCTGTGCAGGATTGGCCTAGACCTATTGGTGTGAAATCAATACAGAGGTTTTTGGGGTTCGCCAATTATTATAGAAAATTCATAAAAAAATTTCTGTGATTGCTAAACCTCTGACCGATCTCACCAGGAAAGGTGCTGATGCGGTTCAGTGGACTACTGAGGCCATTGAGGCTTTTGTGTTGCTAAAGGAGAGGTTCAGCTCTGCTCCCATCCTTACGCAGCCTGATGTGACTAAACCATTTTTGGTTGAGGTTGATGCTTCTTCTGTGGGGGTCGGCGCGGTGTTGTCTCAGGCAAAGACGGATGGAGTACATCCCTGTGCTTTTTTTTCAAAGAAATTTTCTGAGTCTGAACTAAATTATGATATCGGTAATCGGGAATTGTTGGCAATTAAACTCGCATTTGAACACTGGCGTCATTTTTTGGAGGGAGCGGAATTTCCCGTTCAAGTCTTCACCGATCATAAAAATCTGATCTAACTTGATGCTGCCAAACGCTTGAATGCCCGTCAGGCTAGGTGGGCACTGTTTTTCTCACAGTTTAATTTTACCGTTACTTACATCCCAGGTACTAAAAATGTTAAAGCTGATGCTTTGTCTCGCAGCTTTTCTCCTATGGTGGGTACTGAGGAGGAGGAGGAAAACATCTTGCAAGAGGGGGCTGTTATTGCTGTTTTGGACTCCGTGTTGGAAGATGAGATTCTTAAAGCACAGGAGAATGCCCCATCTAACACGCCGCATGGGAAGTTGTTTGTGCCTGGTACCCTGAGGAGAGATTTGTTTGTTGAATGTCATGACTCTCGGTTGGCAGGTCATCCTGGAATCTGAGACCAAGAGACTTGTGGGTCGCAGTTTTTGGTGGCCAGGATGGCAGAAGGAAGTCATTAAGTGGGTGCGTCAATGCACGGTGTATGCTAGATCTAAGTCTTCTCATACTCCTGCTGCGGGGTTGCTTTGCCCTCTGGAGGTCCCTAGTGCACCTTGGACACATTTGGCTATGGACTTTATTACTGACCTTCCCCCTCTGAGGGTTTCACTGTCATCTGGGTGGTCGTGGACCGTTTTAGCAAGATGTGTCACTTGGTTCCTTTCATCAAAATGCCCTGCGCTAAGACTCTCGCTAAGGCCTTTGTCAAGGAAATAGTCAGACTACATGGCGTTCCTACTGACATTGTTTCCGATAGGGGACCTCAGTTTGTGGCTCATTTTTGGCGCGCTTTTTGTGACAGGTTGGGAGTTCATTTGTCGTTTTCATCCGGATATCATCCTGAGTCTAATGGCCAGACAGAAAGGAAAAACCAGGATGTTGAGCAGCTCTTGCGTTGTTTTGTGACTGATAATCAAGAGGGGTGGTCTGAGTTTCTGCCACTTGCTGAGTTTGCTCTTAACAATCATACTTCCGCTTCTGCTGGTTGTTCGCCTTTTTTTTGTTGTACTGGGAGACATCCGTCTTTTGGGTCATTTTCCAAGTTGGGATCGGCTGTACCTGAAGAGGAGAATTTTTCTGGTGTTTTGGAGAGAGTTTGGACTGATGTACGTGGTAATCTTCAGGAGGCTAACAAAAGATCCAAAGTGTATTTTGATAGAAAACGACAAGAGGTTTTGTTTGCTATTGGTGACATGGTTTGGTTGTCCTCTAACAATCTGTGCTTGAGGATTCGGTCTAAGAAATTGGGTCCCAAGTTTGTAGGGCCCTTTAAGGTGCTTCAGGTTATTAACCAATCTGCTGTTAAGTTGGAGCTTCCTACCTCCTGGAAGATTAATCCGGTGTTTCATGTTTCTCTCTTGAAAAAAGCTGAGGTCTCAGATGGAGACGTCTCGGCCACTGTTCCCCTGGTGGTGGAGGACGGGCAATATGAGATTTCCCGCATCCTAAATTCTAGACGGTATAGAGGGAGTTTGCAGTACCTCGTCGCTTGGAAGGGTTATGGACCCGAGGATAACTCATGGGTGAGGGCGGATGATGTTTCTGCGTCTAGACTTGTCAGAGCGTTTCACAAGAGGTTTCCGGATAAGCCTAAGTCCTAGGGGATCCGGAGGATCCTCTTAGAAGGGAGGGTACTGTTAGAACCCTCTTGTTAGATTTTGTTTCAGTTTGCTGGTCACATGACCTTTTTACCCTATTTAGTCTGGCTCCGCCCTTCTGGCTTTGTTGGACTTCATTGTATTATCTACTCTTAAGCTAGCCGGGTGCTTAGGTTCCTTACTCTGTCAGTTTTGCTTGATCTTAGGATCTCTTAGTATTTGTTTTCTGTTTTATATTCCCTGCTACACTTTCTGTTAGGAGGTGTCCACCTTTTCACCCAGTCCCTAGATCTTGTAGGGATTCCTCCCTCGCAACTATAGGTCTTCGTTCAGACTAGCTGAGGACTTTAGCGGGTCTGGTCGCAGGATCAGGTCCCCCGTTACATCGTAGGGATCCAGCTCAGTCCTATTGTAGGGACAGAATTCCCACCTTTCCTTAGTGCTTGTAGCAGATCATAACAGTTGTGACGTCTTCCGCTTTTCCTGACAGTGACATTTAGGTCAGAGAGTGCGATGACGTCACATCTGTACGCCCTCTGCCTGAACAGTGCAAGTGCAGAGAGCTGGAAGATTGCGACATTGAAGAGTCCAGAGTAGTGCAGTGCCCAGCGAGAAGAGGTATTTCATTTTTTTTTAATGTTTGGAGCAATATATGGGGAGCATTATACACTGGAGAATTATATATGGGGCCCATCATACACTTGAGCATCATAGATAGGGCCAATTATACACTGGAGCATTATAAATGGGGCCCATTATATATGGAGTATTATATAGGCCCATCATACACTGGAGCATCATCCATGGGGCCCATCATATGCTGGAGCATCATATGGAGCCCATTATATATGAAGCATTATATTGGCCCATCAAACACTGCAGCATCATCCATGGGGCCCATCATACACTGGAGCATTATAAATGTGGCCCATCAGACACTTGAGCATCATAGATAGGGCCCATTATACAATGGAGCATTATAAATGGGGCCCATCAGACACTGGAGCAGCATATACGGGGCCCATTATACACTGGAGCATTATAAATGGGGCCCATTATATATGGAGCATTATATAGGCCCATCATACACTGGAGCATCATCCATGGGGCCCATCATACACTGGAGCATTATAAATGGGGCCCATCAGATACTGGAGCAGCATATACGGGGCCCATTATACACTGGAGCATTATAAATGGGGCCCATTATATATGGAGCATTATATAGGCCCATCCTACACTGAAGCATCATCCATGGGGCCCATTATATATGGAGCAATATATTGGCCCATCATACACTGGAGCATCATCCATGGGGCCCATCATATACTGGAGCAGCACATGGGGCCCATTATATATGGAGCATTATATTGGCCCATCATACACTGGAGCATCATATACGGGGCCCATTATACACTGGAGCATCATCCATGGGGCCCATCATATATTGGAGCATCATATGGGCCCATTTTATATGGAGCATTATATAGGCCCATCATACACTGGAGCATCATCCATGGGGCCCATCATATACTGGAGCATCATATGGGGTTCATTATTTATGGGGCATCATATATGGTATGGAGCATCATATGGAGCACATATGGGGCCTATTCTGTATGGAGCATTATATGGAGCCCATTCTGTATGGAGCAATATATGGGGCCCATCATATACTGTATGGAGCTTTATATGCGACTCATTATACTGTATGGAGCAATATGTGGGGCTCATTATACTCTATGGGGACCGTCCTATACTGTATGGCATATAATATGGGGACCATCATATACTGTAGCATTATGTGGAACTCATCATATACTGTATGGAACATTATATGGGACCAATTATTCTGTATGGAGCAATATATGGGGCTCATTATTCTGTATGGTGCACTATATGGTGGCCATAATACTGTATGGAGGAATATACTGTCCGGTTTTTGAGCTATTGTAGAATTTAAAATAGATATCAGTCATGTAATGTAAGAAGTGAAGTATTTGTCATTGTACTATACCTATTGTAATGTATGTGGTACAGTTCATATAGCGTCTTGTGCTTGGGTGCGATGAAAATACTTGAGACACAGGTTGATAAAGAAAGTCTTGTATTGCTTCATACAAATTGGCAAAAATAAACACACAGGTTGCAAACACAGAAGCAGGAGACACAGCAGGCCAGAGTAATCTAAGCTCAGCAATAACTCTCCACAACAGATTCAGATCTTCTTCTCTGTTACCGCAAGTCCATGCAAACGTGAGGCTCTCAAGAGCAGAGTTCAGAGTCCACAAGTGCTTCAGTGTTCCTCAGTAGGAATGGCTGGAGTACAAGGTCCAAGGCTTCAGGAGTCAGAACACAGGTTCACTGCAGGCTAGGTTCTGAAGCACTGATTGCTCAGCTGTGGCTGTTTAAGAAGCAAACGGAGAGAATCAGGGCGGGAACATGCAAGCTGGAAAACTCCATTTTGACTGAGGGCAAGATAGCTGCAGCAAAACAGAAAGCAAAATGGCCGACGAACAAACTGAGTTTCAGAAACAGATACACAGAACCTTACATTACTCCCCCCTTAGGGACAACCTCCGGATGACCTCAGACCAGGCTTGTGTGGGTACCTCTGATGAAACTGACGGAGCAAGCGAGGAGCATTAACGTTATTGACTGGCTCCCATGAGTTGTCCTCCACTGGGTAGCCCTGCCATTTAATCAGATATTGTAACTGATTTCTATACAACCTGGAATCTAAAATCCTTTCCACCACAAATTCCTCCTGACCATCGACTAGCACTGGGTCAGGGCAAGGAGAAGAACGTCCAGGAAACGTATTGGGTGTCGCAGCCTTTAGTAGGGATACATGAAAGACAGGGTGGATTCTCATAGTTCTGGGCAATTGAAGACGACAAGCAACGGCACTTATAATTTTACTGATTTTATAGGGTCCAATGTACTTATGTCCCAACTTAGACGATGGAATCCTTAACTTAATATTTCTGGTTGACAGCCAGACCAGGTCTCCTACCTTAAAAGCTGGTGCAGGTTTACGAAATTTATCTGCTGCCTTCTTGTACCTTTCCTGAGCCGATTCCAGATTCTCCTTTAGAAGATCCATATTCTTCTGTAAAGTCGTGACTCTTTCAGCCACTGCTGGCAAAGACGTCTCTATGGGAAATCGTGGTAGAATGTTAGGATGATAACCTAGATTAGAGTAAAAAGGAGACTGTTTAGTGGAGGCACTCTGAGAGTTGTTGTAAGAGAACTCAGCCAATGGAAGTAGATCCACCCAATCATCCTGTAGGTGGCAGATAAAGCAGCGGAGATACTGCTCCAGGGTTTGATTGGTTCGTTCGGTTTGTCCATTAGTCTGGGGATGAAAAGCAGAAGAAAGGTTTACTTTAATGTCCAATGCTGCACAGAAATTTTGCCAAAACCTAGAAGTGAATTGCACCCCTCGATCCGAAATAACCTCATCCGGTACTCCATGTAAGCAAAACACATCTTTAATCATCAAATCTGATGTCTGTTTTGCAGTGGGTAAGCCGACACAAGGGATAAAATGAGCTGCCTTTGTTAGACGGTCAACCACCACTAGAATGGTGTTCTTCCCCTGAGAGGTTGGTAATTCCACAATGAAGTCCATAGAAATGGACCCCCATGGGCGGGACGGGTGGGAAGAGGCTGTAACAGACCAGTTGGTGAAGAGCGAGGTGTTTTGCATCTTGCACAAACCTTACACGAAGTGACATAGTCCAAAACATCCTTCCTACAAGTGGGCCACCAAAAGAAACGAGAAAGAAATTCCTGTGTCTTTAGAATTCCTCTATGCCCGGCTATTTTGGAATCGTGAATGAGTTGCAATACTCTCAATCTGACTGTTTCAGGTATATACAGACGTTGTCCCAGAATCCACACACCATTCTTAAAGACAAGACTTACGTCCCTTGGGGGTTGTGCCAAAAAGGAATCCGCATGGTATGCTTCCTTGATGTCTTTAATTAGGTCTTGATGATGAATCACTCCTAGGAATCTAGAGTCAGGAAGAATAGTCTTAGGAGGAGTAATTGGACGTGTCTCTGCTGAGTAAATCCTAGAGAGTGCATCAGCCTTTCCATTGCGCGATCCTGGTCTATAAGAAATAATAAAATTAAATTGGTTTAAGAAAAGATTCCAGCGAGCCTGGCGAGGAGTCAGGCACTTAGCCGACCTGATAAACTCAAGATTACGATGGTCTGTCAGAACGACTATTTGCTGTGCAGCTCCTTGAAGAAGGTGTCTCCATTCTTTGAAGGCGGCAATAATGGCCAACAACTCTCTATTGCCCACATCGTAGTTCTTCTCAGCCGAAGACAACTGCTGGGAAAAGAAGGCACAGGGATGCAAGACATTCTTCTCACCTGTTCTCTGAGAGAGTATAGCTCCCATGGCACAGTCTGAAGCATCCACCTCTATTATGAAGGCAAGCTCTGGGTTGGGATGTACTAGGATAGGTGCAGTGGTAAATTTATCTTTTAGACGGGAAAATGCTTCCTGGGCTTGGGGAGTCCAGGAGAACTTAGACTCTTTCCGGGTAAGTTGGGTGATAGGTGACACTACCTCAGAGAAATTTCTAATGAAACGTCTATAGAAGTTTGCAAACCCGATGAAGCGCTGTACCTCCTTCACATTTCTAGGACTTGGCCAATCATTGATGGCTTGGGTTTTACTTCCATCCATACTAATTCCTTGTGTAGACAGTACATACCCAGAAATTGAATTTCGGTCTTATGGAATTCACACTTTTCAAGCTTGATGTAAAGATGATTTTGTCTTAGACGTTCCAAGACCATTCTCACATGTCCATGATGTTCCTCTGTGGAATTAGAAAAAATTAAAATATCATCCAAATAAATTACCACGAATGTATCTAGGAGATCCCTGAAGATGTCATTCACCAAGTGTTGGAAAGTGGCTGGGGCGGTACTCAGACCAAAAGGCATAACTAGATATTCAAAGTGTCCATAGCGTGACCTGAATGCAGTCTTCCATTCATCCCCAGGTCTAATACGGACTAAGTTATAGGCCCCACGAAGATCTAGTTTAGAAAAAATTTTGGCATGTCGCACTCTCTCCAATAACTCAGGGATTAAAGGCAATGGATAACGGTTTCTAATAGTAACCTTATTGAGTTCCCTATAGTCTACGCATGGTCTCAGGGATCCATCTTTCTTCTTTACAAAGAATATGGGTGCCCCTGCAGGAGATGAAGAGGGGCGTATGAAGCCCTTGGCTAGATTTTCGTCTATGTACTCTTTTAAAGCCTTCAGCTCGGGCCCCACCAGGGGGTAGATCTTACCAAAAGGTATCTCTGCTCCAGGCAATAATTCAATTGGACAATCATATGGACGGTGAGGAGGAAGCTGGTCAGCGTTCTTCTTGTCACATAAATCCACATAGTCCTGGTATACAGCTGGTAGTTCAGGGACTGACATGGTTCCTTTAGGAACAGAGCAAGCTGAAATTTTTGGACTCATCTGTTTCTCTGGAAAGTGTAATTCCTTGGTCTCCCAGTTAATGGTAGGATTCTGAGCCTGCAGCCATGGTAGCCCTAGAATAATGGGAAAGTGAGGAGAAGAGATAAGCATAAAGGACAGTTTCTCTTGATGATCTTTACCCATAAGAACCTTTAAAGGCTCTGTTTCCTGATCCACTGGTCCAGAGGTCAGCAGGGAGCCATCCACAGTTTCCATCTGTACTGGAGTAGCCTTCTTCACTGAACGTATTCCCTGTTTCAGAGCAAAGGAGACATCCATAAAATTTCCACTTGCACCTGAGTCGATCATAGCAGAGCTAGACACCCAGGCTGAGTCAACCCAGAGTTTGATGGAAAGAAAACAGTGAGAATTGTTTTTCTTACAACTCAGCTGGGACACCGCTGAGGAAACTTGAAAGATGGCAGCATTTACACAGTCAACGTCCTCAGAGGTAACGGAGTTTAAGTCCGAGAAATCAAGATCTGTTGCTGCAGCTCTCTCTGGAGCCTGAGGCTCGGACCTGACAGATCCCCTCTCGCAACACTCACAATGAATGAGTGCTGCAGTAGTCTTGCGAGAACGGCTGGGACAGTTAATAATAAAGTGCCCTGACTTACCACAATAAAAACATAGATTCTCCTTAAAACGATGTTCCTTGCGTGCATCACTAACCCGTCGTAGTAAAGAGTCTACCTGCATGGGTTCAGGTTCAGGTTCCCGTGTAATCCTATTCAAAGGTTCCTTAGCTGGAGAGGAAGGTAGGAAAAGGTTAGTACGATTGCTTTCGAACCATCTCTCTTGCCTGCGTTCAGTTAAACGAGTATCAATACGGATGCAGTAGTTAATAAAGTCACCTAACGCAGTGGGAGGGTCGGCACGAGCAAGTTCATCCTTAATCAGTGGGGATAACCCCTTTCGAAAAATAGATTTTTTGGCGGAGTTGTCCCAGGTGGTATCAAGGGCCCATCTCCTGAAATCCAAGGCATATTCAGCTACCGAGTGCTTACCTTGGCGTAAGGCTAACATGGCTGCTTCAGCTGTTGCACCTCGATTGGGGTCATCAAACACCTGCCCCATGGCTGAAATAAAATCATCAAGGTGATTCAAACAATCATCCTCAGTCTCAATCAGAGGGTTTGCCCATATCAAAGCCTTGTTGGTAAGCAACATAATTATAGTAAGCACCTTAGATCGTTCAGTAGGAAATTGTGAAGCATGTGCAGAAAAAAAAAGATTGCATTGATTAACAAATCCCCTGAATTTTTCACGTTCACCACCAAAACGAAAAGGGGGCAACTTGGGAATCCCAGAACTCGGGGCCACGGCAGGAGCCTGGACTCGCCCCTCCAGAACCTCAATCCTGGCTCGCAAATCCTGGGTAGTCTGTCCAACCACTTGCAAATTGTGATTATTTAGGTCCTGAAGATTTGTAAAACGGGTCTTTATATTCTGCAAATCTGCAAGGATATTATCAGTCACTCCGCAAAGTTCCTTTATGCGGGCCTCCATTTTCCAGATCTTTTAAGACAGGATACTGGAAGAAGAGGAGAAAAAAAAAAACAATAGTGTTCACCTGTGGCAACACTGAAGAAAGAAAAAACTTTAAGGGAACTGCTCACCTGGAATGGTTGTGAGAAGTCACAACCACTATCATCACAGAAAGCTTTCAACCAGACATCTGATATCCAGAGTTTCAGCAGACAAAAAGAGAGAAAAAAAAAAAAAAAAAACAATAGTGTTTACCTGTGATAACACTGCAGAAAAAAAAAAAACTTAAGGGAATTGCTCACCTGGAATGGTTGTGAGAAGTCACAACCACTGTCATCACAGAAAGTACAACCGGACATCCGATATCCACAGTACAGCAGACAAGCCTTTCCAGACCCAGCAGACACTAACGTTTGGCTTCAGAATCTTGTAATGTATGTGGTACAGTTCATATAGCGTCTTGTGCTTGGGTGCGATGAAAATACTTGAGACACAGGTTGATAAAGAAAGTCTTGTATTGCTTCATACAAATTGGCAAAAATAAACACACAGGTTGCAAACACAGAAGCAGGAGACACAGCAGGCCAGAGTAATCTAAGCTCAGCAATAACTCTCCACAACAGATTCAGATCTTCTTCTCTGTTACCGCAAGTCCATGCAAACGTGAGGCTCTCAAGAGCAGAGTTCAGAGTCCACAAGTGCTTCAGTGTTCCTCAGTAGGAATGGCTGGAGTACAAGGTCCAAGGCTTCAGGAGTCAGAACACAGGTTCACTGCAGGCTAGGTTCTGAAGCACTGATTGCTCAGCTGTGGCTGTTTAAGAAGCAAACGGAGAGAATCAGGGCGGGAACATGCAAGCTGGAAAACTCCATTTTGACTGAGGGCAAGATAGCTGCAGCAAAACAGAAAGCAAAATGGCCGACGAACAAACTGAGTTTCAGAAACAGATACACAGAACCTTACACCTATATTTCTCTGCCGTATCAGAGCATCATGAATTGTGGTATGTGTTAAAGGGGCCCACTGACACTCTTTCGCCCGGGGCCCACGAAAACCTGGAGCCAGCCACCCCCTCCACAACTTTAGCCAAATAACCCCCAGTTTTCAATGCGTAACTATTATTATAAAGTAAATTAAGGTTGCCAAGCTTAAGTAATAAGAATTGATGTCGTTGGCATTGAAATTGGCACTGTAGGTGTGTTTACTGTCCTCCACTCCCTGCCGACTTTGCTTCCCCATTGACTTGCATTGGGTTTCATGTTTCAGTTGGACCTCCGACTTTTCCCGGCCGATTTCGTTCGACACAACTTTGGAGAAAGTCGGGTTTCATGAAACCCGACTCGACCCTAAAAAAGGCAAAGTCGCTCATCTCTACTCGCCACTACTCATTACCCGCCCGAGTATCACAGTACTCGGTGTACTCTGCGAGCATCGAACATTTCCGGGATTACTTGGTGGGAACTCGGGTCTTCACCCAGCTTTTTTGTGAGTCTTTAGAGACCCTTCACTATGCAGGGATTGTCTGCCAGGCAATCCAACACTGCAGCCATCTTTGTTCTGGCCATGCAGTGATTGCCTGGCCGCACAGCATCATCAGGGGTATAAGAGACTGGATGCCGCCCTGCTCGGTGCATTCAGCTCCAGATTTAGATAGTGTAGGGAGAGCTGCTGCCGAGATAGGGTCAGATTTTGGGATTTCTTAGTCAGTGTGGGGTCTACCATCCTAAAGTGCTCAAATCCAGGAAACCAAAAGTCCTTCTAAGGACTAATTCCGGAGTATATAGGTTCCAGTGTTAGGTAGGCAGGGGATTGTACGTCGCTCTATACATATCAGTGCAAGGCCTGCAGGCAGGGCCTGCTCCAGGTTTTTATGGGCCCCGGGCGAAAGAGTCTAGTTGGATCCTTTAATACAGACCCCGATTCATGATGTATAGATACTGCAGAGAAATATGGGTATAGTACAATGCCAAACACTTCTCTTCTTTCATTACATGAGTGATATCTATTGTAAATTGTACAATAGCTCAAAAACGCCAAATCCACACAGCGCACAGTACAGACTGGACAGTACAGTCCTCCATACAATATTATGTGCACCACATAGTCCTCCATACAGTATTATGGGCCAAAGATAATGCTCCATAAAGAATTTGGACCCCAAATAATGCCCTTACAAAATATGGAGTTCCCTCTGCACTGTGCTGTGTTCTGCACTGTTACGGCTCGGAAAGGGCGCTGTGGAAAGACTCCCCATTATCATCATAATTGCCTGCCATTATCATCATCATTGCCTCCCAATCATCATCATTGCCTTCCCATCATCATCATCATTGCCTTCCCAACATCATCATCGTTGCCTCCCCATCATCATTGCTTCCCATCATCATTGCCTCCCCATTATCATCATCATTGACTCCCATCATCATCGCTTCCCCATCATCATCATTGCCTCCTCACCACATCACGCCTCCCCCCACCATCACACATACAGCACCACCACAGACAGCACCGCAGCACTCTCTCTGATAACCTGACCTATAATGACATGCTGCATCATATACTAGGGTCAGATAAACCTTACTGATGTGACTAATATTCCAGACACCCTTTAAAATTAAACATGTCTGATGCTGCCAATGGTTGAGTTCATGAATCTTGAAAGCCCACTTTACTGGTGTACTTCACTGTTGCCATGTACAACACACAACATTAATTTTCACTTGTCAATCTGATTTTTAGAATAATAGTTCCAATACTATATTCTCTTACATTATTGTTGTATTGTCAGTAAATTACTGTTGTATTGGAATCACATTGCATGTAAGTCTCAGGATAACATCCGGCAGACTAGATAGGTTGAAGGCTCATAGTATACCAATTACTTATGAATTATATTCACATTACTTACATGTTTAAACCTTTAGCTAGAGCATGGATGACTTCTATAAAAACAATATGCATGTGCTTAAGGATTCTTGAATCACACCCATAATCACATGAAATAGTCCACACTCTTCTTCTATCCTCTTTCGTTTAAACAGAAGTAGTTCTTATAGTCTAATGTTTGACTTTTTTACTCATCATTTGCAGATAGTCTTATCTAATTTTCAATGTTGTTTAACCATCTACCCTAATATGTTAGTTCTTGGGATTGTGTACATGACTCACTATAGATTGAGTTATCGGTTGAGGTGGCACACAGACTCCTCCGTTATCCTCCTTCCTTTCTTGTCTGCTTTGAATCCCATCTTGATGCACTTTTTGTTCACCACCACCTCTTCACCTGTGCACCTCTCCTGTGTAGTGTTGAGCCACCACCGTAGTGTTCGAGTTCAGTTCAGTTCGCTGAACACCCGTGTGTTCGACGAACTGTTAGTCGAACCATTCGTCGAACACCGTTCGAACACCGTTAAAACCAATGGCAGGCAAACAAAAAACATAGAAACAATAGAAAACAATAGGGAAAACACTTCAAAGGTGTCCAAAATGACAAACTGCTCAGAAGACACAACTAACACATGGAAAAGTGACAAGTACATATAGTCATGTGAAAAGAAAAGAGGTGGAGGAGTAAAAGGAGGGGGAGACACAGATATAGGCATGTCATGCCCTTCCAAAACCAAAAAAAGTGCGAAGCCGACACGGCCGTCGTTCCTGCCCGTGCGATGCGTGTCGCCGGGTTTGTGCCAGAGCTGCGGTGGACCCTGCGGCAACCCTCCTCTCCCATTCTGGTGCTTGTCCGCTGGTGGGGTCGAGCGAGCCCCCTTGCGGTGGAGGCAGGTCTAATCTTTTAAATTTAAATTGTTTCTCTAATTTAATGAGTCCCTTTAATCCTTTTACCAGATCTGTTGGAGGGCAAGTAATTCCAGCCACCGGAAGTGGAAGGGCGTGTGGTGGAGGAGGAGGAAGCTGTGGTGCAAGCTGCTTGGAGTGCTGGAGCTAAGTGCCTGGGGAAGGAGGACTTTTTTCTCTATCTGGACTACTACCTGCCCCTTCCCAGGTAGAGAGACCTTCCCTGGGACTGAGGTCGGGGTGAGCCCCTGCTCCCACCCCCGGCAAAATGCTGGGGGTGGGGGGCCTCCACACCATCCTGAGGCCCATGCTGAGCGAGCCCAGTCCCAGGGATGGAGGCGAAAGAGCCCAGGGGGGCCGCAAGGCTGGATCCGTGCCCCTGAAAGCCAGGACCGTGGCCGCCTTTCCGGAGGGGAGGTGTAGCGAGGTGCGGCAGGAGCCCCCCCTAAACTCTGGGCTCCAAGGCTGCGGGAGAGCCGGTCATCTACGCCTCCCGCACCATGCTCACCTCTGTGAATATGAGGAGGCAGCTAAGCACTGAGGAGTCCGGGAGGGTTGAGGGGAGCCGAGTTCAGCAAAAAATAGCTCCTGTCAAAGAGAGCGAGGTATCTGCCCGGTCGAGGGTGAAGGGGGTTAAGAGCTTGGGGACAGAAGAAAAGCATCCTGGGGGAGCAGCCCTTTTGGGGAGAAGCTCCGAAACACGAGGTTTAGGCCCTGACCGGTGGGTTCCTGGGGGGTCAGGAGGCCCCATCAGGTGGAGGAAAAGGAGGAGGAAGACGGCAGACTCTGGCCGCCCCACCTGAGGACCTGGTGGCTAAGAGCGCCCAGGTGCGCGCAGCGGGTTAGCCCCGAGAAAGGGCTCTCCACCGGCTCGTGAATGGAGGAAAGTGGGAGGGGGAGGATGGGGGGCGGGGTAATAGCGAGGGGGGCTGCCCATCCTACAGCAAGTGAGGCAGTTGAGTCCCAGCACGTTTGGCACACGTTTGGGACAGGCTGCCTTTAAGGATGAGGCAACCAGGAAGAGTAGGGAAGGGAAGGCGAAACAAGTAATGTGGTGGAAAGTTTGTTTTTTCCCTCTTCCCGGGGCCCCCAGTCCAGTTGTGCAGAACCCGTGCCCACCCCGGCTCGGTCCCTTGGTGGGTCGCGCAAGGGAGGGGGGGAGAGTAAGGTCTGCCTGGTTTATGTGTTGGTGGGGCAGTTGATTCGGCAGCGATTTTGGAGGTCGGTGCCGGTGTTGTGGTGTTGGTGGTGGGCTTGGGTCAGTTTCTGTGGCAGGAGGGGCTGGCCCGGCATCAGTAAAGTAGAGCGGGGCCGCACCCCGGCGGTGAGTGCTGTTCGGGCCCCCC
>JARQOD010000007.1:4327914-4437109 GCA_033576555.1 Oophaga sylvatica
AAATCGCAATCTCTAACTGTTCCTCAGAGTCAGCACAGCAGCGTTCTGTCCCTTACTGAATTCACAGCACAGTGACGCTAAAATGGCGGCGGCGCCTTTTATAGTGCATTCTGACATCATTTCAGCATCCAATCACAGCCATGCCATTAGTTAACATGACCGCAGCAGTACAGGATGTGCCCACACTTCTTAGGATTCCTCATTGGCTGACTAAAATCACATTGCCTCTCAAAGAATTATGGGAACTTCCGATTCCGGTATACGATATATGGAAAATATCGGAACTAAGTATCGAAAGGCCGAAACAGCTAATATCGGCCGATACCCGATACTTGCGGTATCGTATCGCTCAACACTAATCCACAGCTGAGGTTGTGCGCTCAAGAGCCGCCAACCTACTCTCCAGCTGCTGGATGTACTGCGGTAGACGCTGGTCATCCGCCATTTTACTAGCCAGACCCTGGCACTAATCTTATGTTAAGGGCCTGCGAAACGCACTAAATAGATATTATGGAGAGGTGCGTTCGCAGCCGGGGGTCCACCGTGCAGGCGGAGCCTGCTGCTAGTAAAATGGCGCAAGAAGCAAACTCTGTTATCCCGCAGAGTCGCCAAAATAAATGCCGTAACAAGCTGTGGCAATATCTGCGAACTCTGTTATTCCACAGAGCCGCTAGAAGGAGTGTCGCAGCGCTATATGGCGATGTGTGCAAACTCACTTAACACCACTGAGTCGCAAAATAAACACGCTAGGGCGCTGTCTAGCGTTGAAAGCGAACCCTGTTACGTCACAGAGCCGCTGAGAAAAACTTCTGTGTCCTGTCAGGCACCCAGGTACACAGTTGACTGCTAAGCGAACATGGAACGTGATCATGTTGCTAGACCTCTATGGCATCTGAATGCCAGGCCTGAATACGGCAATCAAACTCCTCACCGGTTATGCCGGTAATCTAGGGCATCTAGGACACCGACCCTGACCAGCTAGCATACCAAACTCCTCACCGATTAAGTCGGTATTCTAGGGGCTTATTTCAGCCGGGCCCTAACCACACACACGCATGACCACACTGGCGCAAAGCATATGACAATTGATATTAGCGCATGGCGGCCCAGCCATGCCACCCTTTTATAGCAACAGCTACAGGACCTGCCAGAAACAAGGACCAATGAGAAACTGTTCCAAAACACATGCAGTTTCAGGAACTTTGTGGTGGACCGATAGGAGCTGCTGCAGTACCTGAACATGTGACCCCTGATCTCCAATGAGAGATCTTATACAGGACCTTCCAGAAAAGGACCAATAAGAAACTGCTCCAGAACACAAGCACTTTCAGGACCTTCCTGGCGGACCAATGGGAGTCGCTGCTGTAACTGAGCATGAGACCCCTGATCTCCAATGGGAGATCTTGCCCTGGGCATGCTCAGATGGAGAAAGCGAGGACTTAGTCCCAGGACTGCCTGTTCCAGCACTGGTTATAATAGAGGACCCAGGAGAGGCAGCAACAAGCCTCTGCACAGCATTAGACCGAACAAGACGCTGGGACCGACGTCTCTGCTGAGCAGGCTCCACTGCGGCTGGAGATGGATGGGGGACCGCAGCGGGACTGGTTCGAGATTCCCCTTGTGCAGCAGCGGGAACTCGATCCCTATCACTCACAGGGTCAGTATGGATTACACCACAATATGAAAAGCATAAAAAGTGTACTGTATCAGTAGCATACAGCTGTATACAGTGTCGGGGTAATTTTAAATCTCCATATAAATTTCAAGAGTAACACACACACGCTCACAGGCTCAGTATGGATTACACCACAATATGAAAAGCAGAAAAAGTGTACTGTATCAGTAATGTACAGCTGTTTACAGTGTTGGGGTAATTTTAAATCTACTTATATATTTCAGGAGTAACACACACTTTCACAGGCTCAGTATGGATTACACCACAATATGAATTGCATAGAAAGTGTGCTGTATCAGTATTGTACAGCTGTATACAGTGTTGGGTTAATTTTAAATTTCCGTACATATTTCAGGAGTAACACACACACTCACAGGCTCAGTATGGATTACACCACAATATGAAAAGCATAAAAAGTGTACTGTATCAGTAGCGTACCGCTGTATACAGTGTTGTGGTAATTTTTAAATCTCCGTATAATTTTTAGGAATAACACATACGCTCACAGGCTCAGTATGGATTACACAACAATATGAAAAGCATAAAAAGTGTACTGTATCAGTAGCGTACAGCTGTATACAGTGTTGGGGAAATTTTTAATCTCCGTATATATTTCAGGAGTAACACACACGCTCACAGGCTCAGTATGGATTACACCACAATATGAAAAGCAGATAAAGTGTACTGTATCAGTACAGCTGTATACAGTTATGGGGTAATTTGAAATCTCCATATCACTGGGAGGGTTGCAAGAGAACTCACCAGGGCAATCTCCTGGAAGACGAGTGCAGAAGAAAGCTTGAGGCTCCTAGGAACGCAGGGTGAGCAAGGCAGGAGAGAAATAGTTTCAGGGCCTGAATCACCTGACAGTTGAGGGGCGTGGCTTCAGCTCCAGGGAGCTAGAAGCTGAGGAAAAACTCCTAGAAAGGTAAGTATGGGACAAAGTTACCCAGGGGCACAGACAGAGACATAAATCTGAATAAGCCAAGGTCAAAGCACGAGAAGACAGTACTGTTATGGAAATTTAATTAGGATAAATCTATCCTTCAGTGTTTGCTGTTGCTGCTCCCAATTTTATCCTAATTGTCTTTTTGAGCGCTCAGAACAAAATGAGGACTGTCCACACGGAAGTGTCAGTATAACAGTCCGTCAAGACCCCCAGTTTATTATTCATTCAAGGTTTTATACGTTTACAAAAAGGGACTGGTTAGTCAATTAACATACAATTAAAAGCTGCTAGATTATTGTCTGTTTTAGTGTAAGTATGATAATTATGATAAAAGGGCTGAAGTTGCAGATTTATTGTTTATTGTTCTTTGCCCCAGCTTTCCTGCATGACTAGTAAAGAAAACAATAGATATCTTTCCGAACACTCTGTTCTTGTTTCTGTATCCTTGGTAAAAAGTCCCTATGAACTATCTTTTGCAATAGCCTGATTTATGTAGGCCAGGGTCGTCTTAAACGACTGATTATAGCTAGCATCAACTTTTTCATAGATATGTGTGAGCACTGGATTTTTAGCAAGTGAGATCTATCTAACTGTAAATGCATATATATATATATATATATATTGAATATATGGAATACATAATTATTTCCATGACAGTCCCCCCTTAGATACCACTTGCCCTAAAAACCTACTCCAGTCCCAAAGCGCTGCAACTCTTTTGTGCTGCCGATGGGCTGGCACATGCCTAACACATATACCCCTCATCGATGCAGACTTTTCGCAAATGGGCGGTCAGGAGGACTGTCCCTAGCAGGGGTTCATGTGTTTGCAATCATAGTCTCTTTATTCAACTGCATGTTCAGAAAAACGTGTGTATTCTTCATCAGGTAGGTCATCTGTCTGGTCAGTCAGAGCATCTACGACATCCTTCATGGCTTAGGTGTCTCTCCTGGTACGGGAGCTACCTTGCAATGTGATACGTGGATCCAAGCAGGCTTTCCCTCTAGTTTCACAGAGGTTGGTGTCATCTGGGGCTCTTGGACAGGACCATCAAATCAGGGATCGAGTGTTCTCATTTCCAACTTTTTTCACCAACACCCAGTCTCCTGGCTTTCAAGGAGTGCATACCGGACACTGAGTCTGGATCTGGCAGTAAAGAGAAAAACTTGAGAATGGACATTAGTTTTTGACCAATTCAATTACATAAGCAAACAAGATATCATTTTGCATATTCTGCTGCTGAGGGAAGAATGCACCTAACTTGGGACTAGACCCAAACAAAATTTAGCATGGTGACAGCTTTTCTGGGTCTCTGGGAGTGTGCCTTACGCTTAAACAGTGCAATTGGGAGTGTGTCTCATGGCATGGTTTGCGTGTCTCTTGGGCAATTTTTAGCATCCTATTCTTAAGTGTTCCGTTCAGTCTTTCTACCTTCTCGCTGCTCAGGGGGTGGTAAGGAGTGTGTAGGCCTAAATCTGACCCTACTGCTAACCAGATCTCTTGTGTCAGATTTGCTGTGAATGCGGGTCCCTGATCACTTCCTATCATTTCTGGAACCCCGTATCTGCACACTATTTTCTGAAAGTAGCTGCTTTGCAGTAGTCTTTGCTGACTTGGAAGGCTTCTGTCCATCTTGAAAATACTTCTTTGACCACAATGGCGTATTTGAATCCTTCACTTGGCGATATCTGGATGTGGTCTATCTGGATCCTCTGAAGCTGGTAGACTGGTCTTGCCAGATGAGGTGAGGGGGACTTTCTTCCACACGTCCAGGCTTGCATTTGCCGCAGGTCAGACAGCTGCTGGGGAATTTGGCTGTTAGGGTGGAGATCCCTGAAGCAAACCAGTAAGCACCAATCAGATCATTCATCTGTGTCTTTGATATGTGGGTGTGGGTCCATGTGCCAATTGGACCACCATAGGGTGCATACTTTGTGGTAGGCAGGATTTGAAGTCCATTATTGATAGCCTTCCTTCTTCACGTGTTGCTTTTTTCACATTCAGCGTTTCTTCTCCTTTTGGAGCTTGGTCTTGCAACTTCTTGAGCAGATCCCAGGACGTCTTTTTGTCAGGTTTCTTGTCTTCAGTCGTCATGTAGTAGCCGTCCGGCTCTACGACCTCTCCCACTTCTCCATGTTGTCTTCCTTTGGCCGCTTCTTTGGCTGCCATGTCCGCCATGTTATTGCCTCATGCCTCTTCGGTCCTCAGTTTTCCATGCGCTTTTTATTTTTAAAATTGCCACCATTTTGGAAGTTGGAGTACACCCAGCAGTTCCTGAAGGCTCCTTGATGCTTCACGGTTGTCCCGTTTGCTGTGATGAAGTCCCTTGTAGCCCAGATGGGACCAAAGTCGTGTGCTATGCCATGCGAGCACCTGTAGTCGGTGTAGATGTTTGCAGTCTTGCCTTCTGCCATCTGGCAGGCCTTCGTCAGTGCTATCAGTTCTGCTTCCTGGGCTGACAGGCTAGGTGACAGACTTCTGGACCACAGGATTTCTTGATTGCTGGTCACTGCACTTCCTGTGTGGAAACTTCTTCATCATCTGCAAATCTGGAGCCATCCAAGTAGAGGATAAATTCTGTAAATTTTTGTTCTGAAAAGTCCATATTGTATCCCCCCTTGGGAGTGGGAGTAGAGTGGCCGGGATGAGGACAGTAGGTCTGGAGACGGTGACATTGTGAGACAAAGGCGATAGAGGCACCACAAAGATGCCTGGCGGTGGGGAGATTATTGTTGGTTGAGCTGGATTGAGGATTGCCAAGATGTTATGTGGAGTGAGAGTTTCCAGTGGCTGTCCAAGAGTGATGTCAGCAGTCTTGTCCAGGAAAGTGTGTGCTGCAGATACTGCCATCAGGCAGGAGGGTGCTCCTCTTGCAACTGGATCCAAGCGGGCTGAGAGGCAGCCTAAAAGTCTGTTTTCCCCATGAATCCGTGCCAGGACTCCAGTAGCATGACCTTCTTTCTTCCATCAGGTAGACGGAAAGACTTCTCGTAGTCAGGTAGGCCTGGTATTGGCGCTGAGACTGTGGAGTTCTTCCAATCTCCTGAATGGGTTGAAGGCTGCGTTTGATAGAAGGAGCGGGGTTGCGTTGATGCAAGCGCACAGAGGCTGCATTAGGACTGAGGCATCAGGGATCCACGTTCTGCAATACGACACTAGACCAGGGAAGGCCTGCAACATCTTCGGAGTTGTTGGGGGAGCCATCTTCTCCACAGTGGTCTTCCAGTCACTGTCCCAGGGATGTAACTTGCTTCTGACACCCCTGGACTTTGTTCTTCCAGACTTTGCGTTGCTTTTCCTCTAGGTAGAGTAGGAGAGACAAGGAATGGACTGTGCAGGTATCGATGTCAACCACACAAAAGAGAAGGTCATCCACGTGTTGTAGAAGAGTGACTCCTGCATATTCTGCAATCCAGTTGACGAGGATGGAGGACATTGTCTTGGTGAAACTTGAAGGGCTTGTTCTGAGCACCTTGAGGCAACACTGTCCATATGCACTGCACTGGTGCGTGAAGGCAAGCAGGTCATCCAGGTGGAGGGGAACACTGAAGAAGGCACTGGCCAGGTTGATCACCGTGAATACCGTTGCGATGACTGGGACTTCTGAGAGCAGAGTGTGCGGGTTCAGCACTGTTGGGGTTTCAAATACTGTAGCCTCTTTCACGGCCTCCAGGCCTTGCACCATTCTGAACTCAATGGGGTTTACAGTCTTTTTCTTCACTGTGGAAAGCTGGGATTGATTCCGATGAGCGAGGCAGCCCAGTTTGGCCTTGTCCTTCACTATGCGGCAGGGGACTCCCATCTCCCGGCACAGAGCTGGCGGGAAAACAAGCCGTCTACTAGGATCCACATATGAGAGATGACGACCAGCTGGCTTTCTTGTTCTCCACCAAGGCAGTCACTGTGTTAGCACCTGCTCTGGTCACAGGGGGTCTTCTTGTTGGGACGTCTCCTTAACCGGCTGCTTTTTTCTCAGCACGGGCCATCAGTTGTTTCTTTTTCTCCAGCTCGGTCTCAGGTCAGTATTTGTGCACAAGTTTGAAGAGCTGAGTGGCCTTTTGCCAGTCTAGGGCCTGGGTGAACTGGTTGATTGCAGGGGGCACCTCCTGGTGCTTGCAAAAGATGAACCTCTGGCGTTGGAGCCGGATGAGGTGTTGCCATTCCATGAATCGAGTAGGGTCCTTCTTGAGTTGAATATCCTGGCTAATGTCAAAGTTCTCAGGCCATCTTCTTAGGCGAGTTCACTTAGACCTTCAGTTGGTCAGAGACATCTTGATTCTGGGTGATGGAGTGGCTTTCTGGTACTATGTCCAGCACCTCCTGTGATAGGTCTGCAGTGTGGTTGTTGAGATTCCTGTTTCTTCTTGGGTCAGGGGTGAAGAAAGTGTCATGGTCCCATCTTCCTGGAACACTCTGGTCGCTTTCAGCTTCTGCAGTAGGTCTACTCCCAATAGGTTGAGGGTGCAGGTCTTTGACACAACAAACTGGGACATGATGGAGTGTTCTGGCTGAGTCCACACGCTCAGGGACTTCATAATCTGGAAATATCTGACTTGACCATCAATTCCCATGCAGGACGCAGAAGATTCTGATAGATAGGTGAGGTTGCGGAGTTCCACAAGAAAAAATCTGACTACACCATCCACTCTCAGGATATTGGTCCCACTGGTGGGGTTCCCTGCGGACTTGGCGTGCTCCTGTCCTATGGACGGGGTTCTTCACTGCTTTCTGTGTTTCTTCTTCTTCTGGGCGAAGTCGGTGTTCTGCACCGGTTCCGGAAATGACCAGACTCGCCACAGTTGTAACACTGGACATCCCTTCTGTCCCGGCGGGACTCAATCCTTTTTGCTACTGCGAGCAGGGTATCCATTGCTATTGATGTGTACTCAGACCTGGCTACTACCAGTGGTTTCCTGATTGGTTCTCTCAGTCCATGCACAAAACCTGTGCCAACATCCGTCTGTGTGTCTGATCATGGGTAATGAGGCCCAAATCTTGAAACACTTGCATCACTCTGCCATGGTACTCCTCTACAGACTCTGTCTGGTCTTGGCTCGTGACATGTAGGCTGAGAGTTTGTCCTGTCAGTCTGCTTTTGGCCCATTCTCTGAGCTGCTCAATTAGCTTTGGTTCTGTCTCCCAGGCATACACATCTAATTCTGCTGGAAGCTTGAAGTGTTCTCTCATAATTGGTCAGAATGCATCACCTGCTTTTATTTCCATTACGGCCCAGAGATCAATCCAGGCTGCTGCATACGTTCGCTGGATCTGCTGCATTTTTTTGGCAAAATGGCATGGGGTGTATCCCTGGGTCTGGCAGCATACTGATCACCTGGCTTGGGATGAAGGGCTCATAGGATGGTGCCTCTACCTGTCCCTGCTCTCTTGGTGTTTGTGGGTTTTCTTCCCTAGTATTGGGCAGCATGTGTGACATTGCATCTTCATCTTCATCAGATGAGAAGTGACATGGTGTGCTTGGTGCATACACTGGGTGAAATTTGGCCTTAAAAGTTGTCTTGCAGCATGGGGATTTCCCTCTTCCTTGCTGAGGCTGCGGTGGATCAGTGTCATAGTTCCATGCTGGCAGCCCTGCTCGGCACTGAGGTTCCTCATTTGTGTCTGTAGCTACACCTCCCCCCTGTGAAGCCTCGGCTGTGGACTGTTGTGTCTGGGGGCTACCTGCAGCGTTATGTATAGGGAGATTTGCACTTTCTTCTCCCGATATAATGACTGGCAATGTTTGTACTGTGCTTGGGATAGACAGGGTGCCCTGTGCTGGAGGCACTGAATACAGGGAAACCACATTGCTTTGATTGGGCGTTGACCCAGTTGATAATGAAGTAGAAAAAAGAGGAAGAGAAGGGAGGTGTGAGTGAGGAGCGGTGGGATGTGCCTGAGAGGAGGAGAAAGGAGGAGAGCGAGCACGAGCAGGTGGGTGTGGTGTGGGAGGAGAAAGGGAGGAAAAAGAAGGAGGAGAAAGATTAGAAGGGTGTGGTGTGGGAGGAGAGAGGAAAAGAGGAGGGGGTAGAGGAGAAAATGAAGGAGGGGAGTGTTAGGGTTCGAGTTCCTGCTGCTGCACAAGGGGAGTCTCGAACCGGTCCCGCTGCGGTCCCCCATTCATCTCCGGCCGCAGTGGAGCCTGCTCAGCAGAGACGTCGGTCCCAGCATCTTGCCAATTCCAGTACTGTGCAGAGACTTGCTGCTGCCTCTCCTGGATCTGCTATTATAGCCAGTACTGGAGCAGACCTCTTTGGGACGAAGTCCTGCGTTTCCCCTTCTGAGCATGCCCAGGGTAAGATCTCTCATTGGAGATCAGGGGTCACATATTCAGGTACTGCAGCAGCTCCTATTGGTCCGCCAGGAAGGTCATGAAACTACATGTGTTTGTAACAGTTTCTCATTGGTCCTTGTTTCTGGCAGGTCCTGTAGCTGTTGCTATAAAAGGGTGGCATGGCTGGGCCGCCATGCGCTAATATCAATCATTATATGCTTAGCGCCAGTGTGGTCATGCGTGTGTGTGGTTAGGGCCCGGCTGAAATAAGCCCCTAGAATACCGACTTAATCGGTGAGGAGTTTGGTATGCTAGCTGGTCAGGGTCGGTGTCCTAGATGCCCTAGATTGCCGGCATAACCGGTGAGGAGTTTGATTGCCGTATTCAGAGCCTGGCGTTCAGACGCCATAGATTGCGGGTGACTCACGCGAGGACATTAGCGCATGATCACGTTCTATGTTCGCTTAGCTGTTCACTGTGTACCTGGGTGCCTGACAGGACACAGAAGTTTGTCTCAGCGGCTCTGTGACGTAACAGGGTTTGCTTTCAACGCTAGACAGCGCCCTAACGTGTTTATTTTGTGACTCAGTTGTGTTAAGTGAGTTTGCACACATCGCCATATAGCGCTGCGGCACTCTTTCTAGCGGCTCTGTGGATTAACAGAGTTCGCACATATTGCCACAGCGCATTACGGCGTTTATTTTGGCGACTCTGCGGGATAACAGAGTTCGCTTCTTGCGCCATTTTACTAGCAGCAGGCTCCGCCTGCATGGTGGACCCTGGGCTGCGAACGCACCTCTCCACATCTTATATTTGGTGCGTTCCGCAGACCCTAACAGGGAGGGAGAGAAGAGTGAAAGGGGGAAAGGAGAGAAAGAGGGAGGAGAGAGAGAGGAGAAAGATGGAGGGGGAGAAGTAGAAGAAGATGAAGAAGAAGATTTGAGAGTTGGAGAGGAAGAGATAGAAGAAGAGGAAGAGGAAGAAAATGGATGTGTCAGAGATGTGAGGGAGGGGAAAGAAAGAATGATAGGGAAAGAAGGATAGAGAGGGATGGCAGCGAGGAAAGAGGAGAAAAGTCTGAAGAAGAAAGAGAAAGGGACTGAGAGAAGAAAGAGGAGAGGGTGTCCCCCCTGTGATTCTTGAGAGGGGACCGTTGAAACAAAAATGCCTTCTCCCTGTGGAGAGAGCGGGGAGCGTTTTTCCCTGTACAAGGCTCCTTATTCAATGAGAGCAGCCTACACCTGTCCCGTGTCTCCACATGATGGACATGTGATGTGTGTGACTCTAAATTCTGCTCTTGTGACATGTCCGTGATCATTTCCTCACAGATGATTTCAATGCTTCTTTAACACCTTTCAATCTTATTCACATGAAAATCACTTCCTGGTCCATTCAAAATAACTTGCTGTACTTTCTACATGATGCAAGACTACCACTGCTCTTTTATAGCAGATGGCAATCTAAGAACAACTTTCCTGTGCCTTTCAACAAAAACAAAAAAACAAAAAAAAAACATTTCATTGTGCAGCGTAAAGTCTGCCTGTCCATTTGCTTCTCACGCACTCTGACCTTCTATTCACATGCCTAGCCCTTTGATTTTTACGTACTGTGTCTATTCCAAAAACCTATTCAACAAAGGTGATTAAAAATCTGAAAACTGCTGCATTCTGGTTCTGTGTGCAAGGACACTGAAATTCTTGTCTTCGCTGAATGCCTGATGGGAAGGGTGAGTGAAGCTGCTGCGCAACTGTTTGTGTATTCTCCCTCAGCCTGCAATTTCTTTATCTGTGTTTCTGACCTTGGTCTAAAGCACACTAGTAGATCTTGTGCTTTTTTAAAAAAAAAAAAAATGGTTGGAGAATAAAATTCTAAAATAAATTGATTAGAAAAACCTCTCCAAAATTATTTAAAAATGTACTTAAAAGAAAAACTTTAAAAACAAAAGTTAGGTTTAAAAAGAAAACCCTACACAGTTTAGTGAAAAACTCTAAAAGCAAAAAGCTGATAAAAAAGGGGAGGGAAAAAAATGTATTAATAGTAAAACTTTGAAAAACAACAAGGTTGGCAAGAAGAAAAAACCCTTGTTACTAAAACAGCTAATTAAAAACAGAAAAGAGCTGGAAAACTGATTGTAAAATGATAAAACAAAAAGAAAAAATACTTTAAAACTTTTGTCTGGTAGGGTAGGCTTTATCCTACCGCCCTCTGGAATGTCATCTCGTTGCTGCTGGCACTTCCCCCCTCCCTTATATCTTTGCTTGCTGTGTCTACAGGCACTGAAATCACGTATCAAAAAAAAGGTTATCCCTATAGAAAAAAATTAATTAATACAGTTCAGTCTGAATGCCTGAGAATTTTCACGCTACAGCCTGTAGCAAAAAACTAGCTAAAAAAAAAAAAAAATCCAGGAAACAGATGTGACAACGTGATTAGCAGAGGGGGGGCAAAGGGGATTTCTCACTGCTGCAGCCAGCAGTGAATGAGATAGTGACAGAGCGCATTCTGCTCTGAATGAGATTTAAAGCGACAGTACCTGATACAGACAGGGACACGTACAATGAGACAGACACCCGGGAGAATACGAATCCCTCTTTTAGATCATCTGTGACACATACAAGCTGCTCTGGTAACTGATAACTCACCAATTGCACTGAGCACGGCAATGCTCCAGGTCTATTACTCTGAAAACTGTTTGCCCTGGCCGGTGCGCCGGTCACAGTAATCGGTAATAGCCTTAATCAAAATTCTCACCATCCACGTCTGATTTGACTGGGATGACCTCCCCCCTTGCGTGGACGATTACTGTGAGAACTTATCCAATCAAAGCTCCTGCCCCTCACACCTGGATTGATCTGGGATGACCTCCCTCCTATGTGTGAAGTATTACTGCAGAAACTTAACCGATTCAAAGCCCTCGCCCCTCACACCTGGATTGATCTGGGATGACCTCCCTGATGTGTGTGAAGGATTACTGTGTGGACTTATCCAATCAAAGCTCCCGCCCCTCACACCTGGATTTTACTGGGATGACCTCCCTCCCATGTATGAAGGATTACTGCGGGGACTTATCCAGCATTTTGGGTTTTTGCTATACAGCTCCCAGAAATCATCAAGCAAAAACACAGTCACCGTTCCAACTTTTCTCCCGGTTCACATAAAACATGAAACACATACACAGCACAGCAGCAAACAACTTATATCCCAGGGGTTTTGTATAAGGGTGTGGACTTTTTACACTACCTGGGAATGCGGTGGTGACCACACCTGACCGGCAAGAGGTGTAAGACCTGGACTGGACACAAGGGACTTTCAGGTAAGATGACAAGATTTTCTTACCTTACTTACGGAGCTGCGCAGTCTCCATCCCGTGAGCCAAGGCTTGGCCATCACCTCTGTCTCTCCGGTCAGCAGGTCCCCGTGCGTTTCGTCCACTGCCCCGCGTGCAGGCGCCAGCTGTTATGGAAATTTAATTAGGATAAATCTATCCTTCAGTGTTTGCTGTTACTGCTCCCAATTTTATCCTAATTGTCTTTTTGAGCGCTCAGAACGAAATGAGGACTGTCCACACGAAAGTGTCAGTATAACAGTTCGTCAAGACCCCCAGTTCATTATTCATTCAAGGTTTTATATGTTTACAAAAAGGGGCTGGTTAGTCAATTAACATACAATTAAAAGCTGCTAGATTATTGGCTGTTTTAGTTTAAGTATGATAATTATGATAAAAGGGCTGAAGTTGCAGATTTATTGTTTATTGTTCTTTGCCCCAGCTTTCCTACATGACTAGTAAGGAAAACAATAGATACCTTTCCGAACACTCTGTTCTTGTTTCTGTATCCTTGGTAAAAAGTCCCTATGAACTATCTTTTGCAATAGCCTGATTTATGTAGGCCAGGGTCATCTTAAACGACTGATTATAGCTAGCATCAGCTTTTTCATAGATATGTGTGAGCACAGGATTTTTAGCAAGTGAGATCTATCTAACTGTAAATGCATATATATATATATATATATATATATTGAATATATGGAATACATATATATTTCTATGACAGTACAGTACCAAGGATGACACAGAACGTATAGTCGGGGCCAGGCAGAGGTCAAAACCAAACAGACAGCGAAGGTACAGAAACAGAATCCAACAAGCAGTATCCAGAGATCAGACCGAGTCAAAACCAAAGTATCAAGCAAACCAGAACACAGCACTAACACACTCAGGGGTCAACACACTCTGCCAAGGGTGAAAGTATAACTGACGGGGATTGGAGCTTCCTAGGGCTATAAGAAGCTCTCCCCGAACCAAGGAGAGGCCACAATAATAAGCCTCAGGTGTGCAAGTAAGAGCTTGCACTGGGATCAAAACCTTAACCCCTAGCATGCAGGTCAACCCTGCACTGGGATCATGACAGTACCCCACTCTCAACGGGGGGCCTCTGGACCCCCAGGCTTGCCCGGGAACCTGGCATGGAAAGCCCGAACTAGGCGATCTGCATGCATTAAACGGGCCGGCACCCAGGATCTGTCCTCCTGTCCATACCCCTTCCAATGAACCAGGTACTGTACCGACCGCTGCACCAACCTGGAGTCAATGATATGATCAATATCATATTCCATGTGTCCCTCAACCAAAACAGGAGGAGCAGCGGACTCAGACTCCCCCCGGACTGCCTCAAAAGGTTTCAGTAGGGATTAATGGAAGACGTTAGGGATCTTGAACGAGACTGGAAGACACAACCTGTAAGCCACTGGATTGATCTTTTCCACAATTTTGTATGGGCCAATGAACTTGGGGCCCAACTTGGCTGATGGAACCTTCAACTTAACGTTTCGGGGGAGAGCCAAACTTTCTCTCCAACCCGAAACATAGGACCTGGTGTTCTTTTCCTGTCAGCGAAAAACTTGTACCTGCCTTGAGATCTGGATATATTCCGCTGGACCTCCGCCCATGTATTCTTTAATCGCTGAACAGACCCCTCTGCCCCTGGACACCCATAATCCAAACAAGAAAACTCACCAAAATGAGGACTAAAACCATAATTGATCAGGAAAGGAGACATACCAGTAGATTGGCTCACCCGACTATTGAAGGCGAATTCCGCCAACGGCAGTACATCACACCAGTCATTCTGTCTTGCAGAAGTCAGACATCTGAGGATCTGTTCCAAAGACTGATTAGTGCGTTCCGTCTGACTATTGCTCTCAGGATGGTATGCAGACGAAAAAGACAGAGACATCCCCAATTTCTTGCAGAAAGCACGCCAAAACTTTGCCACAAACTGCACTCCATGATCAGACACCACATTCAGGGGTACCCCATGCAACCGGATCACATGCTGCACAAACAATCTGGACAAAGTCTCAGCTGAGGGTAGTGCGGATAAGGGTACAAAATGAGCCTGCTTCGAATACCTGTCCACCACTACCCATACCACCGTATTGACCTTGAACGGAGGAAGATTGGTAATAAAATCCATGTACAAGTGAGTCCATGGCCTTTCGGGAACTGCCAAGGGCATCAGTTCCCCAGCCGGCCGGCTATGTGAGTTTTTAGAACGAGCGCAGACCCCACAACCAGAAACAAATTTTTTTATGTCAGAACTAAGAGTAGGCCACCAAAAGATCCTAGCCACCGCCCGACATGTGGCAGATATACCAGGGTGAGCACTGAGCTTGGATTCATGGAACTCCTGAAGGAGTTTAAGCCGAAGCTGCTCTGGGACAAACAAATTACCCCCTGGCTTGGCAGCAGGGGCCAGAGTCTGGGCCCCCTCAATCTCCTGTTCCAACTCAGACGAGACCCCTGCCAACATAACCCCAGGGTGAAGAATGGAGGAAGGTGGCTCAGGGGGAGACACCGGATGAAAACTGTGAGATAAGGCATCAGCCTTGATATTCTTTGACCCCCGGACGAAACGTAATAGTAAACTGAAAACGGGAAAAAAAAAGTGACCAATGGGCCTTTCTGGGCATTAGTCTCTTAGCAGACTCAATATATGATAAATTTTTGTGGTTGGTAATCACAGTAACCGAGTGACTGGCCCCCTCCAAAAAGTGCCTCCATTCTTCAAACGTTAACTTGACCGCAAGAAGCTCTCTATTGCCTACATCGTAATTCCTCTCAGCAGCAGAGAACTTCCTGGAAAAAAAAGCACATGGCCTGAGGTTGGTCAGAGTGGCGGGCCCTTGGGACAACACAGCACCCACCACCACCTCAGAGGCGTCCACTTCCACAATAAATGGTTTGGATGGATCTGGCTGTACCAACACCGGAGCAGTCATAAAGCATTTTTTCAGACTAGCAAAGGCCTCTTTTGCGAGCGAGGACCAATTTTTCACATCCGCACCTTTGCATGTTAAATCTGTGAGTGGTTTGACCACCTGCGAAAACCCCCGAATAAATTTGCGGTAGTTATTGGCGAACCCCAAGAAGTGCTGGAGCCCTTTAAGATCTCTGGGTTGTACCCAATCCACAATGGCCTGCACTTTCTTGGGGTCCATACGAAAACCCTCACAGGACACAATCAATCCCAAAAAAGATAATTCTTGAACAAAAAACACACACTTCTCCAATTTAGCACACAGATGATTTTCCCTAAGTCTTTGGAGAACAGTTCGTACATGATTCATATGAGAATGACTGTCGGGGGAATATATCAGAATATCATCTAAGTAGATAACAACAAAACGACCAATGAGATCAGAAAACACTACATTGATGAAATTCTGAAATATGGCGGGAGCATTGGTAAGACCAAACGGCATGACTAAATTTTCAAAAAGTCCCTCGGACGTGAGGAACGCAGTTTTCCATTCATCCCCCTTCCTGACCCTTATCAAATTATATGCTCCCCGAAGATCCAATTTAGAGAACCATTTTGCCCGATAGTTGGTTACATAAATCAGGAATCAACGGAAGGGGATACGTATTCCGTACAGTAATCTTATTAAGTTCACGAAAGTTGAGACAGGGACGTAGACCGCCATCATTTTTCTTCACAAAAAAGAACCCCGCCGCCACAGGTGAAACTGAGGGATGTATGTGTCCCTTGCGAAGACTTTCTGCAATATAATCCTTCATAGCTAAGCGCTCAGGTCCAGACAAATTAAACAGACAGGCTTTAGGTAGTTTGGCCCCCGGGACTAGCTCGATGGCGCAGTCAAAGGGTCTATGTGGTGGCAACGTCTCGGCCTCGCTTTCTGAGAACACATCTTCGAAGTCTTTCAGGTACTCCGGAATACCTTCCAGCTCGACAGATGACACAGACACAGATTTAACAGGTTGAACCAGCAGCGCAGATTCATAACATAAAGTACAGACCAAAAGTTTAGACACACCTTCTCATTCAAAGATTTTTCTGTATTTTCATGACTATGAAAATTGTAGAATCACACTGAAGGCATCAAAACTATGAATTAACACATGTGGAATTATACATTATACTTTACAAAAAAGTGTGAAACAACTGAAAATATGTCTTATATTCTAGGTTCTTCAAAGTAGCCATCTTTTGCTTTGATTACTGCTTTGCATGCAGAAAAGGTGAACGGCTGGACTCTACATGCCTAGTTCCCACCGTGAAGCATGGAGGAGGTGGTGTGATGGTGTGGGGGTGCTTTGCTGGTGACACTGTTGGGGATTTATTCAAAATTGAAGCGGTGAGCGGTCCAGCTCACCCCAAACCATCTCAATTGGGTTCAGGTCTGGTGACTGTGGAGGCCAGGTCATCTGGCGTAGCACCCCATCACTCTCCTTCTTGGTCAAATAGCCCTTACACAGCCTGGAGGTGTGTTTGGGGTCATTGTCCTGTTGAAAAATAAATGATGGTCCAACTAAACGCAAACCGGATGGAATAGCATGCTGCTGCAAGATGCTGTAGTAGCCATTCTGGTTCACTATGCCTTCAATTTTGAATAAATCCCCAACAGTGTCACCAGCAAAGCATCCCCACACCATCACACCACCTCCTCCATGCTTCACGGTGGGAACCAGGCATGTAGAGTCCATCCGTTCACCTTTTCTGCGTGCAAAGCAGTAATCAAAGTAAAAGGTGGCTACTTTGAAGAACCTAGAATATAAGACATATTTTCAGTTGTTTCACACTTTTTTGTAAAGTGTAATGTATAATTCCACATGTGTTAATTCATAGTTTTGATGCCTTCAGTGTGATTCTACAATTTTCATAGCCATGAAAATGCAGAAAAATCTTTGAATGAGAAGGTGTGTCCAAACTTTTGGTCTGTACTGTAACTTAGAATCATTAAACCCCCATTGAACAATCTCCCCGTTTTCCAGTTAATAACTGGGTTATGGCGTTGTAACCAGGGCTTGCCCAACACCAACCCTGCTTGTAGATTGTCCAGAACTAAACTACTTATTTTTTCTTCGTGAGCAGCGCCCACTCTGAGTGAAAACAAGTCAGACATAAAGAGAATTCCCTCTTTTGTGAGGGGGAGGAGTCAATGGCCACCACCTTGATCGGAGCCTTAAGCCTAGCTGTCCCTATCTTGCAGCGTGTGACCAATTGAGAGTCAATCAGATTGATGGATGACCCGCAGTCCACAAAGGCTGTAGAGGAAAAAGAATAACTGTCCACTAACAGTTCCACATGAAGCAACACCTTAGAGAACGAGGAAAAGTGTACCTGAGGGTCTGAGTAGTCTCCTCGCTGACTACCCAGACCTAGTCGTTTCCCGCCGACCGGTTTGAGGACTGGCAGACAGGACACTCCTTTTTCCAATGTCCAGCTTTACCGCAGTAGAAGCACAACTGTTCTTCCAGACGGCGTTTTCTCTCCTTTTCCTTCAGAGTGATAGCGCCCACATCCATGGGCTCAGAGACAGTCTCTTTTCCACTGGGGAACAATGTAGTCTCCACCTGCATCACCCCCCTGGCCCGCAACCTGCGGTCCATCTGGACGGCCTGGGTCATGGCGTCCTCGAGAGAGTTAGGTGGGGGGTGTAACGCCAAGGCATCCTGCAGCCGTTCGGACAAGCCTCTGCGAAATAGTCCTTGGAGGGCGGCGTCCTCCCAAGAAATCTCTGCAGCCCAGCAGCGGAACTCAGTGCAACACCACTCGGCCGAGTGCTTCCCTGACAGACGCTCATCACCATGTCCTCTGCCAATTGCACTCGGTCAGGCTCATCATATATATGCCCGAGGGCCTGAAAGAATGCATTTACCGACACTCTCTCAGGGGCAGTGGGGGGAAGGAAAAATGCCCATGCTTGTGGGGACCCTCTTAATAAAGACATGATGACCCCTACCCTCTGACTTTCATCCCCAGAGGACCGTGGTTTTTGTTCCCAGAAAATAAGTCAGGCAGTTTACCAGGTGGTTCTGAGGACACCAGCGCAACATCACTCGCCATAGCCCTCAGAGAGCCAGCAGATAAAGCCCCTGCACAGTCTCAGAAACCTGCCGCTGTGAACACGACAGCGTTTGCTGTTCCAGAGATAAACCCTGAAACATCTGACTCAGATTTTTCATCTGTTCGGACAGCAACTGTATGGGATCCATAACTCTCTGCACAACCTGCGCCCCAAACACAGCCGTGAAGCAAAAAAAAAAACTTAGTTGACAGTTATAATATCACGGGGAGGGTTGCAAGAGAACTCACCAGTGCAATCTCCCGGAAGACGAGTGCAGAAGAAAGCTTCAGGCTCCTAGGAACGCAGGGTGAGCAAGGCAAGAGAGAGATAGTTTCAGGGCTTGAATCACCTAACAGTTGAGGGGCGTGGCTTCAGCTCCAGGGAGCTAGAAGCTGAGGGAAAACTCCTAGAAAGGTAACTACGGGACAAAGTTACCCAGGGGCACAGACAGAGACATAAATCTGAACAAGCCAAGGTCAAAGCACGAGAAGACAGTACTGTACCAAGGATGAGACAGAACGGATAGTCGGGGCCATGCAGAGGTCAAAACCAAACAGACAGCGAAGGTACAGAAACAGAATCCAACAAGCAGTATCCAGAGATCAGACCGAATCAAAACCAAAGTATCAGGCAAACCAGAACACTGCACAAACACACTCAGGGGTCAACACACTCTGCCAAGGGCGAAAGTATAACTGACGGGGATTGGATCTTCCTAGGGTTATAAGAAGCTCTCCCCGAACCAAGGAGAGGCCACAATAATAAGCCCAGGTGTGCAAGTAAGAGCTTGCACTGGGATCAAAACCTTAACTCCTAGCGTGCAGGTCAACCCTGCACTGGGATCATGACACTCCGTAAATATTTCAGGAGTAACACACACGCTCACAGGCTCAGAATGGATTACAAAAGAATATGAATTGCATAAAAAGTGTACTCTATCAGTAGTGTACAGCTGTATACAGTGTTGGGGTAATTTTAAATCTCCGTATATATTTCAGGAGTAACACACACGCTCACAGGCTCAGTATGGATTACACCATAATATGAAAAGCCTAAAAAGTGTACTGTATCAGTAGCGTAAAGCTGTATACAGTGTTGGGATAATTTTAAATCTCCGTATATATTCCAGGAGTAACACACACGCTCACAGGCTCAGTATGGATTACACCACAATATGAAAAGCATAAAAAGTGTACTGTATCAGTAGCGTACAGCTGTATACAGTGTTGGATTAATTTGAAATCTCCGTATAATTTCAGGAGTAACACACATGCTCACAGGCTCAGTATGGATTACACCAAAATATGAAAAGCAGAAAAAGTGTACTGTATCAGTAACGTACAGCTGTATACAGTGTTGGGGTAATTTTTAATCTCCGTATATATTTCAGGAGTAACACACAGACGCTCTCTTAGTATGGATTTGACAGTAATACACAAGGCAGAAAAACTGTACTGTGTCAGAAGATACCAGCTGTATACGGTTTTGGGGAAAATTGAAATCTCCATATATATTTTCGTAGTCACACACAGATAGTCAGCATGTATTTGTCCATGATACCAGCCGTTACACGATAGTGTGAGGAGCGTACAGCTCTATACTGTGTGGGAAAAAATGAACACTCGGTAACTGCAGAAAAAAATAAAAGTATTAGTGCTGTGTAGATGCTATGTTAATAAGCACTCTGCACAGCAGTGTACACACAGAAATACAGCTAGCAGGCAGCCTAATAATCAGCTATGCTGCTGCACACAAGAAATTCCTCCCCTGTCACTGGCAGGCAGCCTAATAATCAGCTCTGCTGCTGCACACAATTAATTCCTCCCCTCTCACTGGCAAACAGCAGCCTAATAATCAGTTATGCTGCACCACACAAGCAATTCCTCCCCTGTCACTGGCAGGCAGCCTAAGAACCAGCACTGCTGCACACAGCAAAATCCTCCCCTGTCACTGCACACCAGTAACGTAACTACCGGGTGGGCAGAGGGGGGCGGTGGCCCCGGGCCCCGCGCTCTGAGGGGGCCCACCTGGAGCTACGCTACTGTAACTGTATCGGCGTGCACAGCGCGCCCATACAGTTATATTCTGCAGCAGAGCAGGGAGAATCGATCTCCCTGCTCTGCCACCCAGCTGCTATGGGGCCCCTGAACAGGCAGTGGGGGGCGCTGTTCCAGCAGTGGGGCCCCCCGCCCATCATCGGAGGGTCAGGTGTATCCGCATCTAGCCGATACAGCTGACCGCATTGAGGGAGAAGGAACGAACTCTCCCATAATCCCCCTCTCAGCATCTGACAGCGGGCGCGATGACGTCACTGCCCGGCGCCCACTGTCAGGAGATGAGAGGGAGAGCAGTGAGCAGCGCAGGAGCCGGGAGGAAGAGAGGTGAGTACCAGATTTATTATTTTTGTAATGGGGGTGCTTTATATTACAGAGACTCCCAATGGGGGGATGCATTATACTACAGAGGCTCCCTATGGGGAGGTGCATTATATTACAGGGGCTCCCTATGTGGGGGTGCATTATATTACAGGGGCTCCCTATGGGGGGCGCATTATATTACAGGAGCTCCCTATGGGTTGTGCATTATATTACAGGGGCTCCCTATGGGGGGTGCATTATATTACAGGGGCTCCCTATGGGGGTGCATTATATTACAGGGGCTCCCTATGGAGGGGTGCATTATATTACAGGGGCTCCCTATGGGGGGCATTATAATATAGAGGCTCCCTAGGGGGGTGCATTAAACTACAGAGGCTGCCTATGGGGGTGCATTATACTACACAGGCTCCCTATGGGGCAAATTATACTACAGAGGCTCCCTATGGGGAGTGCATTATACTACAGAGGCTCCCTATGGGGGTGCATTATACTACAGAGGCTGCCTATGGGGGTGCATTATATTACAGAGGCTCCCTATGGGGGTGCATTATATTACAGGGGCTGCCTATGGGGGTGCATTATATTACAGAGGCTCCCTATGGGGGTGCATTATATTACAGAGGCTCCCTATGGGGGGAGTGCATTATACCACAGAGGCTGCCTATGGGGGTGCACTATAATACAGGGGCTCCCTACGGGGGTGCATTATACTACAGAGGCTCCCTATGGGGAGTGCATTATAATACACGGCTACCTATAGGGAGTGCATTATAATACAGAGTCTTCCTATGGGGAGTACATTATAATATAGAGGCTTCCTATGGGGAGTGCATTATACTACAGAGGCTTCCTATGGGGAGTGCATTATAATATAGAGGCTCCCTATGGGGAATGCATTATACTACAGAGGCTCCCTATGGGGAGTGCATTATACTGCAGAGGCTTCCTATGGGGAGTGCATTATAATATAGAGGCTCCCTATCGGGAGTGCATTATACTACAGAGGCTCCCTATGGGGAGTGCATTATACTACAGAGGCTCCCTATGGGGAGTGCATTATAACATAGAGGCTCCCTATGGGGAGTGCATTATACTACCGAGGCTCCTTATGGGGAGTGCATTATACTATTTTGAGGACTATCTGGTGTATTATGCTATATGGATGCTATCTATGGGGCCATCATACAGTGTGGGGATTATAGTGGCGGGGCCATCATACAGTGTCAGTATATATCTAGTGAGGGGGCATTATGTGGTGTATAGGGGAGCTGTACAGGGGGGAGACTTGGAACATTATTAAATGTAAAGTGAGCACTTATTGTTATAGGTGAACTCCGGTTACTGTGACTGTCAAAGGGGCACACACAGGGCAATATTACATTTTAGGGGAAAAAATGTGGGCACTGTTTTGTAGGGCACTTGCACCCGGCATTAAGGCCTCTTTCACACATCTGTTTTGCGGCTGACGGCACGCTCCGGCCTTTTTTTGTCAAACCGCATCCGGCGAAATGTAATGCCGGATCCGGGTTTTTTTCCATTGAGTAACATTATTGCCGGTTATTATTGTCCGGTTTTTGCCGGATCCGGTGTCTGGTCGCAGTCCGACGTCTGGCAAAAACGTGGCATGTAACGTTTTTTGTCTCCGGTGAAAAAGCCGGAAGCGCCGGATCCGGCTCTTCCGGCTTTTGTTACAATGAAGGTCTATGAACGCCGCAATGCGGCGGATCCGGCAGAAGCCGGATTCGGTGGCAGGGTCCAGTTTTTCAATTGATATACCAGCCCACAGCAAACATATAAAAAGCATGCAGTGGGACACTCTGACATAACATGCACAAGAGATCAAGAGCCAACGTACCTGCAACAGCACCAGCACCAGCATCTTGTTCCGCATCAGCCCTACCAGCAGATACGGCAATGGAGCGCCAGGACAGCAGACGGTAAATATCACATCCCCCCACCCCAAATTTTACAACGCATCTGTCACCATTGCTGCCTGAGCTACTGCAGTGTGTTTGCACCCTGGTACAGTTTCAAAATCATGTTTTTGCTGTAATGGAGTTGGTTCCCCTGGTACTGTATGAAATGTTCATAGTTTTCCACTGATGGGGTGGGTCCCCCTGGTACTGTTTAAAATATGCATGGTTTTCAAGTGATAATGTGTATCACCTGGTACTTTATAATGTGCATTTTTTCAAGTTATAATGTGTATCCCCTGCTACTGTATAATGTGCATGTGTTAAATTGATAATGTGGATCTCCTGGTACTGTTTTTTTTTTTTTTGCTGTGATGGGGTTGGTCCTCCTGCTACTGTATGAAATGTGCATGTTTTCCATTCAAAATGTTTATCTCCTGGTACTGTAGAATGTTTTTTTTGGCTGTGATGGGGTTGGTCCTCCTGATACTGTATGAAATGTGCATGTTTCCACTGTGTTGAAGTGTATCCCCTGGTAATGTTTATAATGTGCATGTTTTTCAAGTGATAATGTGCGTCACCATGGTTTCCCTGTGATGAAGTTGTTCCCCCTGGTACTGTATCAAATGTGCATGTTTTGAATTCAAAATGTGGATCTCCTGGTACTGTATTTTTTTTTTGGGCTGTGATGGGGTTGGTCCTCCTGCTACTGTATGAAATGTGCATGTTTTCCATTCATAATGTGGATCTACTGGTACTGTAGAATGTTTTTTTTTTGGCTGTGATGGGGTTGGTCCTCCTGCTACTGTATGAAATGTGCATGTTTCCACTGTGTTGAAGTGTATCCTCTGGTAATGTTTATAATGTGCATGTTTTTCAAGTGATGATGTGCGTCACCATGTTTCCCTGTGATGAAGTTGTTCCCCCTGGTATTGTATCAAATGTGCATGTTTTAAATTCAAAATGTGGACCTCCTGGTACTGTATTTTTTTTTGGCTGTGATGGGGTTGGTCCTCCTGCTACTGTATGAAATGTGCATGTTTTCCATTCATAATGTGGATCTATTGGTACTGTAGAATGCTTTTTTTGGCTGTGATGGGGTTGGTCCTCCTGCTACTGTATGAAATGTGCATGTTTTCCATTCATAACGTGGATCTACTGGTACTGAAGAATGTTTTTTTTGGCTGTGATGGGGTTGGTCCTCCTGCTACTGTATGAAATGTGCATGTTTTCCATTCATAATGTGGATCTACTGGTACTGTAGAATGTTTTTTTTTGGCTGTGATGGGGTTGGTCCTCCTGCTACTGTATGAAATGTGCATGTTTCCACTGTGTTGAAGTGTATCCCCTGGTAATGTTTATAATGTGCATGTTTTGCAAGTGATGATGTGCGTCACCATGGTTTCCATGTGATGAAGTTGGTCCCCCTGGTACTGTATGAAGTGTGTATTTTTTCCAGTGATAGGGTGGGTACCCCTGGTACTGTTTATGGGTCCAATTAATGACGGGATGTTGTGTTCCGTACACCATAAAGCTCACTCCAGTCCATATTTGACTTTTATTTTTTCAAACAGGGACAATGAATACATATATTCACAGTCCCTTTTTGTCTGTTTATTCCACAGCAGAAGAATTGAAAGAGAGGAGGCGGCAGCAAGAGGAGTTGACATAGTGGAAGCCAGGAGGACAGCCAGCAGAAAGTAAATCTGACATCCAGCATTTCCAAAAATATTTAATCTTTTTTTTTTTCTCTTTCAGCCAGGGCCAAGGAATATACATATATTCACTGTCCCTTTTTGTGTCCTTACTCAACAGCAGAAGACGTCAAAGAGAGGCGGCGGCGGCAGCAGCAGCAAGCCGAGAGGAGGATAGACGTGCAGAGAGGACAGCCAGCAGAAAGTAAATATGACATCCCCCATTTCCCTAAAAATTAAATGTTTGTTTTTCGCTTTCAGCCACGGCCAAGGAATATACATATATTCACTGGCCCTTTTTGTGTCTTTCTTCCACAGCAGAGACCGTCAAACAGCTGCAGCAGCAGCCGCACTGGCGGCTTTAGCGGAGCAAGCAGCAGCAGCTCCTCCCTCCGAGTCAGTGGAGCTGCAGGGTGATCGTGACACATCTTCTTCTGGGAGCCCTCCTTCCCATCGTCAGCAATTGGCTGTAAAAATATCTTAATTTTTTTTTTCTCCCACAATCCATCTGTGGGATATACCGTATTTTGCTGACTATAAGTCGCACTTTTTTCCCAAAAAATTTTGGGGGAAAATGGGGGTGCGTCTTATAGTCGCAATATACCTAAAAATCTGGTGGCGGCGGCGGTCCCAATTCATCCTCCCTGTGCGGTGGTGGTGTCGGGGCAGCAGCGGGCCTCTACAGAGTGGGGGGCTCCGCCGGCGTTTCGTCCCAGCCGGAAAGCCCCCTGCAGCTGTGACACGGTGGCCCCTCCGGTGGCGGTCCCGATCAGCCTCCCTGTGCGGTGGTGGTGTTGGGGCAGCAGCGGGCTTCTGTGCAGCGTGGGGGGCTCCGCCGGCGTTTAGTCCCTGCCGGAAAGCCCCCCGCAGCTGCGACGCGGTGCCGTCCGGAAAAAGTCCTCCGGAAAGATGGCCGCCGCTTGCTGAAGTTCAAATCTCGCCAATGAGATCTCTTCCCGAGATCTCATCTCCCGAGATCTCGTTGGCGAGATTTGAACTTCAGCAAGCGGCGGCCATCTTTCCGGAGGACTTTTTTCCGGACGGCACCGCGTCGCAGCTGCGAGGGGATTTCCGGCAGGGACTAAACGCCGGCGGAGCTCCCCACGCTGCACAGAGGTCTGCTGCTGCCCCGACACCACCACCGCACAGGGAGGCTGATCGGGACTGCCACCGGAGGGGCCACCGCGTCGCAGCTGCGGGGGGCTTTCCGGCTGGGACGAAACGCCGGCGGAGCCCCCTACGCTGCACAGAGGCCCGCTGCTGCCCCGACACCACCACCACACAGGGAGGATGAATTGGGACCGCCACCGGAGGGGCCACCGCGTTGCAGCTGCGGGGGGCTTTCCGGCTAGGACGAAATGCCGGCGGAGCCCCCATGCTGCACAGAGCCCCGCTGCTGCCCCAATACCACCACCGGAACCGCAGGGAAGCTGCATTGGGAGGCCGCCGCCACCGGATTTGTGAGTATATGGCCACCCTGGCCACCCCACAGTGCCCAACCACCCCACATAACACAGCCACCCCACAGAGCACTACTACCGCACCAAACGATCCCAGTGACCACTCCTCTACCTGTGCTGATCCGTTCACTGGTAAGCTAAATTCGGACTGTAAGACGGACCCCCATTTGACACATTATTTTTTTCCCAATTTTCCTTCTGAAAATTTGGGGTGCGTCTTATCGTCCGAAAAATACGGTATGTATTGAATGTCTTTTTTTTATTAACAGGAATCGCAAGAGGAAGAAGGACGGGGTGGAGAGATACCCGGAGTGGGCTCACAATTCGTAAGTATCCTGCATCAATCGCATAAACACAACATCACACTACACACAACACATAGAAGACCATTTAGTACATACTTGACACAGCGGCCAACACATGCCTATATCCAAATCTTTTTTCTTTTTAGTCTCTCGGATCTGGGAGCCAAGAAAGGGGTCCTCACAGCGCCTCCCAGATCCGTCGTCATGAGACTGTCGGCGGTTCCCAACGTGTAGTTTTTTTTTTTTTTTTTGGATTCCAATGTAATTGTTATTTGTTTGTTTTTTTTTACCAATTTTTTTTCTTTGTTGGGGTTCATTTTTTAAATTTTAATTTTTAGCTTTGATTTTAATATTTTTAGTATTTACCTTTTTTGTTAACATTTAATATTATTTTTTATACATTTTTTAAAAAATTTTGATATCTATATATTTTTTTCTTAATTTGATTTTGTTTAACATGTATCCTTTTTTTCATTTTCACTTGCTAATGTAGAGGGTAATGTATTGTTTTTTCTATTTTAATTTCACAGTCTTCACAGCGTGCTCCTGATTCGGACGTTGAGGAGGGTATCGATGTCGACTTCCTTATTGATCTGGTCAGAGAAAGAGAGCTGCTGTGGAACATTGGGTACCGCCGGCATTGTGATCAAGTTGTGACCCGACGGCTCTGGGAGGAAGTGGCATCGGCAATGGTGGACCGCTGGGAGGACCTCGATGTTAGGTCCCAGACTAAACACCGTAAGTATAGTTCAGGTTGCTGACTGTAAAGCTGTGTTTCCCAAACTTCAGTCCTCATTTCCCCCTCAGTTCATGTTTTCAGGATTTCCTTTTGTGCAACACTATGGAAATACTGAAAACATGACCTCTGGGGGACACGAGGAATGAAGTTTGGGAAACACTGATGTTGTATAGTAACCAATGTGTGCTTTCTCGTTTCAGGGGAGAGAATTGTGAAGCGGTGGCGGTCTGTGAGGGATCGCTTTAAGAAGGAGTTCAATAAGGAGATGTGGGCCCTGAGTGGATCTTCAGGACGCCAGAGCAAATACAAATATGCACGAGCCCTGGCATTAATGCGGGAAACTATGGTCACCAGAAGGTAAATATTACCATAAAATGTTAACATCTATCCAATGTTTTTTTGCAGCCAGGGCCATTCCACATCTGTATATTCATTGTATGTTTTCTCTTTCTTCCACAGCACAGTGATCAGCACTCGGGCGCCCGCTGAGTTGGCGCCTTCTAGGGCGATCCCTCAGGAGACTGACACAGAGGGACACTTCGATCGGCCCGGTACATCTGCACCTTCCCACACATTATATCCCGCAGTCCCCTCCACCAGCGCTGGAGCATCGTGGCCGCCTGCATTACATGCAGCTGCTGGTGAGGATATAGCATTCCCTTTACCCCACCCTTCTAACCCTGCCACCTCTAGTACAACTGCGGGTACTGGGCGGCAGCATCAGAGGGGTCAGGAAAGGAACTATGCACCCGAGTTCTTGCATTTGAATGCATCTTTCCAGAATTGTCTTAAAGTATTATCTGAACAACTTGCCGCAGGCATTAATCATATAACCTCCGCAGTTTTGGAGGTAAACACACTTCTGCAAACCATGCAGTCGGAAGCAAGATCATCTCCTAATCACAGCTTTTTTAGGTCTGTGGCGGAGCGCATAGATACGCTATCTCTTGACCAGCAGATGTATGTAATGCATACGTGCCATGCTACTGTCGTGCAGGCTATCTCCCATCCTCCTCCATCCACCCCAGTCATTCCTCCACCTCCCCCCCCTCCAGCCGCCGTCCATCCTCCCCCCCCTCCAGCCGCCGTCCCTCCTCCCCCTCCTATTCAATACCAGCCACCTCACCAGCTCCATCAACCTCCCCAATTACAGCAACCTCCCCAGTACCACCCACCTCCCCAACTGCAGTCACCTCCACAGTACCAGCAACCTCCCCACTACCAGCCACCTACCCTGTACCACACTCCTACCTCTTACAGATCTCCTTCCCCCTTCCAATTCCCTACCATGTCACCTGCTTCTCCTGCCCAACCCTCCACTCCACCACCCACCTGTTCTGCCTTGTCTTCCCATTCTTTTAGTCTTTCCACCCCTTCACCTCTTCCTGTTCCTTCCACACCACCATCCCGGTCGTCCCTCCACACTCCCACGGTCGAAGTGTCCCGCAGCCCCTCCAGCACTATTTCCACCCCACACTACACCCAACTCTAATTATTTTGGTTTTCTAAAAAAAAAATAAAGATTTGAATAAAGAAATGATATTTAAAAGTTTACATTTTCAAAAGATTTGACAAAAATATATTAAAAAATTATATTTTTAATAAATGTTTCATTGGTTTACAATTGTTGTCTGTCATTTCTTTATAGGATGTTAAGTTAAAAATGTAGTAAAACAGGTAAACCTATTTGGGTACACAAACACCATATGTAAAAAACACCTACCTAACTTTGGGTAAAAGGTACATAAATTTAACCTTTTTGCCAAAGTTGTGTCCCGGGTTGTGTAGTATCCAAAGTATCTTACCTTTTTCCAAAACTTGTGTACTTTGTTAGGTTATCCCCTACAAGGTACACATTTTTTGACAAAAGGTGAAATAATTTTTGTAAAAAAACCCAGCCAGGGACACAACTATGGCCAAAAGGTTACATACAGTAGAAAACACACAAGAAGGTAGACAAGTTTCCTTTTAAAGGTTTATTGTGGGTACAGAAAGAGTTTTAAAAGAACAAATCAATTGATCACACTCTGTCATCCTGCCAGTCTACTCTACCTTCTGGTGACACAAAGTATTGGGCAAAATGGTCCCTCATTCTTGAAATCGCCACTGTACTGCGAGTGGTAATGTTGCTGTAGTCGTGCAAAGTTGTTTCTTGATTGTGATCCTCCATAGAAATCGGTTCCTTGGTGATGACAAAATTAAGTAGGACCACGCACTCTTTAACAACATCATCCACAGTCTCTGTCTTCAAGTTTATCGCAGTCAAAAGGACACGCCATTTGGCTGTCATAATCCCAAACGCACACTCCACCATCCGTCTGGCTCTTGTGAGGCGGTAGTTAAATATTCGCTTTGTATGGGTCAATCCTCTGCTGGCGTACGGCTTCAAGAGGTGTTCGGACAGCTGGAATGCCTCATCACCTACTCACATGAATGGCATCGGTGGGCCTGAGGTTTGAGGCAGTGGCCTAGGGGTGGAAACTGAAAAGTGTTTCCGTACAGTCTCCGCCCCATAGCAGAAAGTTTAAACACTTGCGAGTCATTGGACCGTCCATAAGACCCAATGTCCACAGCAATAAACTTGTACTCCGCATCAGCAATAGCCATCAGGACGACCAAAAAATATTTTTTGTAGTTAAAGAATTCTGATCCGGTTCCTGAAGGCTTTTGACTGCGGATGTGTTTGCCATCAACAGCGCCCAAGGCAATTGGGAAACTGGCAGATACAGAGAAACTGGTCTGCTATTTCAAGCCACCGGTCTGTAGATGGCTCTGGAAGAAATTCTCCAACCAAACAGTCCCACAGAGCACGACAAGTGTACTTGATGATGCCGGATAGCGTTGAAATTCCCAGGCGATACTGGAAATGGAGCGATGACAGTGTTTCGCCAGTTGCCAGAAATCTGAAAACAAAATAGAAAATAAAAATTAGTTCACAAACACAGCATAACATTGCAGAACTCAGCTATAACTATTGGAAGATACCAAAAATAATAAAATCAAGGAAAAACACTGATTTTGACCATGTTTTATTGTACTGATATGGTTCCCTTGTTGTCCTGTGATGTTAAAAAAATTATAACATTACAAGTGTGCTCAAGCAAACAGATCCAATACATATAGCTTACCTTATAGTGACCATGAGACTCTCCGCCGGAGAAATCGAGAACCGACAATAGGTGTCTGATTTTCTGATTTGGTCTCCAACACGCTCCAGCAAACAGTCAAAATTTTCTTTATTCATCCGAAGATAGGCAAAAAATTTCTCCGGATTTTGTCGCAGCTCCATGTTTAGTGTACTATACACACCACGGGTTAATATCTGTGCTGTGATGGGGTGGATCCACATACGACGTCGTCTTCGCTGGCGCTGAAGCATAATGCGCTGCTCGATCTTTCTCTCCTTCTCCATAACTATAATCCTCAAGCGATTCGCCTCCGCAGTAAAATCCACAAGATTCTTGAAGATATTGCCAATAATCACGTCCATGTTCGCCAGTCACTTGCTACTTGCTCTTCTCACCAACCTGCACTTGCTCCTCTACAACCTGTCAAAGATGGACTGTAGGAACAGTGTATATATAGGATTACAGTAGCCAATCATGTTTGGAACCCCAAAAAAGGGCGTTTTTAAAAACCGGATCCGGCGCATTCCGTCGAAAACGGATAAAAAAAACGGATACACCGGATGAGACGGATCCATTTTTTTTCCGGAGGACAGAAACGGATCCGGCGAAAAAACGGATGCGTCTCATCCGGTTTTACATACTAGTTGCCGGATGCGGCGATCCGGCAAAACGCCGGGGGCGCCGTCAGGCGCAAAACGGATGTGTGAAAGAGGCCTAACTGTACAGCTAATCGCTATCAGCACAAGCACAGAATTACTGTTTTTTTACTGCCTAACGCTCTCCCTACTGAGAACCAGCGCAAGCAACCTCTCCCTACGCTGAGATCGGCAAAATGGCGGTCGGCGGTGAGGGCTTTTATATGCACTGTGTCGCCACACAAAGCAAGCCAATGCCCTTCTCTAAGATGGTGGTGGCCGCTGCCCATGTCATCCATCTCGTTGCCCACAGTGTATATCCTTGCTTATTGGCTGAGAAAAGGCCCTTCAAGCATTATGGGAAAACCGACTTTGGCGCTCGGGTCGCCGAACGCATGGCCGACCTCACGCTATGGTCGGGTTTTGCTTGGCGAAACCCGACTTTGGCGAAAGTCTGTCTTTTTTTAATCTGACCGACCTGTTTCACTCTACTCTACTCTTTATTTAAGGTTTTTTCCCCGTTCATCTGAATAGATTAAAAATGCTGCAAAAAGGCTGAAAGACTTGACTAGCTGCAAATAAAAAAAATCACTTTGTTGAATCAAATACACAAGAAAAAATAAGCAGTATGAGATTTCATAGAGTTTCCAGGCACTAAATGCTGTCAGCTACCCCTTGGATACATGAAAAATATAATATTCGTGTTGTACCCACACGATTCCTACAACTAGAAAATGCCTATCCCTTCCTACTAGGAGGACAGCTGTGCTGTGGGGATGAGTTGTATGAAATGGTGGCCAAGCACAGCCCTATACAACTTAAAGGGACCCTGTTATGTTGTACATGAAGTCCAATCTGTTGAAAGCATGGTATAGAGAAGCAGATTGATACATATGTTGACTGGACAAGACTCAGTATAACTTGCCTTTCATAGGTGTTTGTATGAATAAGTATTTCAACCCATGGGACTGCAGCAGCTTTAGGCTTGAGCCTTGTTGCATGGTACACAGCTTTAGCAGGTGAGCAGTTCCCTGTAACTTATTATCCTTTATCATCAGATAAGACCCTATTGCTCTTTTTGTTCCTCCACTTATTCCAACAATCACTAAATCAGAACACCGATTAGACTAATACTCATACAAACACCAGGGATTTCAGAAACAAAAATGTAAAGGTACTGCCACACTAAACGATCCCGCTAACGATCACGATAACGACGCAAACTAATGAGATCGTTGGTGTGATCGTTTTAAGGTCGCTAGTAGCTGCCAAACTGGACGATCTCATTAACGACGCATCAGCGGTTAGCGATCTCTTTAACGACTTTGCCGGTCGTTGGGACGTGCCACATTGCATGTACTGTGAAAGATCACGACCTCAATAGGCGTGACTGAGCACAACCTTTTGCACGCCCCTCATCACTGATTGGTGGTCACTATTTATCTCATAGATATTTATCACAGCTCTCCCGCTTTGTGATTGGATGACCGCGTCATAAAAGACGACGTATCAGCACTCCTCTCCATTGCTCTCGAGCAGAAGCGGTTCTTTCAAATCTCCAGCATCGTTCCAATGTGTACTGCTAGCCTTTGTAGCTACTGTGATCCAGTTTGTGCCACTATTGCTGTTGCTGCGTTCCAGTCTACGACGTTGTTTTTTTTTCTGCGATCCAGTCTGTGGTGATATATCCTCTGCGATCCAGTTTGTGACGCTATTTAGTTTCCCTATTTTCTTTTTTTCAGAATCACAAAGTTTTGTAAGGTAGGTATTTTTTTTGTCACATTTAATTTTTATTTTTTCTTTAATTTTACAGATCCATTTTTAGATCTCTGCTGTTGTTAACCATTGTCGTCCATCAATTTTTTTTTTTTGCCATTGTTTTGTTCTGGCACGCCCACCACCACCATTTTATGATCCCTGCTCTGCCATTGTTTACTCCTGCTGCGCCCACAACCACCATTTTGTGATCCCTGCTGTTTTTAGCGTAATTGTTCATCTATGATTTTTTTATTTTGGTCTGCCATTGTTTTGTTCAGGCACGCCCACCACCACCATTTTATGATCCCAACTCTGCCATTGTTTACTCCAGCTGCGCCCACAACCACCATTTTGTGATCCCTGCTGTTTTTAGCGTAATTGTTCATCTATGATTTTTTTAGTTTGGTCTGCCATTGTTTTGTTCAGGCACGCCCACCACCACCATTTTATGATCCCAGCTCTGCCATTGTTTACTCCAGCTGCGCCCACAACCACCATTTTGTGATCCCTGCTGTTTTTAGCGTAATTGTTCATCTATGATTTTTTTAGTTTGGTCTGCCATTGTTTTGTTCAGGCACGCCCACCACCACCATTTTATGATCCCAGCTCTGCCATTGTTTACTCCAGCTGCGCCCACAACCACCATTTTGTGATCCCTGCTGTGTTCTATGTTGTAGGCTATGTAAGCATTTTATTTAACCATTCTGCCGTTCTCACATAATCCTTTTTTTATTACAGATGGCCGATAAGCAGGAATTTTTGCGGGAGTTTATCGAGATGTACCGCTCAATGCCGTGCCTGTGGAAAATAAAATCGGCTGATTACTGTAACAGGCTTAAAAAGAAGGACGCGTACAAAAAACTGGTGGAGCTCTGCAAGAACAGTTACCCAGATGAACCGGCGGATGAGTCATCGGTGAAAAAACGCATTCAGGCCCTCCACACAGTGTACAAAAAAGAGCTAAACAAAGTACTAAATTCTACGAAATCTGGAGCCGGGGCTGAAGATGTTTATGTCCCAAAACTGTGGTACTTTGATCTGTTCGCTTACACAAGGGACCAAGAAGTACCCAGACAAAGGACATCCATGTTGGATCTAGACCCGGTGATCCAGCCGGACACCCCTGTCATACATGTAAGTACCTTTGTATTACAACACATTTTAATGTACATGCCAAAGTGGACTTAAAATTAAAAAATATAATTGTGAAATGTAGATAAAATGGCTGAATTAAGCACTTCATGTACTGATAATTTATCTTGATCAACGGTTGAGGCCTATCCATTTACAAGTGTCGTTTTCACATTTTTGCTGTATATGGGTGTTATAGTGTGAAGATAAATTTCTTTGTCTTTGTGATTTACCATTTGTTTTTTGTTCATGCAGGACACAGAAGAGGCTGTCTCCACACCTCTGACTGAAGAAGACAGCATGGCGTTGATCCAAGATGAAGAAGCAGTCGAGCCACCATCCTCATCTGTGCGGAGCCGGCTTACATTTTCAGGAAGGAAAAGGAAGGCTCCCACCTCGGCTACTCCTGAATTGGTTGAAATTGCGAAAAAAGTGCTTACGGCAGAAAAAAAACAAACAAAAATAACTGGCTTTGCATACTTTGCTAATGAGAAGCTCCCTACACTGGATCCTGTACAGCGGATTCATGCAGAGAGACTCACGTTTGAGGTCCTGACTCAAGCGTCTTTTGGAAACCTGGATAACAATTATGTCGTCATGCCAAGACCGCAGTACCCGGACTACTCATGGCCCAACAATCCTGTGCCGAACCCAATTGGGATAAATCCTGCAAACCCAAACGTTGGTGCTCCCCCTTATTTTTATACACCGCAGAGGCAACGTGGTAATGGCAACGATCCATCTTACCAGCAGTTGTAGTTTTTAAAATTTTTACAAAAGTTTTTTTGTTGTCTATATTTTTTTACATTGTTACCTTTTTTAATAAAAATCTTATTTATCTAATGAATTGTGGTCTTTTATTCTTATGTGATGTCAACTATTAAAATGTTGTATTTTTATTACATCTACTTGTTTCTACTTGTCACACACGGGGACATGGGAGTACCAGCTGTCATAGGTGTTCCATCATAGGGCAAAAATGAAATGAAAAAAATTTCAAAAATTAACATTTCTTTGAAAGGCCCCTGGTCACACTAGCGCTAAAACCTTATACTAAAAAATAATACACCACACCTGCGTAGATAAAAGTTAAATATATTATATATATTTGCGTCATATATATATATATTTTTTTTTTAATTAAATGTAAATAAAAACAAAAAACAGTAAGATAATAATAAAATTAAAAATTATAAACAAAATATTTACAAAATACAAAATAATAAAAAAAAATAAAAAAAATTACTGAGGGCGGCCCCGTAGTCCTTCAACAACCCTCTCCAGCATCACCCCGTGCTTCAGCAGTGCAGCCATGGCGCTGTTCACAGCTGCCACTGCGGTGTGCATTGTCTCCATCAGCCGGCGGTGGGTGTTATGATTTGGTAGCTGAGGAGTGCAGGTAAAAAAGGCAATACACCAGAGCAGTTGGAATCTATGAGATTGCAGTACCCTGACTAACCACCACAACTAGAGGCAGCCGTGGAGCGTTCCTACGTTGGTCCTAGATGCCTCGTCACAGCCTGAGAAACTAACTATACCTAAAGATAGAAAGAGGAAAGCTATCTGCCCCGGAGCAGATCCCCAAAGAACATAGAAAGCCCCCAAACATGTAATGGCGGTTAGACAAGAAGAAATACTGACACAGACAGAAAATAGTATGAGCAAACGTTGGGGGCCAAACTAACTAAATAGAAAAGGATAGGAAGGGCACTTACTGCAATCCCAAAAAACCCTGAAAAGCACCAACTCTACTAATTTCAAAAACACCTGAGATCACACGACCTCTACCACCTAAATTAGTTCTCTGGTGTAACAAAAACAAAACAGCAGCCACTGAAAAAACTGGAAAAAGCAAATGTACAAAACATCAGTGGCTGAACTAAACTGAGAGGGCAAAAGCCCCCGGAGGGGACCCTGAAGGCCCCCACAGAAGTGCAGGACAAAATGCAAAATCAAGCACAAAAACAAAAAGAAGAAAATGTCTTATCTGTTAGCAGGAGATGCAGACACAACACAGCAGGCTACAAAGGAAACAGGAATCAAGGATTGAGACCAGAACAATTGATCACCGGCAACCCTGATGGGAAGGCGACTCCCTTAAATAAAGACCAGTCAGTAACACCTGATTCCAATCCTCACAATCTTCACTGGACAGTCCAGTACCGCTTGTAACCACCAGAGGGAGCCTCTGCTCAGAACTCATTTCAAGTCCATTCACAACAGGTGGGACACCAACAGGTCCTGGGCAGTTGGGATTTCTGTGGAGGTAAAGGTAACAGTTAATAGTGAATTCTGTTGCAACATCAACATGTACATGTTATGTTAATTAACACTTACGGTTTTCGTCAGGCGACTCGCTGACTGCCCACCCAGAACCTGTTGCTCCGCTGGCTAGGGAAACACAGAAAAAAAAAATTATATCACAGCAGCCATTACACAAAAGACCTTACAAAGTTCTCAAACTTGTCTGAAGCTTATATAATGTGCGTTAATTACCTGATGGGGAGCCTGCATCCGTGTCACGGGATGATGCTGGAGAGAAGCCATATCCAGGTGAAGGGCTGGATGACCCGAACTGTGGAGGGGGGGTTGCTGCCGGGGAAAACAGGTACGGAGATGATGGAGTAACGGCAGTACTTGTCTCGGCCGGCCTTCGCATCATCCTTGCTCCTGCCTTGATTGACAGGTTGAAGGCCTGCAATAGCGGGATCATTGTCACGCCATTCTCCAAGCACCACGTCACCATTGCTGTCCGAGTCCTTGAAGCCTGGCGGACTGTAAGTACCAGCATCGCGTTTGCGTAGAAAATTGTGCAGCACACAACAGGCCAACACCACAGAGTCTATGGATTCCAGCTTCATGTTGATTGGAGTGTGGAAAACCCTGAAGCGGTTGGCCATTATTCTCAACAACGCGCCGTGCCCTAGACAGTCTGTAATTAAAAATCCGCCTTTCCCCTGTCAAAGTCTTTTGTGGGTACGGTTTAACAAGATGCTCATGAAGGGGGAAGGCTTCATCGCCCACAAACACAAAGTTTAGGTTGGCGGTGGTATCCATGTTGGTTGGCAAGTTAAGTTTATTATTAAACAACCGTTCACCAAAACTTGTGTGCTCCAAAACGCTACCGTCAGAAACCCTTCCATTAATGCCAACATCAACTTTAATAAACTCATAATTGGCATTAACAAGGGCCATGAGGATCATGCTGAAGTAGCCCTTGTAATTATGAAAAAAGGATCCGCTGTTGGCTGGTTGCGTGATCCGCACATGTTTGCCATCCAAGGCACCACCACAGTTTGGGAACTGCCAAATCCGTTCAAAATCAGAGGCAATAATTTGCCATTCCGCCACTGATTTGGGAAAAGGCATGTAGCTCCGTAAACTGCGGACGATGGCGTTGCATGTCTCCGGAATTAGTTCTCCAAGCAGCGACCGAGAAATTGCAGCAGAAAATTGCAAATCCTTCATTGAACGCCGGGTTGCCAGAAATCGCAGCGTTACTGCCAAACGTTCCTCTGCTGAAACAGCTGCACGCATCCGGGTATCCTGCCGTTCAATGAGTGGCCTCACAGCTTCCAGTAGGAGCTTGAATGAATCCTCCGACATCCATAGATAATTCCGGAAATCCTGCGGATTCTTCTCCTGCAACTCCCTCACTAGATGCATGTGGGTGAATCTGGACCTCTGCTCCAGCCATTCTCTGGTCCACATGCGACGCTTTTGCTTGGAGCGCCTCTCTTCCACCCGCGCCTCTTCTTGTCGATCTGCCTCCATTGATAGTGCAACTGCCACAATCACACGCTCCGCGGTGGACAGGTTCATTATGTGCAACCTGTACGGTAAAAAGGAGAAAAGTTAATTACTAATTAATTACTATTACTAAAGTGTTTAAACAAAATAAAATAAAGAATAAAATTAAAAATATATATAAAAAAAAAAATTTTGTTAACTTTTCAGTTAACATTTAAAATACAGTTTACAAATGTCTAAAATGGTGGGGGGGTGTAAAAAAAATAAAGCAGACGAAAAAAAAAATAAGGTCAAAAAACGTATCAAACAACATCACAAACAATATGTACCTTGAATCCAAATATCCAAATCGAAATGGGGAAGATGAAGTGCTCTAGCGACTCAGACAGGATCGCAAAACCCACCACTGCGCCACAAACAGGATCGCAAAACTCCGACACACGATACTATCCTCGCAACAACGCACAAAGCACCGTTGGAGTCATCCACAAAGTGCTCTGGAAACAATGGATGGGGGCACAGTTATTATAGCTGAGGTGATGTTGTGGTCACCAATCGGAGCTGAAAGGCGTTGAGGAAAGAAAACAAAGTCCCGCCTGCGCCGCTGACTAATGCGTCGTCAACGAGGTCGCACATCGTTCACCAAAGGTGCCAAACACAGCGATTCAGGCTCACCAGCGGGACGCCAACGATCAAAATACGGTCCAGAACTCTAGTGAATGATCAACGAGATCACAGCAGGGGCCACGTCGTTGCTACATGCCACACACAACGACGTCACTAACGAGATCGCTAAATAGTGACGTATTTTAGCGATCTCGTTAGCGATCTCGTTTAGTGTGGCATACCCTTAAGTTTTACTGCAAGTTTACCCCCAAAAATTTATATCAGTCTGATCAGTTCCTTTTGCCTAATAGCATTCTACCTGCAGATCATATACGATTTTCAATATGAAAGATTCCCTGTAATGGGATGTATGAATATGCAGTTACACTAAGATGTCAAAGTGTTTTCACTTTAAAACACTTTGAAGCGTTGCAAAGTCGAATTATGCAAACATTTTACGACTAATGGATTTTCACACGTTTGAAGCAGCTCCTCCAAAATGGATGAAACTGGGCCAGAGCTGGGGGTAGAAAGAGGCATGCCTATGCTCACCCATCAAATTCAGGAGAATTCTGTAGTAATTGCTTGGAATAATCGGAACCTTTTATACCCTGTATGCACACATCTGGTCAAAATTGTTGGTACCCCTCGTTTAATGACAGAAAAACCCACAATGGTCACAGAAATAACAAGAATCTGACAAAAGTAATAATGAATCATAAATCTTTGAAAATGAACAAATGAAAGTAAGTCATTGCTTTTCAACCATGCTCCTACAGAATTTAAAAAGAACTAAAACTCAAGAAATAGGTCTGGACAGAAATGATGGTACCCTTAACTTAACCTCTTAACCGCCAAGGGTTTGCAGTGTCTCTATGAGGCTATGACTCTGGAATGCTTCAACGGATCTTAGCGATTCATAGACTGTTTTCTCGTGACATATTGTACTTCATGATAGTGGTAACATTTCTTCGATATAACTTGCGGTTATTTATGAAAAAAATGGAAATATGGCAAAAATTTGTAAAATTTTGCAATTTTCAAACTTTGAATTTTTATTCCCTTAAAACAGAGATATATGTCACACAAAATAGTTACTAAATAACATTTCCAACATGTCTACTTTACATCAGCACAATTTTGGAACCAAAACTTTTTTTTGCTACGAAGTTATAAGGGTTAAAAGTTGACCAGCGATTTCTCATTTTACAACAAATTATACAAAACCATTATTTTTAGGGACCACCTCACATTTGAAGTCACTTTGAGGGGTCTATATGGCAGAAAATACCCAAAAGTGACACATTCTAAAAACTGCACCCCTCAAGGTACTCAAAACCACATTCAAGAAGTTTATTAACCCTTCAGGTGCTTCACAGGAGCTGAAGCAACGTGGAAGGAAAAAATGAACATTTAACTTTTTATCCACAAAAATGATCTTTTACAAACAATTTTTTTATTTTAACAAGGGTAAAAGGAGAAAATGGACAGAAAAAGTTGCTGTGCAATTTCTTCTGAGTACGCCGATACCCCATATGTTGGGGAAAACCACTGTCTGGGCGCACGGCAGGGCTTGGAAGGGAAGGAGCGCCATTTGACTTTTTCAAACCAAAATTGGCTGGAATTGAGATTGGACGCCATGTCGCATTTGGAGAGCCCCTGATGTGCCTAAACAGTGGAAACCCTCCACAAGTGACACCATTTTGGAAACTAGACCCCCTAAAGAACTTATTCAGATCCGTCGTGAGCACTTTGAACCCAAGTGTTTCACTAAGGTTTATAATGCCTGGGTGTGAAAAACAAAATTCCACAACAATGATTTTTTAGTCCCCAATTTTTGATTTTTCCCAAAGAAATTGGATCCCAAAAGTTGTCAAATTTGTCCTGAGTACGCAGATACCCCATATGTGGGGGGAAAGTACTGTTTGGGTGTACGGCAGGGCTCGGAAAGGAAGTAATGACGTTTTGGAATGCAGACTTTGATGGGTGTCATGTTCAGTTTGCAGAGCCCCTGCTGTGCCTAAAGAGTGGGAAGCCCCAAAAGTGACCCTATTTCAGAAACTAGACCCCCTAAGGAACTTATCAAGATCTGTGGTGAGAACTTTGAACCCCCAAATGCTTCACACAAGTTTATAATGCCCGGGCATGAAAATAATTCCACAAAAATGATCTTTTAGTCACCAAATTTTTATTTTCCCAAGGGTAACGGGAGAAATTGGACCCCAAAAGTTTGCACACGTCGGGGCTCGGAATAGAAGTAGTGACGTTTAGTAATGCAGACTTTGATGGAATGATCTGCGGGTGTCATGTCACATTTGGAGAGCCCCTGATGTGTCTAAACAGTGGACCCCATTTTGGAACCTAGACCCCAAAGGAACTTATCTAGATTTGTGGTGAGCACTTTGAACCCCCAAGTGCTTCACAGAAGTTTATAACGCCCGGGCGTGAAAATAAAAAAAATCATATTTTTTCCACAAATATGATCTTTTAGTCCCCAGTTTTTTTTCCCAAGGGTAACAGGAGAAATTGGGGTAGAAAGAGTCATGCCTATGCTCACCCATCAAATTCAGGAGAATTCTGTAGTAATTGCTTGGAATAATCGGAACCTTTTATACCCTGTATGCACACATCTGGTCAAAATTGTTGGTACCCCTCGTTTAATGACAGAAAAACCCACAATGGTCACAGAAATAACAAGAATCTGACAAAAGTAATAATGAATCATAAATCTTTGAAAATGAACAAATGAAAGTAAGTCATTGCTTTTCAACCATGCTCCTACAGAATTTAAAAAGAAATAAAACTCAAGAAATAGGTCTGGACAGAAATGATGGTACCCTTAACTTAACCTCTTAACCGCCAAGGGTTTGCAGTGTCTCTATGAGGCTATGACTCTGGAATGCTTCAACGGATCTTAGCGATTCATAGACTGTTTTCTCGTGACATATTGTACTTCATGATAGTGGTAACATTTCTTCGATATAACTTGCGGTTATTTATGAAAAAAATGGAAATATGGCAAAAATTTGTAAAATTTTGCAATTTTCAAACTTTGAATTTTTATTCCCTTAAAACAGAGATATATGTCACACAAAATAGTTACTAAATAACATTTCCAACATGTCTACTTTACATCAGCACAATTTTGGAACCAAAACTTTTTTTTGCTACGAAGTTATAAGGGTTAAAAGTTGACCAGCGATTTCTCATTTTACAACAAATTATACAAAACCATTATTTTTAGGGACCACCTCACATTTGAAGTCACTTTGAGGGGTCTATATGGCAGAAAATACCCAAAAGTGACACATTCTAAAAACTGCACCCCTCAAGGTACTCAAAACCACATTCAAGAAGTTTATTAACCCTTCAGGTGCTTCACAGGAGCTGAAGCAACGTGGAAGGAAAAAATGAACATTTAACTTTTTATCCACAAAAATGATCTTTTACAAACAATTTTTTTATTTTAACAAGGGTAAAAGGAGAAAATGGACAGAAAAAGTTGCTGTGCAATTTCTTCTGAGTACGCCGATACCCCATATGTTGGGGAAAACCACTGTCTGGGCGCACGGCAGGGCTTGGAAGGGAAGGAGCGCCATTTGACTTTTTCAAACCAAAATTGGCTGGAATTGAGATTGGACGCCATGTCGCATTTGGAGAGCCCCTGATGTGCCTAAACAGTGGAAACCCTCCACAAGTGACACCATTTTGGAAACTAGACCCCCTAAAGAACTTATTCAGATCCGTCGTGAGCACTTTGAACCCCAAGTGTTTCACTAAGGTTTATAATGCCTGGGTGTGAAAAACAAAATTCCACAACAATGATTTTTTAGTCCCCAATTTTTGATTTTTCCCAAAGAAATTGGATCCCAAAAGTTGTCAAATTTGTCCTGAGTACGCAGATACCCCATATGTGGGGGGAAAGTACTGTTTGGGTGTACGGCAGGGCTCGGAAAGGAAGTAATGACGTTTTGGAATGCAGACTTTGATGGGTGTCATGTTCAGTTTGCAGAGCCCCTGCTGTGCCTAAAGAGTGGGAAGCCCCCAAAAGTGACCCTATTTCAGAAACTAGACCCCCTAAGGAACTTATCAAGATCTGTGGTGAGAACTTTGAACCCCCAAATGCTTCACACAAGTTTATAATGCCCGGGCATGAAAATAATTCCACAAAAATGATCTTTTAGTCACCAAATTTTTATTTTCCCAAGGGTAACGGGAGAAATTGGACCCCAAAAGTTTGCACACGTCGGGGCTCGGAATAGAAGTAGTGACGTTTAGTAACGCAGACTTTGATGGAATGATCTGCGGGTGTCATGTCACATTTGGAGAGCCCCTGATGTGTCTAAACAGTGGACCCCATTTTGGAACCTAGACCCCAAAGGAACTTATCTAGATTTGTGGTGAGCACTTTGAACCCCCAAGTGCTTCACAGAAGTTTATAACGCCCGGGCGTGAAAATAAAAAAAATCATATTTTTTCCACAAATATGATCTTTTAGTCCCCAGTTTTTTTTCCCAAGGGTAACAGGAGAAATTGGGTAGAAAGAGGCATGCTATGCTCACCTCAATTCAGGAGATTCTGTAGTATGCTTGAATAATCGGAACCTTTATACCCTGTATGCACACATCTGGTCAAAATTGTTGGTACCCTCGTTTAATGACAGAAAACACCCAATGGTCACAGAAATAACAAGAATCTGACAAAGTAATATGAATCATAATCTTTGAAATGAACAAATGAAGTAGTCATTGCTTTTCAACATGCTCCTACAGAATTTAAAAAGAAATAAAACTCAAGAAATAGGTCTGGACAGAAATGATGGACCCTTAACTAACCCTTAACCGCCAAGGGTTTGCAGTGTCTCTATGAGGCTATGACCTGAATGCTTCCAAAGGATCTTAGCGATCATAGACTGTTTCTCGTGACATATTGTACTTCATGATAGTGGTAACATTCTTCGATATAACTTGCGTTATTATGAAAAAATGGAAATATGGCAAAAATTTGTAAAATTTTGCAATTTTCAAACTTTGAATTTTATTCCCTTAAAACAGAGATATATGTCACACAAATAGTTACTAAATAACATTTCAACATTCTATTACATCAGCACAATTTTGGAACCAAACTTTTTTTGCTACGAATATAAGGGTTAAAAGTGACCAGCGATTTCATTTTACAACAAATTATACAAAACCCTTGATTTTAGGACCACCTCACTTTGAAGTCACTTGAGGGTCTATATGGCAGAAATACCCAAAGTGACACATTCTAAAACTCACACCCTAAGTACTCAAAACCACATTCAGAAGTTATTAACCCTCAGTGCTTCACAGAGCTGAAGCAACGTGGAAGAAAAATGAACCATTTAACTTTAATCCACAACAATATATCTTTACAAACTATTTTTTTATTTTAACAAGGGTAAAAGGAGAAAATGGACAGAAAAAGTTGCTGTGCAATTTCTTCTGAGTACGCCGATACCCATATGTTGGGAAAACCACTGTCTGGGCGCACGGCAGGGCTGGAAGGGAAGGAGCGCCATTTGACTTTTTCAACCAAAATTGGCTGGAATTGAATTGGACGCCATGTCGCATTTGGAGAGCCCTGATGTGCCTAAACATGGAAACCCTCCACAAGTGACACCATTTTGGAAACTAGACCCCCTAAGAACTTATTCAGATCCGTCGTGAGCACTTTGAACCCAGTGTTTTCACTAAGGTTTATAATGCCTGGGTGTGAAAAACAAAATTCCACAACAATGATTTTTTAGTCCCCAATTTTTTGATTTTTCCCAAGAAATTGGATCCCAAAAGTTGTCAAATTGTCCTGAGTACGCAGATACCCCATATGTGGGGGGAAAGTACTGTTTGGGTGTACGGCAGGGCTCGGAAAGGAAGTAATGACGTTTTGGAATGCAGACTTTGATGGGTGTCATGTTCAGTTTGCAGAGCCCCTGCTGTGCCTAAAGAGTGGGAAGCCCCCAAAAGTGACCCTATTTCAGAAACTAGACCCCCTAAGGAACTTATCAAGATCTGTGGTGAGAACTTTGAACCCCCAAATGCTTCACACAAGTTTATAATGCCCGGGCATGAAAATAATTCCACAAAAATGATCTTTTAGTCACCAAATTTTTATTTTCCCAAGGGTAACGGGAGAAATTGGACCTCAAAAGTTTGCACACGTCGGGGCTCGGAATAGAAGTAGTGACGTTTAGTAATGCAGACTTTGATGGAATGATCTGCGGGTGTCATGTCACATTTGGAGAGCCCCTGATGTGTCTAAACAGTGGACCCCATTTTGGAACCTAGACCCCAAAGGAACTTATCTAGATTTGTGGTGAGCACTTTGAACCCCCAAGTGCTTCACAGAAGTTTATAACGCCCGGGCGTGAAAATAAAAAAAATCATATTTTTTCCACAAATATGATCTTTTAGTCCCCAGTTTTTTTTCCCAAGGGTAACAGGAGAAATTGGATGCCAAAAGTTGTTGTTCAATTTGTCCTGAGTATGCTGATACCCTATATGTGGGAGAAAACTACTGTATGGGCACACGTCAGGGCTCGGAAGAGAAGTAGTGATGTTTTGCATTGCAGACTTTGATGGAATAGTCTGCGGGCGTCATGTCGCGTTTAGAGAGCCCCTTATGTGCCTAAACAGTGGAAACCTCCCACAAGTGACCACATTTTGGAAACTAGACCCCAAAGGAACTTATCTAGATGTGTGGTGAGAACTTTGAAACCCCATGTGTTCACAGAAGTTTATAACGTAGAGCCATAAAAAATCAATTTTTTCCACAAAAATGATATTTTTGCCCCCAATTTTGTATTTTCCCAAAGGATAACAGAAGAAATTGGATCCTAAGAGATATTGTGCAATTTTTTCCTGAGAACCATGATACCCCATATTTGGGGTAAACTAATGTTTGGGCGCATGGCAGAACTCAGAAGGGAATGAGCACCGTTTGACTTTTCAACGCCGAATTGCCTGGAATTGAGATCAGACGCCATGTCACGTTTGGAGAGACCCTGATGTGCCTAAACAGTGGAAACCCCCTATTCTAACTCCAACCCTAACCCCAACACACCCTTAACTCTAATCCCAACCCTAACCATAACCCTAACCCCAAACCTAACCCCAACACACCCCGAACCCTAATCCCAACCCTAACCCTAATCCTAACTTTAGCCCCAACTCTAATACATTTTTTTAATTTTACTAATTTTCCCTAACTAAGGGGGTGATAATGGGGGGTTTGATTTAATTTTTATAGCAGGTTTTTATGTTTGGCAGCTGTCACATGCTAAAAGATGCTTCTTATTGCAAAAAATAGTTTTTGCATCACCACATTTTGAGAGCTATAATTTTTCCATATTTTGTCCTACAGAGTCATGTGAGGTCTTAGTTTCTTATTTTTTACGGTACGAGTTGACATTTTTATTGGTACCATTTTTGGGCACGTGACATTTTTTTATCGCTTTTTTTCACGATTTTTCAGAGGCATAATGAACAAAAACCAGCAATTCATGAATTTCTTTGGGGGGGGGCGCTTATACCGTTCCGTATGTGGTAAAATTGATAAAGCAGTTTTATTCTTCGGGTCAGTATAATTACAGCGATACCTCATTTATATCTTTTTTTATGTTTTGGCGCTTTTATACAATAAAAACTTTTATATTTAAAAAATAATTATTTTTGCATCGCTTTATTCTGCGAGCTATAACTTTTTTATTTTTTCGCTGATGATGCTGTATGGTGGCTCGTTTTTTGCGGGACAAGATGACATTTTCAGCGGTACCATGTTTATTTGTATCCGTCTTTTTAATCGCTTGTTATTCCACTTTTTGTTTAGCGGTATGATGATAAAGCATTGTTTTTTTGCCTTGTTTATTTTTTTTTAAATGGGTACACTAAAGGGGTTAACTAGTGGGACAGGTTTATAGGGCGGGTCATGTCGGAATACTAAATATGTGTACTTTTATTGTTTGTTTTTTTTATTTACATGAAGAAATGAATTTATTGGGGAATTTTTTTTTCTTTATTTAGGAATTTTTTTTTACACATGTGATTTTTATTTTTTTTAACTTTTTTACTTTGTCCCAGGGTGGGACATCACTGTATAAGGTCAGATCGCTGGTCTGACAGTTTGCACAGCACTCTGTCAGATCGGCGATGTGACAAGCACTGCTGCAGGCTTTCTCAGCGCCTGGTCTCAGCAGGCACTATGGAAGCCGCCTCCCTGCAGGACCTGGAAGGACCCCGCAGCCATCTTGGATACGGGGTCCTGCAGGGAGGAGGGTCTCTCGGAACAGCGCGATACATCGCGCTGTTCTGAGGGTCTCAGGAAAACACACAGGGAGCCCCCTCCCTGCGCGATGCTTCCCTGTACTGCCGAAACACTGCGATCATCTTTGATCGCAGTGTGCCTGGGGTTAATGTGCCGGGAGCGGTCCATGACCACTCCTGGCACATATTGCCGGGTGTCAGCTGTGATAAACAGCTGACACCCAGCCACGATCAGCTGCGCTCCCCCGGTATCGTGGCTGATCACATGTGACGTACTATTCCGTCCTTGAGAATTAAGTCCCAGGGCACATGGACAGAATAGTACGTCAGATGGAATAAAGGGGTTAATATCTTGTTGCACAACCTTTTGAGGCAATTACTGCAATCAAACGATTCCTGTAACTATCAATGAGAATTCTGTACCTCTCGACAGGTATTTTGGCCCACTCCTTAAGAGCAAACTGCTCCAGTTGTCTCGTGTTAAAGGTTGCCTTTTTCCAGACGGCATGTTTCAGCTCTTTCCAAAGATGCTCAATAGGATTTATGCCAGGGCTCATAGAATAGTCCAATATTTTCCTCTTAGCCATTCTTGGGTGTTTTTAGCTGGGTGTTTTGGGTCATTATCCTGTTGCAAGGAGGTTTTATTCAACACTTTTGAATTACAGGACTTCTTCTCGGGAAAATCCACATACAAACATTTTTATATGTATGGGGGTTTTTTCCCGAGGGGGAAAACTAAAAATTTTAAACCGTTGAATAAAACCCCTTTCCCTTTTATAAAAAATTGGGATTTCCCCTGTCAGCTTTGTGGGAATATCAAAAAATTTTGGTTTTCGGGGGTTTATAAAGTCCACTTCCCCCTACACACGGGGGGCATTGACATGAGGGACTAAAACCCCTTTTTCTATTTAGAATTTTTTCAGGGCCTTTTGTTCCTTTTTTCTGTCTTTTTTGATTTGTCTCAATTTACTCCTCCCCCCCAAAACCCCGGGGGTTTGGGGTTACACCCCCTGGTTTTTAAATTTTCCCTGAATAATATGTAAAATGGTACAAACTCAAGCTGTTTGGGGTGGTGTTAAAAAATTTTTTCCCTTTTTTAAATGTTTGTCTATAATTTTTTTCAAAACCTGAGAAAAAATCCCCGCCCCCCGGCCTGTTGGTTGATCACCCTGTCAGAAAAAACACGGGGGAATCTGTAGCCCCATACCGGTTTCCCCCAAAATCCAGCCCTTTAAAAGGCCCCCACCAACGGGTCTGTTTTAGGTTTTTCCTTTTGTTTGCCCGGGGAAAAATGCTCACCGTGCAATACAAAAAAAATCCTAAAATGACCTCTTGGTGGGGGAGGAGGGTTTTTGGGGGGCACGGCTTTTTAAAAACCCCACTTACGATTCCAAGATTGTAAACCCCTGTGATGCAATTGGGGGCCCCCCTTGATTTAACATGCCCCTTTTTTCACTTTTTTCGGGGGCCCCTCATTTCTGCCCGGCCTTTTTGGGATTTTTATTTTTTTTTTTCTGGGACGAGGGGTTTTAAAAGCTGTCAAATTTTCATTTGTTCATTTTCATAGTTTTTTGTTTTTTATTATTACTTTTGTCAGAACAATTTTTAGGGACCAAATGGGTTTTTCTGTCATTAAACGGGGGTACCAAAAATTTTTTTCCACGTTGTACTTAAATTTTTTTTGAAAGTATATGATCCAAAAAAATAAATTTGGGGGTTTATCCCCTTTTAATACGCTTTTGGTTTCAGGGGGGTTTGCATTTTAAAATTTTCATTTTACACTAAAGAGTAATAAGTAAAGATATCAAATTTTGGGGCTTGGGTTTTTACAAAATTTGGACAACATTTCATGTAGTGAGTGGCCCCGGAGAAAATCAAAAATCTTTTTTGACCTTTCCGGCTTCACCAAAAATTTTATACCACTTTAAAAAATTTTTTAAAAAAAAGTTAAAAAATAAAGGGCAAAAAAAATTACATAAGAAAACTATAAAAAAAATCAATCTTGTCTTTCCCAAAAAACCCTGGAGCCCCCCTGAAGCTTTATCAAAAATTTTTATTGCCACAATTTAAAGGGGAAGCACGGTCTTTTTACAGAAAAATTTTAAGGGTTTAAATATATAAACACATAAAAAATTTTCTGTCCATTTTCCTGATTTCTCGAAAAGGCTGTAGGGGAAGTTTTTTAAAACCCCCGGTGTTTGAGGGAACATTACGTTTTAGAAGTAAAAAGGGTTTTAAACCCCTTTTAAAAAAAACCCCAAGAGTGGTTTACTTTAAATGCCCGCGCCAATTTTTCCAATTTCTGACCACGTCTCTTTTTGGGTTAAATCTGGAACGTTCAAGGATCTCCGATTCTGAGAATGTTTTCTCGGAAAAAGTCTTCGATAGTGGTAAAATTTATTCAATAAATTTGCGGGGGTTTTTTAGGAAAAAAAAAGGGGAAAAAAGGCAAAAAAAATTTAAAAATTTTTTTAAATTTTTAAACTTTTAAAAAATTTTTCCCTTAAAAGAGAAATATGCACACAAAATACTTTTAAATAAAATTTTTTCCCCGCTCTTTTCTCGCACAATTTTGAAACCAAAAGGGGTTTTTTTTCTACGAAAAAAAAGGGGGTTAAAAATTGGACCACATTTTTCATTTTTAAAAAAAAATTTTACAAAACCATTTTTTAGGGGGCCACCCACCCTATGAATCACTTTGGGGGTTTAAGGCGAAAATACCAAAAGGGCACCATTTTAAAAACGCACCCCCCAAGGGACCAAAGCCAAAATTTAAGGGAAATTTATTAACCTTTCAGGGCTTCACAGGGCTGAAGCAACTTTGGGAAAAGGAAAAAAATTTTAAAAATTTTAAAATTTTTTGTCACAAAAACGATCCTTTTCAAAAAAATTTTTTTTTCTTTTTTAAAAAGGGGAAAAGGAAAAAGACAGAAACAGTTTTTGCAATTTTTTTATACGTCGATACCCATATGTGGGGGGGAAAAACCCCTGTCTTTTGGGGCCGGGAGGGGTTTGGGAAAAGGGGAACACGGTTTTTCTTTTTTTTAAACCCAAAAATTTTGGGGGGGAATTTTTTAAATTTTATCCATGTCGCGTTTTTAGAGCTCCAATGTGCCAAACAATGGGGAAAACCCCCCATTTGGGCCCATTTTTTGGGAAAAAAACCCCCTAAGGAAACTTATTAGATCTTTGTGACACTTTTTTTCCCGGGGGGGGATTCAAATTTTTAAAAAAAGGTTCTGTGTTTGGGCGGGAAAAAACCCCACCCATTTTTTAAAAAACACCCATTTTTTTAAACCACCCCCCATTTTTTAAAACCACACCCACACACACACACCTTTTCCTCAAACCTAAAGTAGGGGGGCCCTCAGTTAAAAACAAAAATTTGGGGAAAAAACAGAACATGCCATTCTGGCCACGGGTTTTCCTGACCCCCATGTGACGCTGCATATATTTTATAAAATTTCTATGAACTGGCCACGACGCCACTGGCCAGGCTGTGCACTACATTCTGATTAAAAAATCTCTTTCTAGGGCTCATCGGGCTGAAAATTAAACTAATATTAGTAGCTGGGGGGCTTTTAGTTCTACCTTCTATCCAGAAAAAAACAAAATACAATAATTAGTGTAGTAACTTTCCGGATAAGGGTTATCGAGCGCCGGGTTTTTTAAACCCAAAACTTCTGCAGCCAAAAAAAATTTTCCCGTCCCCCCGGGGTTTCATGTCTCCCGGCCCTTTTTTTTACCCGGGAAAACCTGCAGGATTGCCTAAAAACAAACCATTTGCCATAAAAATAAAATAATGTTTTATTTCTTAAGGATAGGGGCACACGCCCATTTTGTCTCCCCCGGAAAATGTTTTCCGATTTTAAAAAAATCACACTTTTATCGGGTTTGATAAGTGGCTCACAGCGTGCTCCGATTTTTCCGGGTGTGGAAAGGTGGAAACAAAAATTTTCCCCCCTTCTTCATTCTGTTTAACGTTAAATCAGACGCACTCCCGATGTCCCTCCGAGTGCAGTCTGATTTTTTTTTTTTTTTTTGGGGCCACGATTTTCTGGCTGAGGGGCGATCCCATAATTTTTGGGGGGGAACTCTGCATGCTGCTATTTTTTTTTCTGACCAAAAAACATGTTTGGATCAGCCTAAAAAAGATACTACAAATATCTAATAATAAAAGGTTTTCCCAATATTAACAAAAGGGGGGAAACGGGCTTTTATAGGTTGTTTAAAAAAAAATTTTTTGATCCTGCAGTAATCTCTATAACGATGCCAAAATGCAAAGCTGGGGCTTACGTTCCCCCACCACCACTGTGTACATAACTAAGGTACGATATAGGTATTACTGGGCATCTTTATAAGTAAAACCGTTTTAAAAAGCCGCAGGTTTTAAAATTTTTGGCCCTATACACGGGCAAAATGGATTCAGCTTTTTCGGTAATAATTCTAAGAAAGGGGGCCCCGGGGTTGGGGGCTGGGTCTTCTCCACCCGGGGGCTTTTTTAACGGCCCCAACACTTGAGCATAGACCTCAACCCTTTGAGAAGAAACAAAGCGGGGGTAAAGAACTGCTCTTTATGGGGGCCCCTTTCCCCCCCCCGACCGGCTCTTTTCATTACTTTTTTAAAAAAAAATTTTGGGGGGGGAAAATTTTTAATTTTGGCGCCTGTCGTGTTTTTGGGGGCCCCTGAGTGCCTAAACATGGGAAAACCCCCCCCAAGTGGGCCCCATTTGGGGAAAAAAAAACCCCCTATGGAATTTTTCTAGACGTTTTGGGACACTTTTAACCCCCCCAATTTTTTCCACAAATTTAAAGCCGGGGAAAAAAAAAAAAAAATCCGTTTTTTTCCCCCAAAAATAATTTTAAGTCACCAATTTTTTTTTTTTCCCAGGGGAAAAAGAGAAATTGGACCAAAAATTGTTTCCCAAATTTTTCCCGGGGTACGCTGATACCCCATAGGGGGGGGAAAAAACCCCCGTTTTTGGGCGCACGGCAGAGGTCGGAAAGGGGAAAAGGGGGGCCATTTGACTTTTTTAAAACCCAAAAATTTGGGGGGAAAAAAGATGGGCCAGCCATTTTTGGGTAGCCCCTGATGTGCCTAAACAGGGGTTTTTCCCCCCCAAATACCCCTTTTAAAACTAAAACCCCCAAGGAACTTATCTAATCGTGCTGGCATTTTAACCCCCGGGTTTACCAATTTATAAAATTTGGGGGCCGTAAAAAAAAAAACTATTTTTTCCACAAAATTCTTTTCACCCTTTTTTTTCCCAAATAACCCAAAACCTCAAAAGTTTTGTTTTTATTGTCCTGGGGACGCTATACCCAAAAAGTGGGGGGAAAAAACCCCGTTTGGGTGCTGGGAGAGCTCGGAAAGGAAGGACCAGTTTTGAAATTTTTTTCAACGCAAGGTTTGGGGTAAGCCCGTCACTTTGGAAAAGCCCCGATGTGGGCCCCCAAAATAAAACCCCCCCCCAAGGGGGCACATTTTTTTGGGAAAATAAAAACCCCCCCGGGAAATTACTAATCTGTTGGGAGCTTTTTCAACCCCCAAATTTTCACTAAAGTTTTTAAAAAACCGGGGGTGAAAAAAAAAAAAAAAAAAAACCCCAAAAAGATTTTTATTCCCCCCAAATTTTTAATTTTTTTTTTTTTCCAAGGGGAAAAAAGGGCCCCCAAAAAAGTTTAAATTTTACCGATACGCTGTTTCCCCCTATGTGGGGGGGGGAAAAAAAGGGGTTTTTTGCGACGGGAGTGCTCGGGGAAAAAAGGAAAAGACATTTTGGAATCAACTTGAGGGGTCATGTTTTGTTTGCAAGGAGTCCCCGATGTGCCTAAAAAAGTTGGGAAAAAACCCCCCCAAATCCCCATTTTTTTTTTAAAGACCCCCCAAGGAAAATCTAGGCGTGGTGAGCCTTTTTTTCCCCAGGCTTCCACAAGTTTATAATTCCCGGGGAAAAAAAAAAAAAAAAAAAAATTTTTCCCAAAAATTTTTTTCCCCAAAAATTTTACCCCTTTTTTTTTTTTTCCCCCAAGGGGAAGGGGAAATTGGGGGGCCAAATTGTTGGGAAAAATTTTTTCCCCCTCGCTGATACCCAAAAATTTTTGGGGGAGAACCCCCGTGGGGGCACGTTGGGGCTCGGAAAAATTGACGTTTAAAAGCGACTTTTTTGGAAAGGGGCTTTGGGTGTATTCGCGTTTGGAAGCCCCTGATGTGCTTAAACATGGAAAAAACCCCCCCAATGACCCCCCTTTTTAAACAGACCCCCAAAAACTTATCTAAAAAGGGGGTACGCTTTGAACCCCCAATGTTACAGAAGTTAATTTAAAGGGCCCCGGGGGTGAAAAAAAAAAAAAAATTTTTTTTTCCACAAACCCCAAAATTTTTTGGGGGTTGGGGAAACACCAAAAAAATAGAGGAGGTGCTTTTGCACCCCAGGGCCCCCCTGCGGGGGGAACCCCCCTGCTAAAAGATGGCAAAAAAGCGAACTCTTTTTTTCCCCCCAGAGTCGCTTTAAAAAAAAACGCCCAGGTGCTGTGGGAGTAAGTGCAACCTTTTTTAACCCCCCGAGCGCTAACGGGGAAACCCCCAGGCTTGGGGGATGGGCGAAAACCTTAGCTTCCCGTGAGCTCAAATAAACCTGGGGGGCGAACCAAACTTATAAGCAAAACCCCCTTTCGTCACAGAGGGCCCTGAGAAAAAACGGTCCGAACCCACAGGGATACCAAAAAAAGCTGTGCGGATACAGCCCCTGCTTTCAGACAGAACGCATCAAGCAATCTCCTCCCCCGGGGAAAACGTTTTTAAGGGGGGTTATTTTAGAAGTCCTAACCACTTGCACTCAAATCTCCCACCCGGGGGGCCGGGGATTTTTAGGGGCTTTTTTCAGCCGGGCCCCCCCCACAAGCGGCATAATACACGGCGCAAACCCAAAAAAGCAATTGATACAGCCATGGCCCCCCGCCTGCCCCCTTTTATGTAACAGCTCGGACCGCCAAACAAGGCCAAGAAACGTTAAACACCGTGCCCCAAAGGACCTTTTGGGGGCCAAAGGACGCGCATCCCCGAGCATGTGCCCCTGCCCCAAATGGAGCCACCCTGGGCATTCAAAGGGGAAAAAAGGCTTTGTCCTAAACGCTGTCGCCCCTAACCATATGGCCACAATAGCAGAGCTGGGGGGGACGTAATCCTCGCACCGTTGACGGGCAGACCTGGGCCCCGCTAAGCGGAATCCAGGGGCCGGGACGGAGGGGGGGCCCCAGCGGGAGGGCCACATCCCCTTTGCGAAGCTGGAACTCACCCCAACATGCCCCCTCTTTCGGGGGGCCGCTCCCCAAAAGGGCGATGACGCGGGCAGAACTGCTCGGCAGCTCCAGGACCATCCCAGGCCCTAACCCCTCCAATCCACCAAAAAAATTTTTTTTGCCCCACCCCTTGCACCACAATGGCTTCACCTGTGATCGTCCGAACTAACCCATTTTCCCGGAGTGCCAGGCAACCGGGGTACCAGGGGTTTTGGGGGGGCCATGGAACTTTCGGAGTCCAAGGGAGGCGGGGGCCCCAAACGGAAAAAACCCCCCCAGGGTTTTCCCCCGCCGAGAACCTTGAAGGGCCCAAAAGCGGGGTCCCAAATTTTTGGGGTTTCCCCCGTAGCCTTGTTTCGGGGGAGAGCCCCTGGGGGCCCCCGGACAAAATTCGGAGCGGGACGCCGAGGGCATGGGCCCAAAAACCTCATCCCCCTTAAAACCTGAAGGCACCGGGTGGGTCCCATATTCCCGTGCCTCCCAGCCCAGTCTGCCCCCCTGAGTGGGCGGAGGCCACGGGCGGGAGGGGCCCCGCGGATGCTGACCGAATTTAAAGGGGAAAGGGGTTGCCGGGGAGCCCGCCACGCTTTTTTAGCGCGGACTCCGCCCCGGGGAGAAAAGGTCCCAACATCCTGCCCAGCAAACAAAAGGCAAAAATAGGTGCCCAAAGGCTGGTTGGCCCTCTTACCAAATCATTCTCTCAGGATGATACAGAGGAAAGGGTTAAAACTCAATGCAGAGTAAGACTAACTCTCTCGAGACCAGACACAAAGGGGGGGCCCGACGCTGACATTTTCCCGGGGCCCCCGGTAGAGGAAGATGTTTAATAAAAAAATGCGCCAAGGCCCTGCAAAAGCCCCGGGACGGACTAATCCCCTTTTGGAAAGGGGGGGTATCACCCAAAAAAATGGAACCCCAGACTTGGGAAACCCACCATAAAGTCCATCCCGACCCTCCCGGGGCCGTTGCCACCGGAAAGGAAAAATAACCAGCTCCCCTTTCAAGGGGCTTGTTCCGGACAGGGACCACGCCTAACTTCCCCTGATGTACGGACCAATGTGGGAAACCCCTATGTCCTCCCAATAACCATTGCCTTTTTTGCCCAAATTCCACCCACCCGGGGGTGCCCGAGGACCCCCGGGAAAAATTTGGGCACAAAATTTGCCCCGGGGGCACAACCTGCGAAACGGGGGGACATTCTCGGCTCTTTCGGGTAAAAAGCCGGGTCCCTCCTCCTCCCTTTATGACACTAAGGAGAAGAAGATGGCCCAAAAAAACCCCCGGGAAAAAATTTTGGGGGTAAGGGAACCCCGAAAGAAAGGGACCACCGCCCCCCCGGGGAGAATTTTCCACTGAGCCGTTTGCAAAAAAACCAAATTTTTGTGGTCGGTGAAGACTTGGAAGGGAAAAAAGACCCCCCCAGGGTCTCCACCAAAAAGGCCAATTTTAGCCCAACCCCGCCCCCTGGAATAAAATTCCCCTTTTTGGGAAAGGTCTTAAAAGAAGAAGCGGGGGGCTTTCCCACCTTACATCCTTTTGTAAAGGGTCTCCAGCCCAACAAAAGGGTTTTCCTCCAAAAAAAGGTTAAAAACCCCGGGGAATTTAAAGGGGCACTGGCAAAAGCGACTTTTTGGGGGGGAAAAGCCTTGGAGACCTCCCAGACCCAAAATTGGGATTTCCCCTTCTTGGGGAGGACCAAGGGGGTCCAATCGAGAAAGGGGAAGAAAAGGCGTAATTAAGAAAACCCCCAAAAGGCGCACCCCTTTAAGAGAAAGGGTCTTTCCAGTCCATTCACCTTGTTTGGCGGTCCCCAGCCAATCCCGGCAGAGGAAAAAAGCCCAGGGAAAAGGAAGGACCTGCCAAAACCATTTTTTCCCGTTTTTGGATAGAGGGGTTTTCCCTTAAGAGGGCGAGACTTTGTGACATCCCCCCGGTGAATCAAAATGGTGAAAAGATAAAATCATCCAAAGACTAACGGGGGAGAGCATATCCCGGAAGATACTTAAAAAGCGGAAAAAAACGGGAGCATTCAGACCCGAAGGGCTCACCAGGTATTCAAAGCCCATCCCCCGGGAAAAAGCTGTCTTCCCCTCGTCCCCCCCCGGGGCGAATTAGGTTATAGGGGCCAGTAATCAACTTGTAAATACTTTGCCCTCGGGGCCTACAAAGGCTCAGAATTGGGGAAGGGGTTTTTTTTTTGCGTGAGGGGTTAAACCCCCCGTATTCAATACAGGACTAAAATTTCCCCTTTTTTACAAGAAAAAACCCCCCCCCTGGGACACCGACTTCCCAAAAACCCCCCTTTCCAATTCTCCCCAAAACTGGGCAGGCCTCCGTTCAGGAACGGGGGGGGAGATCCCCCCCGAAGGTTTGCCCCCGGGAAAAATCAATGGAATTTTTGGGAATGAGTGGGAAAAAACGCCGCTTCTTGGAGAAAACCTGCTTGACCAATAACACTGAGGAAGGAATGGATCTTTCGGGTTTTCGTGGTGGGACCCAACGCACTCCCTGACCACCGCCCTACATGAATCCCCCAACCCTACCTCCCAGGACCACCCCAAAAGGGGGAGTGGTAACGGGCCAAGGGACTCCCAGCAAACCTCGCTATTCCCCGGGGGGGGCAAAAAAGAAATACCTCCTGAGGGAAGGGGGGTAGAAAAGGGGGGGATATCTGGGGGGTGAGGCAGAGTGGATCCAAATTTACTACTCGCACAGCACCTTTTTTTCGGCACACCAAAGGGGTAGTGTGGCGGAGAGCAAATGCAGAGGACATGAAATTCCCCTCGGCTCCAAAATCCACACAGAGCTCGGCGGTGAGCGTGGATGGACCTACAGTAATTGTCCCCTTGAAGGACAACTTGGTTGAAAATGCCGCAGTGTCTAGTGAACCTCCTCCCAAGGTCACTGGACACGACCGTTTTCCCGACCGCTGTGGACATTTGTTGGCTTAATGTCCTAACTGCTGGCAGATCTTACAGACCACGGGTACTCGAGCGGCCCGGGACTTAGGTCCCGCTCGAGAAACCTCCATGGCCTCATGGGAGTCGGGTGCCTGGCTGGAAGATTCTAGAGGTCTGGCGAAGGTGGGAGCCAGCCGGAACCTCTGCCTACACTGGGACCGATCCAACCTCCGCTCGTGAAAACGGAGGTCGATGCTGGTAGATATGGCGATAAGCTTCTCCAGTGTGGCGGGAATCTCCCTGGTAGCCAAGGCGTCTTTCACATGGCCCGCTAGTCCTCTCCAAAACACGGGAATGAGGACTTTATCCGGCCAGTCCAACTCCGAGGACAGAGTCCGAAATTGGACAGTAAAACAGCTGACCAAGGACGAACCCTGTGAACTTGGCAGAAGTTGGAGCGCCACATCGTGGGTAACCTGAGGTCCTAGAAAGACCTTTTTAGAGCCTCCAGAAAACGAGGAGCACTCCGCACCACACGGTCGTCACGCTCCTACAGCGGGGTGGCCCACTCCAATGCTCTGCCCGACATAAGAGATATTACAAAGCCCACTTGTGCCCGATCCGTGGGAAACGTGCAGCCAGAAGCTCGAGTTGTATAGAGCACTGACTCACAAATTCCCGACATTGCTTGCTGTCACCAGCAAACTTGTCTGGAAGTGGGAGGTGGGATATTGTGGGAGCAGAGGTGGCAGTGGACACACTGGCTGCAGCCACGCCAGCAGCCTGAACAGCGACTGCGGTAACATCCACAGCTGAGGTTGTGCGCTCAAGAGCCTCCAACCTACCCTCCAGCTGCTGGATGTCCCGCAGTAGACGCAGGTCATCCGCAATTTTACTAGCCAGACCCTGACGCTAGTATTATGTTAGGGTCTGCGGAACGCACCTAATAGATATAGTAAAGAGGTGCGTTCGCAGCCCAGGGTCCACCGTGCAGGCGAAGCCCACTGCTAGTAAGATGGCGAAAGTAGCGAACTCTGTTATCCCGCAGAGTCGCTAAAATAAACGCCGTAGCGTGCTGTGGCAGTAAGTGCGAACTCTGTTAATTCCCAGAGCCGCTAACGGGAATGCCACAGCGCTATATGGCGATAGGTGCAAACTCACTTCGCTTCAGTGAGCCGCAAAGTAAAACGCTAGGGCGCTGAACCAGCATTATAAAGCGAACCCTGTTGCGTCACAGAGCCGCTGAGAAAAAGACTGTGTCCTGTTAACACCACAGGGATACACAGATAACTGCTGTGCGGATAGCAGTCCGTGATCATGCAGACAGCAACGCATTCAAGCAATCTCTTCACCGGAGAAGCCGGTATTCTAGGGGCTTATTTCAGCCAAGCCCTAACCACTTGCACTCAAATCTCCTCACCGGAGGTGCCTGTATTCTATGGGCTTATTTCAGCCGAGCCCTAACCACATGCGTGCATGATCACACTGGCACAAAGCACATAATGCAATTGTACTAGCGTATGGCGGCCAAGCCATGCCACCCTTTTATAGTAACAGCTACAGGACCTGCCAGAAACAAGGACCAATGAAACTGTTCCAGAACACCAGTAGTCACAGGACCTTTCTGGCGGACCAATAGGAGCTGCTGCAGTACCTGAGCATGTGACCCCTGATCTCCAATGAGAGATCTCACCCTGGGCATGCTCAGAAGGGGAAAACAAGGACTTTGTCCTAAAGACGTCTGCTCGCCGCTAACCAGTACTGGCCACAATAGCAGAGCCTGGAGAGGCAGCAGTAATCCTCTGCACATTGTTAGACTGGGCGAGACGCTGAGCAGAGTCCACTGTGGCCAGAGACGGATGTGAGACCGCAGCCGGGATGGCTCGAGATTCCACTTGTGCAGAAGCGAGAACTTGACCCCTAACACATGATCTTTTAGTCCCCAGTTTTTTATGTTCCCTAGGGTAACAGGAGAAATTGGACCCAAAATGTTGTTGTCCAATTTGTCCTGAGTACGCTGATACCCTATATGTGGGAGAAAACTACTGTATGGGCACACGTCGGGGCTCGGAAGTGAAGTAGTGACGGTTTGCATTGCAGACTTTGATGGAATGGTCTGCGGGTGTCATGTCGCGTTTGGAGAACCCTTGATGTGCCTAAACAGTGGAAACCCCCACAAGTGACCCCATTTTGGAAACTAGACCCCCAAAGGAACTTACTTAGATGTGTGGTGAGAACTTTGAACCCCCAAGTGCTTCTCAGAAGTTTATAACGTAGAGCCATAGAAATAATAAATCATTTTCTTTCCACAAAAATGATATTTTCGCCCCCAATTTTTTATTTTCCCAAAGGTAACAGAAGAAATTGGACCCCAAGAGTTATTGTGCAATTTGTCCTGAGTATGCTGATACCCCATATGTGGGGATAAACTACTGTTTGGGCGCATGGCAGAGCTCAGAAGGGAAGGAGCACCGTTTGACTTTTTCAACGCCGAATTGGCTGGAATTGAGATCAGACACCATGTCACATTTGGAGAGCTCCTGATGTGCCTAAACAGTGGAAACCCCCCAATTCAAACTCCAACCCTAACCCCAACACACCCCTAACACTAATCCCAACCCTAATCATAACCCTAACCACAAACCTAACCCTAACACACCCGTAACCCTAGTCCCAACCCTAACCCTAACTTTAGCCCCAACCCTAACCCTAACTTTAGCCCCTACCCTAACCCTAACCCTAATGGGAAAATTGAAATAAATACATTTTTTTAATTTTATTATTTTTCCCTAACTAAGGTGGTGATAAAGGGGGGCTTGATTTACTATTTATAGCGGGTTTGTATGATTGGCAGCTGTCACGCTAAAAGACGCTTTTTATTGCAAAAAGTAGTTTTTGCATCATCACATTTTGAGAGCTATAATTTTTCTATATTTTGGCCCACAGAGTCATGTCAGGTCTTATTTTTTGCGGGACAAGGTGACGTTTTTATTGGTACCATTTTTGGGCACATGACATTTTTTGATCGCTTTTTATTACGATTTTTGCGAGGCAGAATGAACAAAAACCAGCAATTCATGAGTTTCTTTTGGGGAGGGGCGTTGATAGCGTTCCGCGTGTGGTAAAATTGATAATGCAGTTTTATTCTTCGGGTTTGTACGATTATGGCGATACATCATTTGTATTTTTTTTATGTTTTGGTGCTTTTATACAATTAAAACGATTATATATAAAAAATAATTATTTTTGCATCGCTTTATTCTGCGAGCTATAACTTTTTTATTGTTTCGCTGATGATGCTGTATGGCGCTTTTTTTTTGTGGGACAAGAGGACGTTTTCAGTGGTACCATGTTTGTTTATATGCCTCTTTTTGATCGCGTGTTATTCCACTTTTTGTTCGGCGGTATGATGATAAAGCATTGTTTTTTAGACTTGCTTTTTTATTTTTAAGGGGTTCACTAAAGGGGTTAACTAATGGGACAGTTTTATAGGGCGGGTCGTTATGGACGTGGCGATACTAAATATGTGTAATTTTATTGTTGTGGGTTTTTTTATACATTAAAGTAGTGAATTTGGGGAATATTTTTTTTTTCATTATTTAGGAATTTTTTTTTACACTTCTTATTTTTATTTTTTTTACATTTTTACTTTGTCCCAGGGTGGGACATCACTGTCTAGGGTCAGATCGCTGGTGTGACAGGGTGCACAGCACTCTGTCACACCAGCGATCGCACAGGCACTGCTGCAGGCACTGAGGAAGCCGCCTCCCTGCAGGACCCGGCGGCCATCTTGGATCCAGGGTCTTGCAGTGAGGAGAGTCCCTCGGAACAGCGCAACACATCGCGCTGTTCTGAGGGTCTCAGGGGAGTGCGCAGGAAGCCCCCTCCCTGCGCGATGCTCCCCTGTGCCCCGGTACACCGCGATCAAACATGTGCAAGGGGTTAATGTGCCAGGAGCGGTCCGTGACTGCTCCTGGCACATAGGACCGGGTGTCAGCTGTGATAATCAGGGCCGGGAGCGCAGCTGATTGCCTTGGACGTACTATTCCATCCCTGGGAATTAACCCCTTAACGACCGCCGATACGCCTTTTAACGGCGCTGTGGAAAAAGTGAATAGCGCCCCCCAGAGGCGCATTTTCTCCGGGGTCTCGGCTGCCGGGGGTAGCCGAGACCCCAGAGAACATGAATCGGGTCGGTTTTTTACCGACACCGATGTTGCGATCGCCGTTATTAACCCTATAACGGCGACCGCAACAAAAAAAAAAAAAAAGTGCCATTTAATTTCTCTGTCCTCTGATGTCATCGGACATCAGAGGACAGAGAAAAAGGGTCCCCGGGACCCCCACTGTGGCCCCCGAACCCTCCTCATGGCCCCAGGGCCCTCCGGTGTCCCCCGGTGCCGGCGCCATGCTTTAAAATGGCGGGCGCACGAGTGCTGCGCCCGCCGCGAGGTGACGGGGGGGATGGGCGATTTTCTCTGGGGTCTCGGCTGCCTGGGGTAGCCGAGACCCCAGAGAACATAATAGGGGCCCCCCCAATCAACACTCTTTTGCGATCGACATATACTGGCGATCGCAAAAGAGAAATCAATGCTGCGATCGCTGCCTGTAAATTTCTCTCCCCTCTGATGTGATCGCACATCAGAGGGGAGAGAAATAGTGTCCCGGGACCCCCGATCTCACCCCCCCCCTGTACCTGGAGGGGTCCCGTGTCCTCCGATCCCCCCCCGGTGCGGTCCGATCCTCCCCCTCGCCTCCGGTCCTCCCCCTGGCCTCCGTTCAGCCGGCGTCTTCTTCCAGTAAAAAAAAAATGCCAGCAAATTCAAAAAATATTCATTCATTCTCTAAAAGTACATTTTGATCACTGTGATAAACTATCACAGTGATCAAAATAAAAAAAACAGTACATAAACCCCCCTATATCACCCCCTTGGTTAGGTACATATAATAAAATAAAGAAATTTTATTTATTTTCATTTTTCCATTAGGGTTAGGGTTAGGGGTATAATTAGGGTTATAATTAGGGTTAGGGTTATAATTAGGGTTGGGATTAGCGTTAGGGTTAGGCTGGGTTCATATTGCGTTATGGCAGTCCGTTAGATGGACTGCCTTACACCGCGGTATAACGCGGTGTAACGCAGTCCGTTAACGCTGCCATTCACCCGCATTTGAGGGCGCATCGCGACGCATGCCGCTTTACGTAAAGCGGCATGCGTTCGCGACGTGCCGTCATTCAGTGACGGAGCCTCGGACACGGCCTGCAGCGTCTGGGCTCCGTCACCGCTAGCGCAAATGAATCATCGTTGATTCCTCTGCGCTAGTGAGTATAGCATAACGCGATCGCGTTATGCTATACCGTTACCAGCCCGTCAACGCTACGTGTTGAATGGGCTGGTAAAAAGAAATATGAACCCAGCCTTAGGGTTAGGGTTATAATTAGGGTTAGGGTTATAATTAGGGTTAGGGTTGGAATTAGGGTTAGGGTTACAACTAGGGTTAGGGTTACAATTAGGGTTATGGTTACAATTAGGGTTAGAGTTAGAATTAGGGTTGGTATTAGGGTTAGGGTTGAGATTAGGGTTAGGGGTGTGTTGGGGTTAGGGTTGGAGCTAGAATTGAGGGGTTTCCACTATTTAGGCACATGAGGGGGTCTCCAAAAACGCAGTGGCGTTCAAAAAGTCAAATGGCGCTCCCTCCCTTCCGAGTCCTGCCGTGCGCCCAAACAGTGGTTTACCCCCACATATGGGGTATCAGTGTACTCAGGACAAATTGGACAACAACTTTTGTGGTCTAATTTCTCCTGTTATCCTTGGGAAAATAAAAAATTAGGGACTAAACGATCAGGTTTGTGGAAAAAAATATGATTTTCTATTTTCACGCCCGGGCGTTATAAACTTCTGTGAAGCACTTGGAGGTTCAAAGTGCTCACCACACATCTAGATAAGTTCCTTAGGGGTCTAGTTTCCAAAATGGGGTCACTTGTGGGGGTTTCCACTGTTTAGACACATCAGGGCCACTATAAACGCGACATGGCGTCCAGCCAATTCTGCGTTGAAAAAAGTCAAACGGTGCTCCTTCCCTTCCAAGCTCTGCCATGCACCCAAACAGTGGTTTACCCCCACATATGGGGTATCAACGTACTCAGGACAAATTTTACAAAAACTTTTGGGGTCTTGTTACCCTTGGGAAAATAAAAATTGGGGTGAAAAGATTGTTTTTGTGGAAAAAATATGATTTTTTATTTTCACGGCTCTACGTTACAAACTTCTGTGAAGCACTTGGAGGTTCAAAGTGCTCACCACACATCTAGATAAGTTCCTTAAGGGGTCTAGTTTCCAAAATGGGGTCACTTGTGGGGGGTTTCCACTGTTTAGGCACATCAGGGGCTCTCTAAACGCGACATGGTGTCCAGCCAATTCTGCATTGAAAAAGTCAAACGGCGCTCGTTCCCTTGCGACCTCTGCCGTGCGCCCAAAAAGTGGTTTACCCCCACATATGGGGTATCGGCGTATTCAAGAGAAATTGCACAACAAATTTTGTGGTTCATTTTTTCTTTGAACAGTTGTGAAAATAGAAAAAATTGGTTACGAAGTAAAGCTTTTGCAAAAAAAGTTAAATGTTAATTTTTTCCTTCCACATTGCTTCAGTTCCTGTGAAGCACGTAAAGGGTTAATAAACTTCTTGAATGTGGTTTTGAGCACCATGAGGGGTGCAGTTTTTAGAATGGTGTCCATTTTGGGTATTTTCTATCATATAGACCCCTCAAAGTGACTTCAAATGTGAGGTGGTCCCTAAAAAAAATGGTGTTGTAAAAATGAGAAATTGCTGGTCAACTTTTAACCCTTATAACTTCGTAACAAAAAAAAATTTTGTTCCCAAAATTGTGCTGATGTAAAGTAGACATGTGGGAAATGTTATTTATTAAGAAATTTGTGTGACATATCTCTCTGATTTTAGGGCATAAAAGTTGAAAATTTGAAAATTGCTAAATTTTCAAAATTTTCGCCATGTTTCCATTTTTTTCATAAATAAGCGCAAGTCAGATAAAAATTTTTTACCACTAACGTGAAGTACAATATGTCACGAAAAAACAATCTCAGAATCAGCGGGATTCGTTAAAGCGTTCCAGAGTTATAACCTCATAAAGTGACAGTGGTCAGAATTGTAAAAATTGGCCCGGTCATTAAGCTGCAAAATGGCTCTGTCACTAAGGGGTTAAGTACCAGGTCACATGGACGGAATAGTACGTCCAATGGGATTAAGGGGTTAATACCGCACCATATACCGCAGTCTAAACCATTGTGGAGGAAGAAGGTTTCATTTACACATTTCATTTAAGCTTTTATAGTTACATTTGATTTGTGCTTTTCCTCATTTACTATGGACGGTGTGAACTCGTGCGCAGACGTCTCACAGTGAAACCTGATTCACATGCATGATTGGCAGACTGAGTACAGACCATGTTTCAATGACTGTCCCCGGGTCTTCTGACCCACACTCCACAGTTGCATACATGCATATAGGGCTCAGAGACCCACAGCAGTCAACAAAATATGGAAGTGTGAGTCAGACCTAAACCATAATTCCCAACAAATATGGTGAAAAAAGCCTGCATCATTCCACCTTTTTATCATAGAAGTGGCAGAGAACAACAACCAGCAGGCTGCCTTGGAAAGGCGTGATGTGAAGCCATGAATAAGCACAAGAGGGTCATTTTCATTTTGCATGTTAACAGCTTTGTGCCTCCACTGAAGTCACAATAATACTATTATCAAATCTTCCTTTTCATTTCTTTTTATACAGTGTATTAATTTCTGATACTGAATTACACTTTATTTTTTAGTATTGTTTTCACACCCACCAATCTAAGATAAAGTAAAAGAAATAACTTCAACTATTAGATCAGGGCTTCTTGTAAATACTTATGTCCCCAAACAATGAGAAATGTATTCAAGGAGTGATACCTTTATTGGCTAACCAGAGAAATTATATTTGCAAGCTTTCAGGGCTCAGACAGCCCCTTCATCAGGCTTATATTACAAGTGAATTACTGAGAAGAGATGGCAACATTTAAATAGGAATTACAACAAGACATAAAGTGATGTTTGCTAGTGACAGGCCAAGGAAATCAAATTAAGGTCTTTGTTATACAAGCAGATGAGGTGGAAGTGTTCTATTAGAGATTTGAAGACCTTTTTGTGGAGATGTAAACTGTGTCCATGTAATGAGTCATGAATCCAGGTGTCAAATTGAGTCCTATGGTTAGAGATTGAAACATATTTATAAATTTGAACTCCCAGATTTTTTTTTCTCTGTCACTATTAAAATGACCTTTCAATATTAGGACTTTTAGACATGCCAAGCTGTGTCCAAGTCTAGAGAAGTGTATTCCTACAGGCGTGTCCAGCTCATTTTTTATTGTATGTCTATGCAGATTCATTCTTGTTTGTAGTTTTGTTTAGTTTCCCCGATATATGTCCCTGCATTGCACTTTTTACATTGTATCATGTACACTACATTGGAGGATGTACATGAAAAAGAGTCCATGATCTTATAGTCCTGATTTGTGTTGGGTATGGGGACTTTATCTGATGGTGATATGTGGGTACAGGTCTTGCATTTCTTACTGTTACAGGGGACTGTGACCGTCTCTGATGGTGATGCGAGGGCACTTCTGACAAGGATATTCCTTAGGTTCGGAGGCTGTTTGTAGGAGAGCAGTGGCAGTTCTGGGAATATTACTTTCAGTCTGTGGTCTCTGTGGAATATGGGTTGGAGGTCAGTGCCAATTTTCCTTAAAATGCTCATGTGAGAGTTGTAAGTGACGACAAGGGGCACCCTGATGTTGACCTCCTTCTGTTTGTAATCCAGGAGGCTGCTTATTGATATCCTTGTAGCTTTGTGGATCTGTTCATCAATTACAAGTGGATGATACCCTTGTTGTAGGAATGTTTTCCTTAAGTGATAGTATGTGTAGTTTTCTATCCTCATTGTCTGAACAGATCCGAATGTACCTTAGAGCTTGACTGTAGATTATTGATTTTTTTTGTGTGTATGTATGAAAGCTGTTCCATCTCAGGTATGCCGGACGTCCTGTGGGTTTATGGTAAATAGACGTTTGTACGGTATTGTCTTTGATGTATATGGTCGTGTCTAGAAAATGGATTTGGGACTTTGAAAAGTTGAGGGTGAGCTTGATGGGTGGGTGGTATTTGTTGAAGTTATTGTGGAAGGTAAGCAAGTCATCCTCTGAGCCTTTCCAGATTATTAGTAGGTCATCAATATAGCAGAAGTATGCTAGAGGTTTGATAGTGCAGGATGCCAAAAAGTCTTGTTCTAGTTTAGCCATAAACAGGTTAGCATATTGTGGTGACATTTTGCTTCCCATGGCGCTGCCCACGCACTGTTGGTGTATATTGTTTCCAAAGGAAAAAGAGTTATGTTGGAGCACAAACCTGATGAGTTGCAAGGCTGGTTCCGTGGCCAGATTGTTTTTTTGTGAGGATATATTTGCATGCAGCAATCCCATCTTTGTGAGGAATGTTGGAGTATAGGGACTCTACATCCATGGTAGCCAATATTGTATCCTCTTGAAGTGGACCCAAGGCTGACAATTTGCAGAGAATGTCTGTGGTGTCCTGGAAGTAGCTGGGTGTTTGCTTCACCAAGGGTTTTAAAATGTTCTCCACCCAGCCAGAGATATTCTCAGTTAATGTCCCAATACCAGAGATGATGGATCTCCCTGGATTACCTTCTTTGTTTATTTTAGGTAACATGTAGAAGGTACCTATTTGGGGGTTGTCTGGTATTAGGTCCAGTAGGGAGGATGACATAGAGTCAAACCCATAGATAATCTTTGTTAATTCCTCTTTGTATTTTTTGGTGGGATCTTCCTGAAGGGGGGTATAGTAGAATTTTTTTGTCCAGGAGATGTCTGTGTGCTTCCTGGATGTAATCTGACATATTCAAAATTACTACAGCTCCTCCTTTATCTGCTGGTTTAATGATGATATTGTCGTTGGTTTTTAAAGATTGTATGGCTCTTCTTTCCTCCGTGCTGATATTGTGTGGTACTTTGAGGTGTTTGTCCAAAATGTCAGATTTTACTTTTTTGCGAAAACAGTCTATGTAGTGGTCCAGAGTTTGGTTGTGCCCAGGTTATGGGGTCCAGCTTGTCCTCTTTTTCTTTTTTGGTGTGTCTTTCTCATTGATTTTTGATGTACTATCTGTGTGGTCATGGAAGAATTCTTTTAACCTTAATCTGCCGAAGAATTCCTTGATATCACTAAAGAATTGAGCTGTGTCAAGAAGTGGAGGATGCGATCGAGTGAAGAAGAGCCCTTCAATCTCCTTTATAGTTGCGTCTTACTCATGGTCTTAGACCACGAGTAAGACGGAAGTTAAATCACGTAGGTCATGCCATTAGTACCTTATCTGCACTATTTCCAATATTATATTTGGAGCTTCTTTTCAATAGCCTATTAAATGCTATTTTTTATATACCGTATATACTCGTGTATAAGCCGAGATTTTCAGCACCTTTTTTCGTGCTGAAAATGCCCCCTCGGCTTATACACGAGTCATAGGGCAGAAACCAGCGGGGGAGGGGATGCCGCGGCAGGAGCCTGTGGCTGGGATCATACTCACCCCTCCCCGTGCCATCGATGAGGGTCCCTGCAATCCTGCGTTCTCCCCGGCTTCCTGCAGCTCTCCAGCACTGAGCTGTGATGTAATACCGCTCATTAAGGTCATGTAATATGGACGCGACGCCACTCCCATGGGCGTGGCCTCCATATTCATGGCCTTAATAAGCGGTATTACATCACTGCTCAGTGCTGGAGAGCTGCAGGAAGCCAGGGAGAATGCAGGATTGCAGGGACGCTCAGCGATGGCACGGGGAGGGGTGAGTATGATGGAGGAGAGGACAAGGAGCACGGAGCTGGATGGGGGATAGAACGGTGGACGGCGGAAGCATGGAGGAGGACGGGGGGAGAACGGAGGACGGGGGAAGCATGGAGCAGGACGGGGAGGACGGGGGAAGCATGGAGGAGGATGGGGGAGGACGGGGGAAGCATGGAGGAGGACAATGAGCACGGAGCAGGACAGGGGGAGGATGGAGGGCACAGAGGAGCACGGAGCAGGACGGGGGGAGAGGATGGAGGGCACAGAGGAGCACGGAGCAGGACGGGGGGACACAGGAGGACGGAGAAAGAATGGGGGAGCACAGCGGAGGATGGAGCAGGAGGGGGGAGTACAGAGGAGAATGGGGGAGCACAGAGCTGGATGGGGGAGCAAGGAGCAGGACGGGGGCAGCACAGAGCAGGAGGGCAGCTTATACACCCGGCTTATACACGAATCAATAAGTTTTCCCAGTTTTTTGTGGCAAAATTAGGGGGGGTCGGCTTATACACGGGTCGGCTTATACACGAGTATATACGGTATATGAAATTAATAGCCTCTTCTTCACTAGATCGCATCCTCCACTAATTGCTTTAACCACAGCTGCTCTGACTTGATCCATGCGTGGCATTGGAAACCAGTGACATACCGCCAATGGTGGCAGGCCCCTCCTCTGCTATGGGGCCTGTGAGCCAGCAGCTCCTCAACCCATCAGCTTCTGCCCGCACAGAATGATGGGGGTATAAGCGTCTGCTGACGCTCCCTCCTCCATCATCATTGTTCACGCCGATGCACGGAGGTGGGATCTGGCTGTCAGCAGACGCTTCCACCCCCATCATTTTTCCTCGGTGTCTGACATGTCAGATCAATGTGCCCACTGTTCTAATATGTGCGGTGCTTAACACCACAGGCTCAGCAGACTGGAGCATCAGGTAGAACGAGGAGAGGTGAGTATTGTATTTATTTTTAAAAATCAGTGACTGGTAGCCATAATAGAGTATGGAGGACCATGGGGAGTGCATAATATTGTATGGAGGACCAAGGGGCTGCATTATATTGTGTGCAGGACCATGGAAGGTGTATTATACTGTGTACAGGAACATAGTATTGCATTATATTGTCAGGAGGACCACAGGGGAGGGTCATAAGGGGTGCATTATTTTCTATTGAGCTAATAGAGTATCTTCAGCATGCTCAAAAAATAGATTCATGCTGCTGCATGTCTCTTGGCTGTTTGACCACCACAACACATGCATGGACTGCCTGTTTGTTAGGCAATCCTTGCATGTGTTGCGATTGTCATACGCTCGCGTATCACTAATTATAATATTTGGAGGGCTAAGTGGGGTCCATTATACTGTATGCTAGTAATTATACAGTTTAAAGGTTTGTATGGGGTTCATCATGCTGTATGTGGCCATTATATTATTTGAAGGGGTAGTAGTAAGGACCATTATACAGTGTGGGACTATTATACTCTGTAGGCCCATTATACTCCATGGATTGTTGTGTGGGGGTTACAGTTGACAGTTGGGGGATCATACTGTGTTGGGGTCACCATACTTTGCCTTGGGAGTTGAGGTTGGGCACAGTAGGGTACTGTGTACTTACAGTAGAGGCTAATGTGGAGGAATTCGCAGTCGGGGTATCATACTGTGTTTGGGGGGCTCTTTTGTTGGCATCATACACTATGGTGGCAATGAAAGAGGATTCTAGGACTTCAGCAGGAGGAAAATTACTATGAAAAGGCTGGAAAGTTTTGAGGTATGCTCTTCTGCGACCTCAACAATTATCATTTTGATTTTTTTTGGGGGGGTGGGTGGCAATTAGAAATTCTGCTATGTGGCTCCATGATTTCTATGTAGGCTCCTGTTGGAAATTTTGAATTTTGAATTCATTACTAGTGATGAGCGAATGCGCTCGCCACTACTCGTTACTCGCCCGAGTATCACGGTACTCGTCATACACGGCGAGCACCAAGCATTTCCGGGATTACTCGGTGGGAACTGGGGTCTCCACCCAGCATTTTTTGTGGACTTTAGAGACCCAATCACGCTGCAGGGAATGTCTGCCAGGCAATGAAACGCCACAGCCATCTTTGTTGTGGTCGTGCAGTGATTGGCTTGGCCGCACAGCATCATCACGAGTATAAGAGACCGGATGCCGCCTTGCTCGCCGCATTCAGCTCAGGATTCAGAGAATGTAAAGAGAGAGGTTGCTGAGAGAGGGTCAGATTTAGCGATTTCTTAGCCAGTGTGTGGGGTCTACCATCCTAAATTACTCAAATCCTGATAATCCAGCAGTCCTTTTAAGGACTAATTCCGGATTATATAGGTTTCGGTGTTAGGCAGGGAAGTAAACGTCGCTCTATACACATCAGTGCAAGGCCTGCAGGCACTGTATGTGTGTACTGTATATAGATCATCGCATACATCAAGAGGGTCCATTCCCTTCCTGACTTCTGTTGCTGCTGCTGCTTTCTGTAGGATATATAGGCCGTATATAGCTAGCCTCGGTGTAATTAGAATACAGGCCACATATTTTTCGGTGTGGTATCTCCGTGCCAGCTTGTATCTGTGCGTGCTCAAAGTGTGGCCAGTGTATGTAATTTTTTTTTTTTAGCCCTGGGTGTTAGTGCACTTAAAAACACCATTACTTTTTATAAAAAAAAAAAAACAGGACACAAATTTGTGTTACTGGTATCTCCGTGCCTTTTCATACCTGTGCGTGTTCAACGTGTAGCCAGTGTGCGGCAATATTTTTTTGTAGCTCCGGGTGTGATTGCACGTAAAAACACCAGTACTTTTTATTTAAAAAAAAGGTGCACAAATTAGTGATACTGTTATCACCGTGCCATTTCATATCTATGCGTGCTCAAAGTGCGGCCAGTGTACGGCAATATGTTTTTGAGGCCTCGGTGTGATTGCACGTAAAAACACCTGTACTTTTTATAAAAAAAAAAAGGGCACAAATTAGTGGTACTGTTATCTCCGTGCGTGCTCAAAGTGTGGCCAGTGTACGGCAATATGATTTGTAACCCTCAGTGTCATTGCACATAACAACACCAGTACTTTTTATTAAAAAAAAGGGCACAAATTTGTGGAACTGTTATCTCCGTGCCAGCTTATATCTGTGCGTGCTCAACGTGTAGCCAGTGTTCGGCAATATATTTTTTGAGCTCCGGTGTGATTGCACGTAAAAACACCAATACAAAAAAAAGGTGCACAAATTAGTGATACTGTTATCACCGTGCCATTTCATATCTATGCGTGCTCAAAGTGCGGCCAGTGTACGGCAATATGTTTTTGAGGCCTCGGTGTGATTGCACGTAAAAACACCTGTACTTTTTATAAAAAAAAAAAGGGCACAAATTAGTGGTACTGTTATCTCCGTGCCAGTTCATATCTGTGCGTGCTCAATGTGTGGCCAGTGTACGGCAATATTTTTTGGAGCTCCTGATGTGATTGCACGTAAAAACACCAGTAATTTTTATTAAAAAAAGGACTCCGTGTCATTTCATATTTGTGCGTGCTCAAAGTGTGGCCAATGTACAATAATTTTTTTTGTAGCCATGGGTGGGATTGCACGTAAAAACACCATTACTTTTTAATCCATAGAAATCAGGGCACAAATTTGTGGTACTGGTATCTGTGTGGCAGCTCATGTCTGTGAGTGCTCAACATGTGGCCAGTGTACGGCTTTTTTTTTTATTTAGCCCTGGGTGTGAGTGCACTTAAAGACAGCACCATGTTGCATTATTTGTAAAAGCAGGCCACATTTTACTGTGTGGTCTATCTGTGACATGCCTCATACATCTGTGTGGCAAAATTTTATGCATTTTAGGCCTAACTTCCCATTTTTGGCCATTCTCTCATTCTCGTTATATCCAGCAGGCTTTTTTATCCACACAATCATAAAAAATTATTCCACTCTGTTATATCAGCTTGAGTCCTGGTGTGTTTGTGGTGGAAAAATCTTTTCTTGGCAGGCATATGTTGCATAATTCTGTCTGCTAGCCTTCTTGTACGCCTTTTTTATTGTGTTCAAACAGTAACAAAAAACCAAACCAAAAAATTAATCCAGTCTGTATCAGTGGTTTAAAAATCTTTGCTTCGCAGGCGTACGTTGCATAGTTCTGTCTGCTATCCTGGTTCAACTCATTCTTTATTTTTTTCAAACAGTTAAAAGAAGCCTAACTGCAAAAATTAATACAGTCTGTGATCTTAGGCTAAGGCCTGTTGTATGTGTGGTGGAAACTTCTCTTCTTGGCAAGCTTAAGTTGCATAGTTCTGTATGCTAGCCTTCTTGTACCCCTTTTTTTATTGTGTTCAAACAATAAACAAAAACATTTAATACATTCTGTTATCTCATGCTGAAACCTGGTGTATCAGTGATGTAAAAATTTTTGCTTTACAGGTTTACTGATCACACATAATTTTTCTCCAAATAAATCCATTTGAATTGAGCTTTTCCACTATTTCAGTAGTTCATTTAAAATGGGCAAGGCAAGGGGCAAGGGACGGGGAAGTGGACGTGATTCTGATGATGCATGCAGAAGCCATGGCGAAGCTGAAAGTGGGCCGCAGCAAAGACCCACATGTTCTCACTCAACCTTCCTGTTCCAGTTTCTAGGGGACCGCAGCACACCACTATTGAAGCCCGAGCAGTGTGAAACGATAGTTGGTTAGATAGCGGATAATGCTTCAAGTCACTTAGCCACCACTAGAGATGAGCGACTTTACCTCCGGGAGGGTCGAGACTTTCTCAAAAGTCGAGTCGAACGAAATCGGCTGACTATCGGGGAAAGTTGGAGGTCTGACTGAAACACGAAACCCAATGCAAGTCAATGAGGAAGCAAAGTCGGCAGGGAGTGGAGGACAGCAAACACACCTACAGTGCCCATTTCAATGCCAATGACATCAATTCTTATTACTTAAGCTTGTCAACCTTAATTTACTTTATAATAATAGTTACGCATTGAAAACTGGGGGTTATTTGGCTAAAGTTGTGGGGGGGGCAGGGCTGGCTCCAGGTTTTCGTGGGCCCCGGGCAAAAGAATCTCAGTAGGCCCCTTTAACAAATACCAAAATTCATCATGCTCCGATACGCACAGAAATATAGGTATAGTACAATGCCAAATTCTTCACTTCTTACATTACATGACTGATATCTATTTTAAATTCTTCAATAGCTCAAAAACCGGACAGTATATTCCTCCATACAGTATTATGGCCACCACATAGTGCGCCATACAGAATAATGAGCCCCATATATTACTCCATACAGAATAATTGGTCCCATATAATGTTCCATACAGTATATGATGAGCTCCTTATAATGCTCTAGTATATGATGGTCCCCATATAATGTGCCATACAGTATAGGACGGTCCCCATAGAGTATAATGAGCCCCACATATTGCTCCATACAGTAGAATGAGTCGCATATAAAGCTCCATACAGTATATGATGGGCCCCATATATTGCTCCATACAGAATGGGCTCCATATAATGCTCCAAACAGAATAGGCCCCATATGTGCTCCATATGATGCTCCATATCCTATATGATGCCCCATAAATAATGAACCGCATATGATGCTCCAGTATATGATGGGCCCCATGGATGATGCTCCAGTGTATGATGGGCCTATACACTGTGTGCAGAATTATTAGGCAAATGAGTATTTTGATCACATCATCCTTTTTAAACATGTTGTCACTGGGGTACTGGTATGGGCTGGTATCATCAAAGATGAACTTGTGGGACCTTTTCAGGTTGAGGATGGAGTGAAGCTCAACTCCCAGACCTACTGCCATTTTCTGGAAGACACCTTCTTTAAGCAGGGTACAGGAAGAAGTCAGTATAGTTCAAGAAAAACATGATTTTCATGCAGGACAATGCTCAATCACATGCATCCAAATACTCCACAGCGTGGCTGGCCAGTAAAGGTCTAAAAGAAGAAAAAATAATGACATGGCCCCCTTGTTCACCGGATATGAACCCCATAGAGAATCTGTGGTCCCTCATAAAATGTGAGCTCTACAGGGAGGGAAAGCATTACACCTCTCGGAACAGTGTCTGGAGGCTGTGGTGGCTGCTGCACGCAATGTTGATCGTAAACAGATCAAGCAACTGACAGAATCTATGGATGGAAGTCTTTTGAGTGTCATTGTAAAGAAAGGTGGCTATGTTGGTCACTTTTTTTTTTTTTGGTGTTTGAATGTCAGAAATGTTTATTTCTAAATTTTGTGTTGTTATATTGGTTTATCAGGTGAAAATACACAAGTAAGATGGGTATATATTTGGTTTTTATTAAGTTGCCTAATAATTCTGCACAGTAACAGTTACCTGCACAAACAGATATCCTGCTAAGATAGCCAAACCTAAAAAACCCCACTCCAACTTCCGAAAATATTAAGCTTTGATATTTATGAGTCTTTTGGGTTGATTGAGAACATAGTTGTTGTTCAATAATAAAAATAATCCTCTCAAATACAACTTGCCTAATAATTATGCAGTGTATAATGTTCCATATATAATGGGCCCCATTTTTAATGCTCCATTGTGTAATAGGCCCTGTATATGATGCTCCAGTGTATCATGGGCCCCATTTAAAATGCTCCAGTGTTTAATGGGCCCTATCTATGATGCTCAAGTGTATGATGGGCCCCATATATAATTCTCCAGTGTATAATGATTCTCATACAGTTAGGTCCATAAATATTGGACAGAGACAACATTTATCTAATTTTGGTTCTAGACATTACCACAATGAATTTGAAACAAAACAAATCAGATGCAGTTGAAGTTCAGACTTTCAGCTTTCATTTGAGGGTATCCACATTAAAATTGGATGAAGGGTTTAGGAGTTTCAGCTCCTTAACATGTGCCACCCTGTTTTTAAAGGGACCAAAAGTAATTGGACAGATTAAATAATTGTAAATAAAATGTTCATTTCTAGTACTTGGTTGAAAACCCTTTGTTAGCAATGACTGCCTGAAGTCTTGAACTCATGGACATCACCAGACACTGTGTTTCCTTCTTTTTGATGCTCTGCCAGGCCTTCACCGCGGTGGTTTTCAGTTGTTGTTTGTTTGTGGGCCTTTCTGTCTGAAGTTTAGTCTTTAACAAGTGAAATGCATGTTCAATTGGGTTGAGATCAGGTGACTGACTTGGCCATTCAAGAATATTCCACTTCTTTGCTTTAATAAACTCCTGGGTTGCTTTGGCTTTATGTTTTGGGTCATTGTCCATCTGTAGTATGAAACGACGACCAATCAGTTTGGCTGCATTTGGCTGGATCTGAGCACACAGTATGGCTCTGAATACCTCAGAATTCATTCGGCTGTTTCTGTCCTGTGTCACATCATCAATAAACACTAGTGACCCAGTGCCACTGGCAGCCATGCATGCCCAAGCCATCACACTGCTTCCGCCATGTTTTACAGATGATGTGGTATGCTTTGGATCATGAGCTGTACCACGCCTTCGCCATACTTTTCTCTTTCCATCATTCTAGTAGAGGTTGATCTTGGTTTCATCTGTCCAAAGAATGTTCTTCCAGAACTGTGCTGGCTTTTTTAGATGTTTTTTAGCAAAGTCCAGCCTAGCCTTTTTATTCTTGATTCTTATAAGTGGCTTGCACCGTGCAGTGAACCCTCTGTATTTAATTTCATGCAGTCTTCTCTTTATGGTAGATTTGGATATTGATACGCCTACCTCCTGGAGAGTGTTGTTCACTTGGTTGGCTGTTGTGAAGGGGTTTCTCTTCACCATGGAGAGTATTCTGCGATCATCCACCACTGTTGTCTTCCGTGGGCGCCCAGGTCTTTTTGCATTGATGAGTTCACCAGTGCTTTCTTTCTTTCTCAGAATGTACCAAACTGTAGATTTTGCCACTACTAAAGTTGTAGCAATTTCTCGGATGGGTTTTTTCTGTTTTTTGCAGCTTAAGGATAGCTTGTTTCACCTGCATGGAGAGCTCCTTTGACCGCATGTTTCCTTCACAGCTAAACCTTCCAAATGCAAACACCACACCTCAAATCAACACCAGCCCTTTTATCTGCTTAATTGAGAATGATATAATGAAGGGATTGCCCACACCTGTCCATGAAATAGCCTTGGAGTCAATTGTCCAATTACTTTTGGTCCCTTTAAAAACAGGGTGGCACATGTTAAGGAGCTGAAACTCCTAAACCCTTCATCCAATTTTAATGTGGATACCCTCAAATGAAAGCTGAAAGTCTGAACTTCAACTGCATCTGATTTGTTTTGTTTCAAATTCATTGTGGTAATGTCTAGAACCAAAATTAGATAAATGTTGTCTCTGTCCAAATATTTATGGACCTAACTGTATATTGCTCCAAACATTAAAAAAAAATGAAATACCTCTCCTCGCTGGACACTGCTCTACTCTGGACTCCTCAGCGTCGCCATCTTCCAGCTCTCTGCACTTGGACTGTACAGGCAGAGAGCGTACAGACGTGACGTCATCGCGCTCTCTGATCTGAATGTCACTGTCAGGAAACGCGGAAGACGTCACAGCTAGTGTTGAGCATTCCGATACTGCAAATATTGGGTATCGGCAGATATTTGCTGCATCGGAATTCCGATTCTGAGTTCCGATATTTTTGTCATATCGGATACCGGAATCGGAGTTTTCCGACAAAGTCTATGGGAGTTCCTGTGTCACAAAACGAAGTACGTGACACAGGAACTTCCCAAAACTGTCACTGTCAGTGTCGGTCGGGTCTGTCAGGTGTCAGGACTCAGCAGAGTCAGCACTTACCTGGCAGAAGATCCCCTTCCCCGGTGGTCACGTCCTCCTGGATGGCCGCCATTACCCTTTCCCTGGCGGTCACATGCAGAATCTCGCGATAACTGCAGTGACTGCCGGGTACTGGGTAATCTGACAGCTGTACTCTCGCGACAGCTGGCCGTAAACCAGTCTGGATGACGTCACCGCCGGGGAAGCAGCTCTGGTAAGCAGCTCTGCTCTATGTGGATGTCAGGCTCAGCCTGTCATCCAGATGTAGCAGAGCTGGACTCATCGTGGACTCATCGTGGGACACTCGTTATTTTGGACTGCGTCGGACAGGGAGTATTTGTGTTGGTTTGTTATTTTTGTTTTTTTACAGGAGATCGATGGCGTCGCAGGATGAGCGTGTAATAAAAATAATGAAAACTGTGTGGTATTTTATTTCATTAAAAGACTTTATTCTGGCTGTGTCTTTTTATAAAAATTTTCAAACTATGATTAATAATGGATCGGTGTCTTATTGACGCCTCTCCATTATTAACCGGGCTTATTGTCACCGATCAATCAAAGGTGACATTAACCCCTTATTACCCCGCTTGCCACCGCTACAGGGCAAGTGGGAAGAGCCGGGTAAAGTGCCACAATTGGCGCATCTTTGGATGCGCCATTTGTGGGGCTGCTGCAGCCTGGTATTTTTAGGCTGTTGAGGGCCAAAATCCATGGGACTTGACAGTCTTTTAATACCAGGCCGCAGCAGTCTGCATTTTACTTGGCTGGTTAACAAAAATAGGGGGGATCCCCACACCATTTTTTTTTCGAGGTGATCCCCTATTTTTGTTAAACAGCCAAGCTAAGCAGACTGCTGTGGCCTGATATTATCAGGCTTGCAAGGTCCATGGATATTGGATCCTTACCAGCCTGAAAAACCAGGCCTCAGTAGTCTGCTTCATCTGGCTGGTTAACAAAAATAGGGGGGACCCCACGCCATTTTTTTTTGAGGGGATCCCCTATTTTGTTAACCAGCCAACATAAGCAGACTGCTGTGGCCTGGTATTATCAGGCTTGCAAGGTCCATGGATATTGGCTCCTTAACAGCCTGAAAAACCAGGCCTCAGTAGTCTGCTTCATCTGGCTGGTTAACAAAAATAGGGGGGACCCCACGCCATTTTTTTTTGAGGGGATCCCCTATTTTTGTTAACCAGCCGAGATAAGCAGACTGCTGTGGCCTGGTATTATCAGGCTTGCAAGGTCCATGGATATTGGCTCCTTAACAGCCTGAAAAACCAGGCCTCAGTAGTCTGCTTCATCTGGCTGGTTAACAAAAATAGGGGGGACCCCACGCCATTTTTTTTTGAGGGGATCCCCTATTTTTGTTAACCAGCCAAGATAAGCAGACTGCTGTGGCCTGGTATTATCAGGCTTGCAAGGTCCATGGATATTGGCTCCTTAACAGCCTGAAAAACCAGGCCTCAGTAGTCTGCTTTATCAGGCTGGTTAACAAAAATAGGGGGGACCCCATGCCATTTTTTTTTTCGAGGGGATCCCCTATTTTTGTTAATCAGTTCACTTCAGGTCAGCCGGGATTCCCTCTGATGCTGTGGGTGTCCGTGGCTGACCTGAAGTGAAAGTGGGAAGCAATCAATTATGCTAACCACTTCCTCTCCTGTCAGCCAGGAGAGGAGATGATTTTGTCCGGGGTTTACTGTGAGACTGTCAGCATTAGCTGCGGTCTCTGCAGTAAACATTAACCCTTTCAGAAGGATTACATCGGGGGACCTGACTGAGCATCGGATAGGTAAGAATAATGTTGCTTTATTATTTTATTTTTATTACAGGTGAACAAGGGCTTCGCAAGGAATGGCAGTAAAATAAAATCTTGTCAAAAACTGTGTGTTTATTTCATTAAAATGATTTTTAATTAAAGTGTGTGTGTTTTATTTTTATTTCATACAATAGGATTAATAATTGATAGTTGTCTAATTGACAGCTCTCAATTATTAATCTGGCTTAAACTCACCTTTCAATAGCAAGGTGGCTTTAACCCCTTATTAACCCATTTGCCACTGCTACAGAGCAATGGGAATGGATGGGCAAAGTTCCAGAAAGGGCAAATCTAATTATAGATTTGCCTTTTCTGGGGTGTCTGGGGGCAGATGTTAGTAGCCAGGGGGGGGCCAAAATTAATGGTCCCTCTCTGGGCTATTATTATCTGCCCCCACTCGCTGGCTTTGTCTGTCTGGTTGAGAAAATAGGGCGGGAGCCCACGCATTTTTTTCAACAATTTTACACCTCATATATATTTATATATATATATATATATATATATATATATACACACATGTCATTGAATTTGTGACACATATATATATATTTATATTTATAGTTCATACACTTCTACATAGTATAATAGCCGCTAATTCAATTGCCGGCTTTTGTGAAAATACAGAACCCGACATGAAATGACACATGGTTTACATACAGTTAACCATGTCATTTCATGTAGTTTGATATATTGTTTTCACTAACAATTACATGAGTGTATGTGTGCAAAATTTGACACATGTAGGGGTTAATTAAAGGTGTAAATTCGTTGCAAAAAAATGCGTTTTTTTTACAATGAATTTAAACTTTTAATTAACCCCTACACGTGTGAAATTTTGCACACATACACTCATGTAATTGTTTGTGAAAACCATATATCAAACTACATGAAAAGACATGGTTAACTCTATGTAAACCATGTGTCATTTCATGTCGGGTTGTTCTGTATTTTACAAAAGCCGGCATTACCCGGCAATTGAATCAGAGGCTATTTTACTATGTAGAAGTGTATGAACAATAAATATATGTATATATATATATATGTCACAATGACATGCATATATATATATATATATATATATATATATATGTATTCTATGTGTGTATAACTAGTGTTTACAAGAAAAGAAAGAGGTTTTTTAGTTCTGATATTTCTGTCCCATTGACTTGCATTGGGTTTCTGGTATCGGATCGGCGATACCCGATCCAATCCGATCCGATATTTTAGGATATCGGGCAGTATCGCTCAACACTAGTCACAGCGGTGGAGAGGTAAGTATTGCAAGTTTCATTTGGTATTAATGCACCTGTGTAGTTGCCATTTTACTTAGGTCCGCTGCACCCTGTTAGTGCATTAGTATTGAGGCATTTTTAGACAGGTAAGTATTTCTGCCTGTTTTTGGTGTTTTTTTGAATTTTGGATTTTTAGTCCGCCTTCTGTGGTTTTGATGTTAGAGTAGGACTGGCAAGCGTAAGGATCTGTGACGTGGGTTGCCAGCTTCCATATTTTGGCAAGAATATCAACCAATACCTTACATATATTGATATGTTTTTTTGCATGTTATATTTTTGCAGGGAGCAGTTGGGCCCTAATTGTTCTGTACACTGTGGCCTCTGTTCACACTGGATGCATTATAGTTAGCACTGGGCAGCCCGCATAAGGCGCCATAGGCTGTGAACCAATGTTCTGCATTCCTAGTGAGAACATCGCCACATACAGATTGTATCTTTGTGCTCTGGTGTGCCACACGGCCAATCCCCGACTGAAGGTTGGCTGTTTCATTTGGTATTAATGTACCTGTGTAGTTGCCATTTTACTTGGGTTCGCTGCACCCTGTCAGTGCATTAGTATTGAGGCCTTTTTAGACAGGTGATTATTTCTGCCTGTTTTTGGGGAGTACAGCCCAATTAGGGAGGTGGAAAAACTGGCATATGTTGAGGTGTAGGCTGGACGTTCAGCAGCTGCAAATGGAGGAATTGGAGAAGTCGTTGGAAGAGGAGAACGAAGCGAGCCATTTTGCTGGCAACTTATGTGTCATCAGGGGAAGGCGGTACAAAATCCTTTGAAACCCAGGCATGGTTCATTTTAATGAAGGTGAGATCACCAATATTTTGGGTCGACAGCCGGGTCCTTCTTTCTGTCGGGATTGATCCAGCTGCGCTGAAGACTCTTTCTGATAGAACACTACCAGCACGGCAAGCGAGCTCCTGTAAGGCATATTGTGCCAATTCAGGTAAGGTGTCCGGTTTACAGGCCCAGTAGTCAAAGGGGAATGAACTGTGAGGGAGAACATCGATAGGTGAGGAGAGGTAATTTTGAACCACAGTTGACAACTGATGTCTCCTGTCTGTTGCAATCGATTCAGTATTACCAGTCATGTGAGCGTTACTCGAGAAATCAGTCCACAACATGGTCATGAAACCCCTGTCTCCAATGCCACTTCGGCTGTGTGCACCACGAACACCTCTTCCATGTTGCCCAGTACGGCTCGTGGTAGAACCTGCACCGCTGCTGTGTGCTGGGAATGCCTCTAACAAATGGTTTACCAGAGTTGCTTGTTTGTTCGCCAATTTTAGCTCTAGGTTCTCTTGTGGCATGATGTTCTGTAATTTGCCTTTATAGCGTGGATTGAGGATGCTGGCCAACCAGTAATCGTCATCCTTCATAATTTTGGCAATGCGGGGGTCCCTTTTTAGTATCCGCAAGAGATAATCACACATGTGGGCCAATGTTCCAGGTGTCAATGATGCACTGACAGTGGTGGGTGGAGGAGCACTTTCTGCCAAATCCACATCCCTCCAGTCACGCACAAACCCTGTACCTGACCTTGGCCAGCCAACATTTTCTCTTGCCCTCTGAGAAGCATCTTCCTCCCCAAAATAATCATCCCCCTTTTCCTCTTCCTCTTCTTCCTCCACCTTATCCAGGACAGTTCCCTGAGCAGACAATGCCTGACTATTATCAAGGCTTCTCCTCTCCTCCTCCTCCTCCGCTGCAGATGCCTGATCCTTAATGTGCGTCAAAGTTTGCATGAGCAGACGCATAAGTGGGATGCTCATGCTTATGATGGCATCGTCTGCGCTTACCAGCCGTGTGCATTCCTCAAAACACTGAAGGACTTTACAGAGGTCTTTCAGCTTTGACCACTGCACACCCGACAACTCCATGTCTGCCCTCAAACTACCTGCCTGTGCATCCTCCCACAAATGCATTACAGCCTGCCTCTGTTAACACAGTCTCTCAACCTGTAAGGTTCTTTGTCTCTGTTGACATGTTCCTTGAAACTCTGTTTTCCGTCGGCCATTTTGCTTTCTGTCTTTCTGCAGCTCTTGCCCTCAGTTAATATGGAGTTTCAGTTTTCATGTTCCCGCCCTGATTCTTCCCTCTTGCTTCTTAAGCAGCCTCAGCTGAACAATCAGTGCTCCTGAATCAAGCCTCAGTCAGTCTGTGACCTGACTCCTGGAAGCCTTGGACTTGTACTCCAGCTATTCCCTACTGAGGAACCTTGGAACACTTTTGGACTCTGGAAACCTGCTGTTTGGTGAATCCATGTTTGCAGAGGAATTACGGTACAGAGAAGAGATCCTGAACCTGCTTTGGAGATTTATTGTAGTGCTTGAAGTTACTCTGGCCTGTTGTGTCTCCTGTTGCTGTTCCTGCAAACTGTGTGAACTTTTCAGCATGCTTGTATGAAGTAATACAAGTCATTTCATTTCAACCTATGTCACCTGTGTTTTTCTCGCACCCAAGCACAAGACGCTATAGGAACTGTACACTATACATGACAAGATTCAGGAGCCAATGTTTAGTGTCTGCTGGGTCTGGAAAAGCCGTGTCTGCTGTGACTGTGGATATCAGATGTCCGTTTAATACCTTATGTGATGACAGTGGTTGTGACTTCTCACAACCATTCCAGGTGAGCGCATTCCCTTAAAATTTTACTCTGGAGTGTTACCACAGGTAAACACTATTGTTTTTGTTTTTTTTTTCCTTTCCTCTTCTCCTTCCAGCACTTCTGCCTTAAAAGATCTGGAAGATGGAGGCCCGCATAAAGGAACTTTGCGGAGTGACTGATACAATCCTTTCAGATGTACAGACTTTAAAAACCCGTTTTGCAAGCCTACAGGACCTCACTAATCATAATTTGCAAGTGTTTGGACAGACTACCCAGGAATTGCGAGCCAGGATTGAGGCTCTAGAGGAACGAGCCCAGGCTCCTGCCATAACCCCAAGTTCTGGGATCCCCAAATTACCTCCTTTTCGTTTTGGCGGTGAACGTGAGAAATTCAGGGGATTTATTAATCAATGCAATTTATTTTTCTCTGCACATGCTTCACAATTTCCCACTGAACGATCCAAAGTGCTTACTATAATCATGTTGCTTACCAATAAGGCTTTGATGTGGGCAAACCCTCTGATTGAGACTGAGGATGATTGTTTGAATCACCTTGATGCTTTTATTTCAGCCATGGGGCAGGTGTTTGATGACACCAATCGAGGTGCAACAGCTGAAGCAGCCATGTTAACTTTGCGCCAAGGTAAGCGTTCAGTAGCCGAATATGCCCTGGATTTCAGGAGATGGGCTCTTGATACCACTTGGGACACTTCCGCTAAAAAATCTATTTTTCGGAAAGGGTTGTCTCCACTGATTAAGGATGAACTTGCTCGTGCCGACCCTCCCACTGCGTTAGGTGACTTTATTAACTATTGTATCCGTATTGATGCTCGTCTGACTGAACGCAGACAAGAGAGATGGTTCGAAAATAATCGCACTAACCTTTTACTACCTCCCTCCTCAACTAAGGAACCTTTGAGTAGGATCACAAGGGAACCAGAACCTGAACCCATGCAGGTGGACTCTTTACAAAGACGGGTTAGTGATGCACGCAAAGAACATCGTATAAAGGAAAATCTATGTTTCTACTGTGGTAAGTCAGGGCACTTCATTATAAACTGCCCCAGCCGTTCTCGTAAGACTACTGCAGCAGTCATTCACTGTGAGTGTTGCGAGAGGAGCTCTGTCATGTCCGAGCCTCAGGCTCCAGAGAGATCTGCTGCAAGAGATCTTGATTTCTCGGACTTAAACTCTGTTAGTTCTGGGGACGATGACGGTATAAACGCTGCAATTTTTCAAGTTTCCTCAGCGGTGTCCCAGCTGAGTTGTAAAAGAAACAATTCTCATTGCTTCCTTTCCATCAAACTCTGGGTTGACTCAGTCTGGGTGTCTAGCTCTGCTATGATCGACTCAGGAGCAAGTGGAAATTTTATGGATATCTCCTTTGCTCTGAAACAGGGGATACGTTCAGTGAAGAAGGCTACTCCAGTACAGATGGAGACTGTGGATGGCTCTCTACTAGTGTTGAGCGATACGATACTGCAAATATCGGGTATCGGCCGATATTAGCTCTATCGGCCTTTCGATAATTCGTTTCGATATTTTCGTCTTATCGAATACCGGAATCGGATTTGTCACTGTCACTGTGAGTGTCCGTCGGTCGGGTCTGTCAGGAGTCAGCGGCACTTACCTGGCAGAAGATCTCCGGCGGTCACGTCCTGGACTGCTTGATGGCCGCCATTATCTTCTCCCTGGCGGTCACATGCAGTTTTTCGCGATAACTGCAGTGACTGCAGGGTAATCCCGGCCGTAAACCAGTCCGATGACGTCACCGCCGGGGAAGCAGGTAATCAGCTGTGCTGCGCCGGGATGACAGGCTCTGCCTGTCATTCTGATGTAGCAGAGCTGGATCGTCGTGGGACACTCGTTACTATGGACTGCGTCGGTCAGGTGGTATACTTTTTTTTTTCATTTTTTTACAGGAGATCGATGGCGTCGCAGGATGAGACTGTAATAAAAGTAATGAAAACTGTGTTTTGTTTTTTTTTATTAAATTAAAAAACTTTTTTATGAACATTCACCCGTCCGGGTACATAAACAATTTAACTATTTACATACAGGGACCCTGTCCGGGTTATTTATAATTCTTTGGCAGGGGTGTTCCAGGTACCACCTGGTACTCTTCTGATGCTTGTCAAACATCCGAGGCACCAAGGACCACCAGGACCTGATGACGTCGTGTGGCCTGTACAGTCAAGTCGTGACCCGCTATCTGGGTCTGTGTGGCCACCTCTTTCATCTCCCTCCGGGTCTGGAACCCTATGTCCTGGACTGAACGAACCCAGGGGGCCTAACAGGCGCCGGGTACGGGCCAGCTATACTTATCATGTCCATAGCTGGGGCTGCTGAGGAGACCACTGAGGGAGGCTTGGGAGATTTACGGCGTGGGGTGGGCACTTTTGCAGAGGCCTGGATGTGGGAGGCTGAAGGCTCCGAGGGTCTCACAGGTTCCTGACACTCTGGGGAGTAGGGGTCGCACCTGGTAACATTTAGGGCGTACCATCCATTGTAACCCCAGTGTCGGGTGTAAGTCACCAAGTCTCCTGGCAACAGGTCCCTCCCCGGGTGTCCTTCTGGGAGGTGAGCCTCCACGTCCCGCCGGTTCACAAAAACTTCTAAATAAAGTCCAGGCTCCTGGATGAAGCCCCAACCACCTTTCAATTTAAAGCTCCGTACTGCACCCTTACGCCGCGGCTCCCACAGGGTTCCTTTATCCTTTCTCATCCGGTCCTTATCTGCCCGGTCCTTCTCCAGGTTACGTTGCCGAAGCTTTTGGGTTTCTCGCTGCTCCCTTTGTCGCTCTGCTTCCCGCTCCCAACTTCTCCACTCTTCCTCCTGACGCCGGTTGTAATTCTCCTCCACCAGCTGCTCCATGTCTCCACCATCAAATGCCAGCTTACAGTGTCCGGTTTGCGGCAGCTCTCCTGGCGCTCCCCAGTCCTGGCGGCGCTCACCTGCGGAGGAAGCAGCCGGCTCTGGAACAGATGACAGTCGGGGCTCCGGTACAGGCAGGTAGTGCTCTGGTGCCTGCTCGGCCTCCTCCATGTCTCAGCGACGGGGGCAGACAGCGGGATCTGGGGTGCTGCCGGTGCAGAGTTTTTTGCATGAACGGGTGCCTCCACTGCGACAACGTCAACCGGATCACATTGCAAGGGCTCCTCTACTAGAACGGGTGCCTCACCTTCCGGTACAGACACTTCAGGTTAGAGGGATTGGCGCCGCTCCAAGTTTAGTTTTAGGGCATGCCAGCTGGCTTCCATCCTGGCGACCTCCTCCCGGTGCCGGGCCAGGCCTCTTAGGGTATCCTCCGCTTCTTGCAGCGTAGGAGGGTTTCCAGGCCGGGTGCCCAACGGTGGTTCCGTGGCGATCGGGTCGCTTCCGTGGGGGGAGAGCTCTGACTGCTCCATCCCTTCACACTTCTGCTCGTGTCCATTAGCCATCTCTGCCAAGTCACATGTGTCATTAGCATCTGGAGAGGGCCCCTCTTTTGTAGGGAGGCGGGACCTTCGTGTTAGTTTCCGCACACTGAGGGGGATGAGGAGGCGGAACTGAAGAGCTGTGGGGCACGATCTTACATTGCAGTACCATTTAGAGCCATCGTTTTCGCGTCACTGAGTGAGTGTACACCCATGAAGAGCACGCCCTTCTTCTTCACCAGTGCCTCGTCGTGACGCAGATATGGCGGAAAAATGGCAAATACATTCTCTGATGATTTTAGCAATTCTCAAGCACAAAACCAGTTCAATTCAGGCACACAGGACTCGCTTATAGCGAGCTACAGAATCCTGTTCGTGACGCCCAAGTTGAGTCGCACAGAGCCAGAGGTTTTGAGGGTACTCGGCACCGAGCCCGTCGACTTCTATGGGGTATGTCACGGCTTTACCCGGCAATTGAATCAGAGTCTATTTTACGATGTAGAAGTGTATAAACTATAAATATATGTATATATATGTCACAATGACATGTATATATATATATATATATGTATTCTATGTGTGTATATTTTGTGTTTACAACGAAAGAAAGGGTTTTTTTTGTTGCGATATTTTGTTCCCATAGACTTACATGGGACTTCCGGTATCAGAATCGGATATCGACGATATTTAGTGATATCGGCGATACCATTTCGATACGATATTTTTAGATATCGAGCAGTATCGCTCAACACTACTCTCTACTGACTTCTGGATCAGTGGATCAAGAAACAGAGCCTTTGAGGGTCCTTATGGGTAAAGATCATCAGGAGAAAATGTCTTTTATGTTTATCTCTTCTCCCCACTTTCCCATTATTCTAGGGCTACCATGGCTGCAGGCGCAGAATCCTACGATTAACTGGGAGACCAAGGAATTACACTTTCCGGAGAAACAGATGAGTCAAGGAGTTTCAGCTTGCTCTGTTCCTAAAGGAACCATGTCAGTCCCTGAACTACCAGCTGTATACCAGGACTATGTGGATTTATGTGACAAGAAGAACGCTGATCAGCTTCCTCCTCACCGTCCATATGATTGTCCAATTGAATTATTGCCTGGAGCCGAGATACCTTTTGGTAAGATCTACCCCTAGCGGGGCCCGAGCTAAAAGCTTTGAAGGATTATATAGACAAAAATTTAGCCAAGGGCTTCATACGCCCCTCTTCATCTCCCGCAGGTGCACCCATCTTCTTTGTGAAGAAGAAAGATGGATCTCTGAGACCCTGCATAGACTATAGGGAACTCAATAAGGTTACTATTAGAAACCGTTATCCATTGCCTTTAATCCCTGAGTTGTTGGAGAGAGTGCGGCATGCCAAAATTTTCTCTAAACTGGATCTCCGTGGGGCCTATAACTTGGTCCGTATTAGACCTGGGGATGAATGGAAGACTGCTTTCAGGTCACGCTATGGACACTTTGAATATCTAGTTATGCCTTTTGGTCTGAGTACCGCCCCAGCCACTTTCCAACACTTCGTGAATGATATCTTCAGGGATCTCCTAGATACATTTGTGGTGATTTATCTGGATGATATTCTAATTTTTTCTAACTCCACAGAGGAACATCATGGACATGTGAGAATGGTCTTAGAACGCCTAAGACAAAACCATCTCTACATCAAACTTGAAAAGTGTGAATTCCATAGGACCGAAATTCAATTTCTGGGGTATGTACTATCTACGCAAGGGATTAGTATGGATGGAAGCAAGACCCAAGCCATCAAGGATTGGCCAATTCCTAGAAATGTGAAGGAGGTGCAGCGTTTCATCGGGTTTGCCAACTTCTATAGACGTTTCATTAAGAATTTTTCTGAGGTAGTGTCACCTATCACCCAACTTACCCGGAAACAGTCTAGGTTCTCCTGGACCCCGCAAGCTCAGGAAGCATTTTCCTGTTTAAAGGATAAATTTACCACCGCACCTATCTTAGTACATCCCAACCCCGAGCTTGCCTTCATAATAGAGGTGGATGCTTCAGACTGTGCCATTGGAGCTATACTCTCTCAGAGAACAGGTGAGAAGAATGTCTTGCATCCTGTGCCTTCTTTTCCCAGCAGTTGTCTTCGGCTGAGAGGAACTACGATGTGGGCAATAGAGAATTGTTGGCCATTATTGCCGCCTTCAAGGAATGGAGACACCTTCTTCAGGGAGCTGCACAGCAAATAGTCGTCCTGACAGACCATCGTAACCTTGAATTTATCAGGTCGGCTAAGTGCCTGACTCCTCGCCAGGCTCGCTGGAATATTTTCCTAAACCAATTTAATTTTGTCATTTCTTATAGACCAGGATCGCGCAATGGAAAGGCTGATGCACTCTCTAGGATTCATTCAGCAGAGACATGTCCACTTACTCCTCCTAAGACTATTCTTCCTGACTCTAGATTCCTGGGAGTGATTCATAATCAAGACCTACTTAAGGACATCAAGGAAGCATACCATGCGGATTCTTTGTTGGCTCAACCCCAAGGGACGTAAGTCTTGTCTTTAAGAATGGTGTGTGGATTCAGGGACAACGTCTGTATATACCTGAAACAGTCAGATTGAGAGTATTGCAACTCATCCACGATTCCAAGATAGCCGGGCATAGGGGAATTCTAAAGACACAAGAATTTCTTTCTCGTTTCTTTTGGTGGCCCACTTACAGGAAAGATGTTTTAAACTATGTCACTTCATGTGAAGTCTGTGCAAGATGCAAAACACCTCGCTCCTCACCAACTGATCTGTTGCAACCTCTTCCCACCCCGTCCCGCCCATGGGGATCCATTTCTATGGACTTCATTGTGAAGTTACCAACCTCTCAAGGGAAGAACACCATTCTAGTGGTGGTTGACCGTCTAACAAAGGCAGCTCATTTTATCCCTTGTGTCGGCTTACCCACTGCAAAACAGACATCAGACTTGATGATTAAGAATGTGTTTCGCTTACATGGAGTACCGGATGAGGTCATTTCGGATCGAGGGGTGCAATTCACTTCAAGGTTTTGGCAAAATTTCTGTGCAGCATTGGACATTAAAGTAAACCTTTCTTCTGTTTTTCATCCCCAGACTAATGGACAGACAGAACGAACCAATCAGACCCTGGAGCAGTATCTCCGCTGTTTTATCTGCCACCTACAGGATGATTGGGTGGATCTACTTCCACTGGCTGAGTTCTCTTATAACAACTCTCAGAGCGCCTCCACTAAGCAGTCTCCTTTTTACTCCAATCTAGGTTATCATCCTAACATTCTTCCTCGATTTCCCATAGATAAGTCCTTGCCTGCAGTGGCTGAAAGAATCACTTCTTTACAAAAGAATATGGATCTTCTAAAGGAAAATCTAGAATTGGCTCAGGAAAGGTACAAGAAAGCAGCAGATAAATTTCGTAAACCTGCACCAGCTTTCAAGGTAGGAGATTTGGTCTGGCTGTCAACCAGAAATCTTAAATTAAAGATTCCATCGTCTAAATTGGGACATAAGTACATTGGACCTTATAAGATCAGTAAGATTATAAGTGCTGTTGCTTGTCGTCTTCAACTGCCCAGAACTATGAGAATCCACCCTGTCTTTCATGTATCCCTACTAAAGGCTGCAACACCCAATACGTTTCCTGGACGTTCTTCTCCTTGCCCTGACCCAGTGCTGGTCGATGGTCAGGAAGAATTTATGGTGGAAAGGATTCTAGATTCCAGGTTGTACAGAAATCAGTTGCAATATTTGATTAAATGGCAGGGCTACCCAGTGGAGGACAACTCATGGGAACCAGTCAATAATGTAAATGCTCCTCGCCTGCTCCGCCAGTTTCATCAGAGGTACCCTGACAAGCCTGGTCTGAGGTCATCCGGAGGTTGTCCCTAAGGGGGGAGTAATGTAAGGTTCTTTGTCTCTGTTGACATGTTCCTTGAAACTCAGTTTTCCGTCGGCCATTTTGCTTTCTGTCTTTCTGCAGCTCTTGCCCTCAGTTAATATGGAGTTTCAGTTTTCATGTTCCCGCCCTGATTCCTCCCTCTTGCTTCTTAAGCAGCCTCAGCTGAACAATCAGTGCTCCTGAATCAAGCCTCAGTCAGTCTGTGACCTGACTCCTGGAAGCCTTGGACTTGTACTCCAGCTATTCCCTACTGAGGAACCTTGGAACACTTTTGGACTCTGGAAACCTGCTGTTTGGTGAATCCATGTTTGCAGAGGAATTACGGTACAGAGAAGAGATCCTGAACCTGCTTTGGAGATTTATTGTAGTGCTTGAAGTTACTCTGGCCTGCTGTGTCTCCTGTCGCTGTTCCTGCAAACTGTGTGAACTTTTCAGCATGCTTGTATGAAGTAATACAAGTCATTTCATTTCAACCTATGTCTCCTGTGTTTTCCTCGCACCCAAGCACAAGACGCTATAGGAACTGTACACTATACATAACACAACCATGTGCATGGTGGAGTTCCACCTTGTTGCAACGTCTATGATTATGTGGTGCTTGGGGAGGTGGAGCGATGGCTGCAGCCTCTGCACATGACTGGAGTCTACGGGCGAGCGACGGATGTGCGAGCACAGTCTTCGCACCTTATGGAGCAGGGCTGGTAACTCCGGATAATTATTTATGAAGCGCTGCACCACCAGGTTCAAGATGTGAGCCAGGCAAGGTATGTGTCTGAGTTTTGCCAGGGCTATGGCCGCCACAAAATTACGGCCGTTATCACTGACTACCTTGCCTGGCTAAAGATGTAGACTGCCCAGCCATGACTCAGTTTCTCTCTGCAAGTAGTCGGCCAGTACCTCTGCGGTGTGTCTTTGTCGCCCAAAGACATCATCTTTAAAATAGCCTGCTGATGCTTACCACTAGCTGTTCGATAGTGGGACACCTCGTGTGCAACACTGGCAGCTGCGGATGGAGTGCTCATGCGACTGCGCTCTGCCGACGAGCTTTCGCTTCTGGATGAGGAGGAGGAGGGTCGAACGCCTACAGCCAATTGTTGCCTATACCGTGGGATAGGCAGCACTGTCCCTCTGCCACTGTCCCCTGTGGACCCTGCATCCACCACATTAACCCAGTGCACAATGATGGAAACGTAACGGCCCTGGCCATGCCTACTGGCCCATGCATCTGTTGTGAAGTGCACCTTTCCACTCAGTGATTGTTTGAGTGCATGGGCAATGCGGTCTTTCACATGCAGGTGGAGGGCAGGGATGGCTTTTCTAGAAAATAAGTGCCGACTGGGTAGGTCATAGTGTGGGACAGCATAGGCCATGAGCTCTCGGAACGCTGCGCTTTCAACCAACTGGAAGGGCATAATCTCTAATGAGATCAGTTTGGCAATGTAGGCGTTCAAAGCCAGTGTACGCGGATGAGAGGATGAGTATTTTCTTGTCCTACTCAGTGTCTCTGCTAGGGTGAGCTGGACCTGAGAGCTGCATATGATGGAACTAGCAGTGGGCATGGCGGACTGAGAGGGGGTTGGTGATGGTGATGGTGGTTTTGGTGGTAATGGCCTAGATTCAGTCTTTCGTTGGAGAAACATTGTGATTCCCTGACTGCTTTGGGCTTGCGACGACACCTCAACATTTCTTGCTGGTGGTGTGCTAACCGGTGGGCTTACAGTGGGGGAAGCGATGTAGCGTTGCTGTCTACCTTCAGTAGCACGTGTGCTACCTGAGGTTTTGTAGTCCGTCCACACTTACAAGTGCATGGTGTTTGCATGTCTAAGCATGCAACTGGTATTCAAATTTTGGAGATTTTCCCTCGGTTAAAGGTCCTTCCGCACTTCTTACAGATAACCTTTGCCTCATCAATAGGATTTTGGTCAAAAAAGTGCCACACTGGACTCTTCCTACTATGGGAAAAATTTTCAGGGCTTGAACGCCATGCTAATTTGACCGTCTGGCCAAGATGTCCTGCAACTATTTTTGTTTTTTTAACATGTTTTTGGACTGCTACGGGCCTGCCAGATAACCGCAGCTGCAATGTTGATGCCTGCTGCGTATCCTCCTTCTCTCCTGAGCTATTGCCAGCGGCACCCTCTTCCCCAATGGATGCCAATCGGGGTCAACAACTGGGTCATCCATCACCTCCTCTTCAATTTCATCTGCACCTTCCTTTGTGTCACCGTGTAAGGTGGTATAGTATGTGGGAAGGGGCACCTGAGTTTCATCAGGGTCAGAATCTGGCTCAGTAGACTGCTAGGGCAATGCAGTGCTCTGGGTGAATGTACCAACAGAATCATATAGCATTGGCTATGCAACAGTGTCATGTCATATTAATCTTGGACTGGGGAATTCAGTATTTCACTTGATAACTTAGGCATGTTATGTGAAAAGAGCTCCAGGAAATAATCTGAAGTGTGACCTGCCGCATCCTTCACTTTTGGTGGGGGTGAAGGACACAAGGAAAGGTGTTGTTCCTGACCAGGAGCCTGCACTGACCACTCAGTGCTTGCAGTTTTTGAAACTTGAGAAGAGGAGGCGATAGAGCTGGAGGCTGTTTCGGCAATGTAAGCCAAAACCTGTTCCTGATGCTCCGGCTTTAAAAGCGGTTTACCTACTCCCAGAAAAGGTAGCCTTCCAGGCCTTCTGGAGCCAGACGATGATGCAGGCTCAACACCTCCTGCCTTAGGTGCTATTGTTCTTTTGGCACTACCAGCAGATGTGTGGCGCCCTGCATGTTATTCGCCACAAAAGGTTTAAAAAATGTACTGTTCTATATGTGTCTTGTAAGCAATGGGAGTTATGCCTTCTCTGCTGGACAGGCACACATAATTTGCATCACTCCCTTACTTGTCTGAAGCTGAGAGCTTGGCAGACATACCCTAATGGGGAAGGTGGAGGAGCTGAGTTGTTGTTCTCGGTGTGAGGAGAAGAAGGAGAAATCAGGGACGCCATGACATGTGGCTGATCCCTGAGTGATAATTAACAAGCAGAGAGCCAGCCCCTAGATCATCCATGCTTCCAGAGCTGGGTGATAAGCTGAGAGACTGCGTGGGATTACACAACCAGCAGAGAGGTGTTTTCCTTCAGAATTACAGCAGTGACCAGGAGTCAGTGAAGTACAGTGCAAGTTGTTTCACAAAGGACTCAAACTGCAAGGTTGCTGAAGGCGAAATACACAGTGAGTAGAAGCAATACTGGGAAGTTCTAAACTCCAGAAAGCTTTGGTTCTAGAAGGGATTAGATTAGCAGGAGGATACACTGAGTTCCAGCAGGGAAAGTTAACTCCCATTATCCAGAGCAGACTGTAACCGGTGAGAGTTGAAATATCTCCTCTGCATTGCAACCCGAACTACAGTAAATACTAAAGTGACTTTCCATGTCTCCTGTTTCATTACTCTGTGCCTTCTACTGGTATCACCATCTCTGGGAGACCTGACCTGGTTGGAGAGGGTTTTAACATCTGCACTGCCATCACCATCTACTCCCCCAGGGATCCTCTGCAGTGCCGGCTATACTACAGTCAAACACTCCAACTGGCGTCACGAATCTCTACATAAACTTTATCCCCATTCAATTTTATCCCCTGTAAATATATTCCCTTTTAATTGACCGCTTGGGGCCATGTACCGGGTCACCGCCGCCGTGACATCTCCCATTGAAGTTAACAGGCTCGGTACCGAGTACCCCATGGCCCCTCGGGCGCGACAGATGCACCACCAACACCATCAGTATCAGCTGGCCCCCCCGCCCACGTCCGCGGCCTCTTCCACCATACTTCCTCATGTTTGGGAAAATGTACCAAAAATACCAGCAGATATATGGTACTGTATGAGGAGCGTACAGCTGTATACAGTGTAGAGGAAAATTTAAATCTCCGTATTTATTTCCAGAGTCACACACAGATAGTCAGCTGTTGTGAATGTATTGGAGATGACTTCAGAGATGAGACTCCCTCCGGTGGTTGCTGAGGGTATTGAACCAATTGAGGAATGTGTGTCAGGTGGGGCTGACTGGCCTGATATAAGTGAGCTGAAGTCCCATGATCCTCGCCTGTAATCAATTTTTGCCTCCAGGTCTTTGTTGGAATTTCAGCTTGCTTTCCTGCTATCATTCAGATAAGTGGCTTTCAGTTTTTTTTTCTGTGGTTGGATTTTCCTTGCTTTTTGCAGTCTTGCCTTGGACTTCAGCCGGGTTCCCTTTTTTGGGCTTGCGCTGTCCCCTGTTCTTATTTTGTATTTGCACTTGTTATCTGTTCCTGTGATATTTTTTACTGCGAAGTAGCTGCGTGTCACACCAGAGATCTGAAATAGAGTGCTGGTATTTTTGTTAGGGTTTTACTGGGTTGCAGACAGAATTTCTCTCCTGTACTTTCCTTTCTAGCCAGATTTGGGCCCCAACGTTTGCTCATTCTATTTTCTGTCTGTGTTCATGTTTTACTCTTGTCTAACCGCCATTACATGTTTGGGGGCATCCTATTTCTTTGGGGTCTCTACCGGGGCACTACAAAAACATGGCACTCAAAGAACTGGAATGAATGTAGGTGCACAAGTAGGGTCTCCTCTCCAGCCCAAATAGTAGAATCAAAACAAAACTTGGCACTCAAATGTTGAATAATAGACCAAAAAGAAGGTAATTGTTGCTGTGTTTTTTTTCTTTTATTTGCATCCGTAAAAGATAAAAGTGATGTACATGACAGATGAACGTTTTCGGCTATATAACATCAGCCTTCCTCAGACAATATGTACAATTTTGCACTGTAATATATCAAGACAACACAAAAAACATTGTGAGTACACAAAAAGATGCAAAAATTGAAAGCAACAGTTGTAGCATGACAGAAACATATTCATTATAATTAGACATGTCAAAAAATGTAGAATCTCACACGGCTCATTTATCCAGAGGTGCTCAGTGAACGTTTGAGAAGGTTTCGTTAAGGATATACTTTGTAATACCACAAAGACTAAAGAAAGTAGGTAGATATGCGCCAAATACCAAAAAGGATATAGAGATCACCTAGTCAAAGTGTTGTGATCTATTCAGTCGTATAATATATACGGAGAGCAACACCTGTAATGGAATAGTAGTTTTTTTAAACTATGCAGTGATAAGTAATAGCCCAAGTAAAAAAAGGGAAGGAATAATACAAAAGGGGGAAACTGCCTTAAGAACGAGGACAATAGGGCGACAAAGGAAGACAAAAAAAGAAAAAGAAAAAAGAAAAGATGAGACAAGAGAAAAGACAGGAAAAGACAGGAAAAAAAAGGGGGAAAAAAAGGGAAAAACACAAGGAGTACCTTTTGACAAAACGGATGTGGTAAAATAAACCACAGGAGGTGAGAAACTGTAAAAGAATAAAAGTAACTGTAAGAAGTGCAGCTGCAATGACTATAAAGTATCAAAGAAATGGGTAAAACTGTGTACTATATGTAGAAAGTAATACCTTGGAAGTGGCATCCAATGATTAGGGACAGAGCGCTGGTAGCAAAAGCTAGTAAAGTCAATGCGCTGTAGGAGAACCAACATATAAATATTTTTATGTATGTAGTTACTACAAAAATGGTACACAGAGAAATTGCCATAGAAAAACTGCCAGGGGAAGAGTATTACCTGTATGGAGATACTCTGTGTCCTTCCAAAAAGTGAACTGAAAAAATGGAAAGAAAAGGAAAGCAGCATAAATGAAAAACCAACTAATGGAGAGTCCTATGGAAAAAGTGTAAATAAATGGTTAAATACCTGGGAGGAGGCCACACTGAGAAAAAGAAACAGGCGCTAGTGGCTACAATAGTGGCAATGGAAGTGCGCTGTAGAAAGAACAAAATTGTCAAAGGCAGGCAATAATGAAAGCACAATTAAGAGCGTCCCCCAAAATGTGGGAGATTTACCTGGAAAAGCTTGCAGGGGCTGGTGTGGCCGTCAGGAAGTAGGACGCTGTGTGTGCCCTACTTCCGGGTTTAAGAAGGCCCCAGGCGCCGCGTCATAATGACGCGGAATTATGTGACGCATGCGCAATAGCTGGGCTTGAGAACGAGCCCTCCTGGAGAGGGGAGAACACCTGATTGCGCGTCATCGTGACGCGGACAAGAGGGGCGCATGCGCACTGGGATGCTAAAGGGAAAGGGGGAATGTAGCGTCATATGACGCTGTAGAATGCGTGGACTGCGGTAAGACAAAAGGGAAAGGCAAAAAGAACACACGGTGTGCATCAGAGGGAGAAATTGGAGAAGAAATGAGGGGTGAAGCAACTGTATGGAATGGGAACATATAAGGAATGAGTAAAACAAGGAAAACGGGAGAAAAAAAAGGAAGGCAGAAATAAAAGGCAAAATAGTTGAAAAGGAAAGGGAAAATGAACATAAAACGGGGGGGGGAAAAGGGGGGGGAATATGAAGATGAATAAAGGGGAAGCACAGAGGGTATAGGGAAATCTGGTGTGACCATACAATACCATGGTGGTGGAAAAGCAGAGTGCGTGAAACCAATATGGGATCAGCGATTCTAGGGAGTAGAAGATACAGACAATTATTCAATTAATAAAGTGTACAAACCATAAACGAATGTTACATACGATATATAGGCATCCTAAAGAAAAGCTGAGACATCGTAGTCCCTGTTTAGGCCTCTCGGTTCCAAAGGTTGAAAAGTGAAGATTCAAAAGGCTTCACGTTTCTTAAGCATTTTGACCCTATTGAGTCCTCTCCTGTTAACATCAATGTGCTCTAAAACCTGAAATTTGAGTTGAGCAATAGTATGATTAAATTCATGGAAATGATGAGGGAGAGGGAGGTGTGTTTTGTGACAGCGTATGTTGGACTTGTGCTGTGAAATTCTGTCACGGATAGGTTGCGTTGTCTCACGAATGTAAGCAAGTCCACATGGACATTTAATTAAGTAGATGACATAAGAGGATTCGCAGGTAAAGAATCCCTTAATAGGAAAGCATGTGGACTTGCTCAGTCCTCAAGAAGCGCTGCGCAGCAGGTTCAAATTGTCATCTCCCTGTTGCGCAGCGACCCTCAGGATTGGGCTTTTTCCCTGACACCTGGGGATCATGTTTTGAATGTTGTTAATGTGCTTTTTCAGGCTCTGGGGTTATTGTACGATGAACCTAATGTCACTGATCAAGCAGAAAAAACCTTGTTGGCATTGAATCAGAGTCATGAAGCTGCTGAGCTGTACTGTCAGAAATTTTGAAAATGGGCAGTCCTTACTAAATGGAATGATGATCTGGCAGCTCTTTTTCGGAAGGGTCTGGCATAGACTGTAAAGGATGTTATCGTGGGATTCCCTGTTCCTCTGGTCTCAATGACTCTATGTCATTAGCTATTCAAATTGACAGATGTTTGCATGAGCGCAGAGGTATGCGTGAGATTGTGTTGCCTTGTGAGTCAGCTCCTGAGCCCATGCAGTGTGATGGAGTGACTTCTGGGGCACAGCGTCATTAGTTTTGAAAGCGAAATAGGTTGTGTTTCTACTGTGGTGACGCTTCTCATGCTATTTTCGTCTGCCCCAAGCGGGGAAGACGTTTTGCATGCTCAGTTGTTTTGGGCAGTGTTCAGACTAAATTTCTGTTGACTGTTACCCTGATATGCTCCATGTCCACATTTTCGGCTCAGGATTTTGTTGATGGATTTTGACTTTGCCAAACGTTGTGGGTTTCCCCTGATACCCCTTCGGAAGTCTATTCCTTTGCTGGTCATTGATTCTACCCCTTTGGCGGAGAATAAACCCCAGTTTTCTACCCAGGTGATAATGCGGGTTGACCCGGACCATCAGGAGAGTTGCAAATTTTTGGTGTTGCATAATTTGCATGACATTATTGTACTGGGTTTCCCTTGGTTACAGACTCATAATCCTGGTTTGGATTTGAAATCTGTGTCTGTGACCAGTTGGGGTTGCCAATGTGTTAATACTGATACTCTGTTTTTTCTGCCCCCCCAGTCTCAAGATGTTTTTTCTACCTCCCCCAGTCTCAAGATGTCCCTGACTATTTGACCGAATTTTCTGATGTGTTTAGTGAGAGTGAGTCTGCATCCTTGCCTCCTCACAGGAGTTATGATTGCACTATTGAGTTAGTGCCTGGTGGTAAATTTCCTAAGGGTCGGCTTTTTAATTTATCTGTGCCTGAAAATGATGCTATGCTTTCTTATATCATGGAGTCTTTGGAGAAGGGTCATATCAGACCTTCCTCTTCACCTTTGGGCGCCGGCTTTTTCTTTGTGGCCAAAAAGGATGGTTCATTGAGGCCGTGTATTGACTATCGTCTCCTGAATAAAATCACTGTTAAATATCAATATCTGTTACCCTTGATTTCTGACCTATTTTCCAGAGTGAAAAGTGCTAGTTGGTTTACCAAGCTTGACCTCAGGGGGCGTATAATCTTATTTGCATCAAGCACGGTGATGAATGGCAGACGGCGTTTAATACCCCAGAGGGGCATTTTGAGTACCTAGTGATGCCTTTTGGGCTCACTAATGCCCCTTCCGTCTTCCAGTCATTTATGAATGATATTTTCAGGGATTTCGTGGATAAATTTTTGATTGTTTATTTGGACGATATCTTGATTTTTTCCAACTACTGGGACTCTCATGTGGAACATATTCGGACGGTGTTCTGGATTTTGTGAGAAAATGCTCTGTATGTGAAGGTATCAAAATGTCTTTTTGATGTACAGAAAGTTTTATTTCTGGGATTCATTTTGTCTCCGTCTGTTATTGAAATGGACCCGGTCAAAGTTCAGGCCATTTGTGATTGGGTTCAACCTACTATAGTCATGGCCAAAAGTTTTGAGAATGACACAAATATTAATTTTTACAAAGTCTACTGCTTCACTTTTTCTAATGGCAATTTGCATATACTCCAGAATGTTATAAAGAGTGATCAGCTTAACAGCAATTACTTGCAAAGTCAATATTTTGCTAGAAAATGAACTTTATCCCCCAAAACACATTTCAACATCATTGCAGCCCTGCCTTAAAAGGACCAGCTAACCTCTTTTCAGTGATTGCTCCATTAACACAGGTGTGGGTGTTGATGAGGACATGACTGGAGATCAATCTGTCATGATTAAGTAAGAATGAGACCACTGGACACTTTAAAAGGAGGCTGGTGCTTGGCATCATTGTTTCTCTTCTGTTAACCATGGTTATCTCTAAAGAAACACGTGCAGTCATCATTGCAATGCACAAAAATGGCCTAACAGGGAAGAGTATCGCAGCTAGAAAGATTGCATCTCAGTCAACAATCTATCGCATCATCAAGAACTTCAAGGAGAGAGGTTCCATTGTTGCCAAAAAGGCTCCAGTGCGCCCAAGAAAGCCCAGCAAGCACCAGGACCATCTCTTAAAAGTGTTTCAGCTGCAGGATTGGGCTACCAGCAGTGCAGAGCTTGCTCAGGAATGGCAGCAGGCAGGTGTGAGTGAATCTGCACGCACGGTGAGGCGGAGACTCTTGGAGCAAGGCCTGGTCTCAATGAGGGCAGCAAAGAAGCCACTTCTCTCCAGAAAAAACATCATGGACAGACTGATATTCTGCAAAAGGTACAGGCAGTGGACTGCTGAAGACTGGGGTAAAGTTATTTTCTCTGATGAATCCCCTTTTCAATTGTTTGGGACATCAGGAAAACGCCTCATTTGGAGAAGACAAGGTGAGCAATACCACCAGTCTTGTCTCATGCCAACTGTTAAGCATCCTGAAACCATTCATGTGTGAGGTTGCTTCTCAGCCAAGGGAATCGGCTCTCTCACAGTCTTGCCTAAAAACACAGCCATGAATAAAGAATGGTACCAGAATGTCCTCCAAGAGCAACGTCTCCCAACCCTCCAAGAGCAGTTTGGCGATCAACAATGCCTTTTCCAGCATGATGGAGCACCTTGCCATAAAGCAAAGGTGATAACTAAATGGCTCAGGGAACAAAACATAGAGATTTTGGGTCCATGGCCTGGAAACTCCCCAGATCTTAATCCCATTGAGAACTTGTGGTCAATCATCAAGAGACGGTGGGCAAACAAAAACCTAAAAATTCTGACAAAATGAAAGCATTGATTGTGCAAGAATGGACTGCTATCAGTCAGGATTTGGTCCATAAGTTGATTGAGAGCATGCCAGGGAGAATTGCAGAGGTCCTGAAGAAGAAGGGTCAACACTGCAAATATTGACTTGCTGCATTAACTCATTCTAACTGTCAATATAAGCTTTTGTTACTCATATGTTTGCAATTATATTTCTGTCTGTGATAAAAACATCTGTCAAACACACATAAAAACCAGAGGGCAGCAGATCATGTGAATATATAATATTGTGTCATTCTCAAAACTTTTGGCCATGACTGTACATTCAAGGCTCTTCATAGATTTTTGGGTTTTGCTAATTTTTATCATAAATGTATTCCTAATTTCTCCGGTATTGTGAAACCACTGACTGATTTGACCAAAAAGGGTTCTGATGTGGTGAATTGGCCTCCTGAGGCAGTTTCTGCATTTCAGGAACTTAAGAAGAGATTCACTTCTGCTCCTGTTCTGCGGCAGCCTGATGTTTCTCTACCATTTCAGGTGGAGGTTGATGCTTCTGAGATTGGGGCAGGTGTCGTTTTGTACCAAAGGGATCCGGAGACCTCTAAGAGTAACCTTGTGCCTTCTTCTCTCGAAAATTTTCCCAGCTGAACGTAATTATGACGTGGGAAATCGGGAGTTATTGGCTATGAAGTGGGCCTTTGAAGAGTGGAGACATTGGCTGGAAGGAGCCAAACATCAGGTGGTGGTCCTCACGGACCATAAGAACCTGGTTTATTTCGAATCAGCCAAGCGACTTAATCCTAGACAGGCCATGGGCCTTGTTTTTCACACGTTTTAATTTTGTGGTTTCTTTTCTCCCGGGCACTAAGAATGTTAAGGCGGATGCCCTCTCGAGAAGTTTCTTTGCGGATTCTCCTGAGGTAACTGGGGCTGCTGTTATTCTAAAAGAGGGTGTAGTTCTTTCCGCTATCTCGCCCAATTTGAGACTGGCTCTGGAGGGATGTCTGGAGGATAAACCTGAACGCTGCCCTGTTGGGAAATGTTTTGTCCCAGACCAGTGGAGGAAAAATGTTATGTCTGAGATTCATTGCTCCTCATTGGCTGGTCATCCCGGTATTTTTGGTACCAGAGATTTGGTGAGTCGGTCCTTTTGGTGGCCTACCTTGTCTCGTGACATCAGGGACTTTGTGCAGTCCTGTGGGACTTGATCTCGTTCCAAACCTTGCTCTCGCTCTAGTGGTTTGTTAATGCCATTGCCTGTGCCCAAGAGGCCATGGACCCATATCTCTATGGATTTTATTTCCGATCTCCCTGTCTCTCAGAGAATGACCGTTATCTGGGTGATCTGTGATAGATTTTCCAAGATGATACATCTTGTGCCACTACCTAAGTTGCCTTCCTCCTCCGAATTTTTGCCTTTATTCTTTCAGCAGGTAGTTCGGTTGCACGGCATTCCAGAGAACATTGTGTCTGACAGAGGAGTCCAATTTGTTTCCAGATTTTGGAAGACATTTTGTTCTAAACTTGGAGTTCAGTTATCTTTCTCCTCTGCATTTCACCCTCAGACCAATGGACAAACTGAGAGAACAAACCAGACCTTGTAGACTTATTTGAGATGTTTGTGTCTGCTGATCAAGATGACTGGGTCTCTTTTTTGCCTTTGGCTGAGTTTGCTCTTAATAAAAGGGCTAGCTCTGCCACCTTGATGTCTCCTTTTTTCTGCAATTCTGGGTTTCATCCTCGATTTTCTTCGGGACAGGTGGAGGCTTCTGTCTGTCCGGGTGTTGACTCTATTGTCGAGCAAATGCAGCAGATTTGGGACAAAGTTGTGGAGAGGTTGTCTCTCTCTCAGGAGAAGGCCCAGCGGTTTGCCAACCGGCATAGGACTGATGGTCCTCGTTTTGAATTGGGGGACTTAGTTTGCTTGTCCTCAAAAAATATCCCTATAAAGGTTGCATCTCCAAAATTTAAGCCAAGGTTCATTGGACCTTATAAGATCATGGAAATTCTTAATCCGGTTTCCTTCCATTTGCTTCTTCCAGGGACATTTAAGATCCATAACGTATTCCACAAATCCTTATTGAAGAGGTTTGTCGAGCCAGTGGTTCCTATGGCTGCACCTCCCAACCCTCTTTTGGTTGAGGGCAATTTGGAGTATGTGGTTGAGAAAATATTGGATTCTCGTTTTGCTAGGCGGAAACTCCAGTATTTGGTTAAGTGGAGAGGTTATGGTCAGGAGGACAATTCTTGGGTGTTTGCTTCAGACATTCATGCTAGGAGACTGATCCATGCCTATCACCGAGCTCATCCTGATCGGCCTGGTTGCGCACGTGAGGGTTCGGTGACCCCTCCTCAATGGGGGGGTACTGTTGTGAATGTGTTGGAGACGACTTCAGAGATGAGGCTCCCTCCGTTGATTACTGAGGGTATTGAACCAATTGAAGAATGTGTGTCAGGTGGGGCTGACTGGCCTGATATAAGTGAGCTGAACTCCCATGATCCTCGCCGGTAATCAATTGTTGCTTCCAGGTCTTTGTTGGAATTTCAGCTTGCTTTCCTGATATCATTCAGATAAGTGACTTTCAGTTTTTTTTTCTGTGGTTGGATTTTCCTTGCTTTTTGCAGTCTTGCCTTTGACTTCAGCCAGGTCCCCTTTGGGGGCTTGCGCTGCCCCTGTTCTCATTATGTATTTGCACTTGTTCTCTGTTCCTGTGATATTTTTTACTGCAGGGTAGCTGTGTGTCACACCAGTGATCTGATATAGGTGGTCGAGATCGTGTGGTCACAGGTTTTTTGTAATCAGAAGTGCTGGTATTTTTGTTAGGGTTATTTTGAGTTGCAGACAGAATTTCTCTCCTGTACTTTGCTTTCTAGTCAGATTTGGGCCCCAACGTTTGTTTATTCTATTTTCTGTCTGTGTTCGTGTTTTCCTCTTGTCTAACCGTCATTACATGTTTGGTGGCTTCCTATTACTTTGGGGTCTCTACTCCGGGGCAGTTAGCTTTCTTCTTTCTATCTTCAGGTGTAGCTAACTCTCCGGCTGTGCCGAGGCGTCTAGGATCTCCGTAGGTACGCTCCACAGCTACTTCTAGTTGTGCAGTTAGTTTAGGGATCTGCAACCCATTAGATCCCAGCCTCTCTGGTGTCTTGCTGCTTTGGCGGTTTTTTGCTCCTGTCCTTCTCAGCTGCCAAAACATAACAGTCAGCATGTATTTTTCTGTGATACCAGCCGGTACACGGTAGTGTGTGAGGAGCGTACAGTTCTATACGGTGTGGGAAAAAATGAACGGTCGGTAACTGTGCAGAAAAAAAGAATAAATGTATAGTGCTGTGTAAAAAGCAGTCTGCACAGCAGTGTACACACAGCAATACAGCTATCAGGCAGCCTAATGACCAGCGCTGCTGCACACAAGAAAATCCTCCCCTGTCACTGCGCACTAACTGTACAGCACAATTGGTATCAGCACAAGCACATAAGAACTTCTTATATCTTTACAGTCCTAACTCTCTCCCTAATGATACACAGCAACCTCTCCCTACTGTTAAGATCTGCAGGAGTAAAATGGAGGTCGGCGGTCAGGGCTTTTACAGACACTATGACTCCCCCAAAGCAAGTCAATCACTGAAATGCCCTTCTCTACAATGGTGGTGGACGCTTCACATGTCATCTCGTTGCCCACAGTGTACGTCCTTGCTCATTAGCTGAAAAAAAGGCACCTGCAAGCATTCTGGGAAATCCGACTTTGGCGCTCGTTTTGCCGACCGCATGGCCGACTTCACGCTATTGTCGGGTTTCAGTCGGCGAAACCGACTTTGGCAAAAGTCGGCAACTTATGAATCTGGCCGACCTGTTTGGCTCAACTCTAGTCAATAACTATGGTAACACACAGCAAAAACAGTTGAATGGAGGCCTCAAATGCCACAATTTGTAGCCCACAAATAGAGGAGGCGTGTGATGGAGATACTACACTGTAAAATATGTGTCCTGTATTTTTTTTTTACAGCAAAATAATGTTAATAATTGGTGTAACACACAGCAAAAACAGTTGAATGGAGGCCTCAAATGCCACAATTTGTAGCCCACAGATAGAAGAGGCGTCAGACAGAGATAGCCCACTTTCAAATATCTGGCCTGTATATTTTTTGGCCTGTAAAATTCTGTCAATAAGTAGGCTAAGACACAACAAAAACAATTCTATGGAGGCCTCAAATGGCACAATTTTTAGCGCAATGATATGCGATCCATGTGGCAGACAAAACCCAGTGTAAAATATCTGCCCTGTAGCTAAATATTTTTTTGGCAGCTAAATATTTTTTGGCAGCAAAATGGAGTCAAGAAATTGTATAAGACACTCCAAAAATTTTTACTGTACCACAAAAATGGCAGAAGTTTCTGCACATTCAGATGTGATCACTGGGACGGGCAAACCCATTTAAAATAGCTGAATTTTCACACTGTACTATGAAAAGCATCTGGCTGTATTCTGCAGTCCCAACAAGCAAATTGAGAAAAAAAACATCTGCTGTGGTTTGCTTTTGAATTAAATAATCAGTATTAAGATGCAAAAAAATTATTCCTGGCCAATGATACCTGGGGCTATGTATATACGGTCAATAGATGTAATAGGCAGCAGCAGAAGACAATAATGGAATGGACCCTCTTGATGTATGCAATGAAGTATGTGGCATACAATGCCTGCTTGCTACTGATACCTATATACCCACATACACTGCCTGCCTACCTAGCACTGCAATCTATATACCCATAACTAGTCCTTAGAAGGACTGTTGATTTAGCTGGATTTGTGTATTCAATTATAGTATACCCACACTGTCTTTGAAACCCCCAACTTTGACCCTTGACAACAACTCTCCCTTCACTAGCTGATTCCACAGCTGAATGTGACGAGCAGGGCGGCTCCAGGTCTGATATAGATCTAATGACGCTGTGCGGCCAGCCAATCACTGTAATGCCACAAACAACATGGCTGCGGCGTTACAGTGCGTGGCAGACAATCTCTGCATGTTGATTAGCACTCTAAAGAGCACCAAACATGCAGGGAGTGGACCAGAACTCCCGCCGAACAATCCTGTAAATGCTCTGCACGTACCGAGCATTACCGAGTATGCCCGCTCATCACTAGTTCTTTTTTATCCGGCAGTTCTTCTGTATGTGGTAGTGAGCGTACTGCAGATAGAATGTTTGAATACTGTAAAGTCCACTTCTTCCTTGAAACGCCTTTCCTAATAGGGGCATCATGCAGAAATATCAATTAGTAGTGTGTTAGGTTGAGTCTCCGTAAATCATTTGGATTGAAGAAGGTATAGATTGCCTCTTACCATGAAACCACTGGGTAATATGTGATGCACAACTATTGCAGCATAGCGTAAGTGTGGAGCCCAACTCTTGTCCTGATCTCCTATTCTGCACCCAAAATACAGGTTGTAGGCTTTCCTTTTCATGCCAGTCAAGTTTTGATTTTATGACGCAAAAGGGACTTCTTCCCATATGTAGCAAAAACTATCCACCTTATTAATGCAAGAACGAGGCATATCTGAAAAAGAAAAAGGTGATGTAACTGTAATTAGAATTGTGCCATTGGAGCTAAGTTGGTGTTTTTTGATTGGTCACCCTAAGATGATAGAATACTGAAGGATTAATAGACTAAATAGATGATTAATAGACTAGTTCGTAGCATTGCAATAATAATAATGAAATAATAAAGACACAATATTTCCATAAAACTGCATGAAACATGTGATAAGTAATTACAAGCGCCTCTTGATCTTGAAAATTAGAGCCAATTAGCAAATTTAAGCATCATGTTCATTTTCAGCACCACAAATTAGTTGAGTTCATCGGTTTTTGTTTCTGTAGAAAATTTTTATCAGACATTGTTGCAGCCATAAAAAGGACTGTACAAATTATAATTATTTCAGTTGATATTGACACTTCAGCTGGACCTCATTAACAAGTAGGGGGCCCAACTCTTTGTTTCAAGCACATTGAGCTTGATTGTTTCTTCATATCACTTAGCCATTGTCTTTTTTCTGCATGTATGTCAAACCATTATTATCTATTCTATTATTTCTAAAGACTGTTTTCGGTGATTACTTTGTATCTCCATTCATACTGCACCCACACACACAAATGATACACCATTTGAAAGATAAACTTGCCCCCTTCAGCAAGAAAATAGCCAAACAAACCACACATCCACGATTTGATCACAAAATACAGTTTAAGCATTAATTTTCATAAACCTGCAGTAAGGAAAAATGACCTGCAGGTGGCACCACAGTACCCCAAAGCACACTACCACAAAGCTGCTTACAGACATCACAAACAGATCCAAACATTTGCCTTTGGGGCTTTCCAGCTTGCCAAACTGCTTGCCCAGCCTATTTCAGCCAAATTGGAGAATTTGCACACTTCACTGCAGGTGAGGCACATATGCAAACACATTTGTAAACATGCACTGCCTATCGAATTGCACACTTGCTCCGTTCATACTCCACCCACACAAACAAATGATACACCATTTGAAAGGTCAAATTACATGCAGATGGCAGCACACTACCCCAAAGCACACTACCACAAAGCTGCTTACAGACATCACAAACAAATCCAAACATTTGCCGTGGGGTCTTTCCAGCTTGCTCAAGTGCTTGGCCAGCCTATTTCAGGCACATTGGAGGATTGCAAACTTCTCTGCAGGTGAGTCACATATGCAAACACATTTGTATACATGCACTGCTTTTTCGGTGATTACTTCAACCCATACACACAAATGGTGAGTCACATATGCAAACACATTTGTAAACATGCACATTCACGATTTTATCACTAAATACAGTTTAAACATTTATTTTCATAAACCTACAGAAAGAAACAATGACCTGCAGGTGGGACCTCAACCGGAAGACATTTTTTGGCCTCTACTTATAAAACCAATTTATTGTATTACCAAGCTACATATATAAATACCTGTCTGTGTTCATTATCTCATGAAATAGATTTACATTTGACGAGCTTGCCTTTTCTGAAATTGCCTGCGCCCCCAGCGACCAATGTGCGAAAATTTTGCACGGGCCAAGCTAGTCTTTATGAATTTACAAACGGTTGCAGATTTATTGCAGTTTTTTCTGCATATTTTACTCTTGCAGACAGTGTGCTGAGTAAAACCAACGGCATATCTTTGTCACGCTGTCACTGCGTACAGAAGGTCAGGGTCCTATGCTGACCCTAAGCTGGGGCCCTGACTAATCCCTCTACCTGGAGGTACTGTTAATGGTACAGAGGTCCAGGCCGCCAGCGTAACCCTACCTCCTGAGAATCCCTGAACCTCAGTAATCTAGTCCTGAGAAGGACCACGATCACAACAGTAGGGGACAGGGTAGTAAATGCTTATACACAGTACTAGACGAACGAGACAGTACAAGGGGAAAACCAAAAACCACCTTGCATACAAAAACTCACACCACAATAACAGAGGGAAACAAATGGGTAAGGAGATAAATGATAAAGCGAGGAAGGGAAAAAACCACACCGAGTACACTTTGCTCCAAACTCTTCAATACCACGATCCGCTCTGATGGTCTGTATGAAATGCTTTCACCGACAACTACCCTATCAGACCGGCAGGTATTTGAAGGAGTCCCAATACTGCAGAATTAACTGCAGCTGGGTGAGGCTGGCCTCGTCTAGCACAGAGAGAGAGAATTAACTCCCTCACTGCCGAAAAACACCAAGCACAAAAAACTCAGCTGCGAGAAGTCAGGCTGTGCAATCGCGACGATCTTCGTGGCGACACATCCGTGACAGTACCCCCCCCTTCTACGAGGGGCCTCCGGACCCTCAGGGCCAGGTTTATCCGGGTGAGTTGTGTGGAAGGCCCAAATTAATCGGTCTGCATTAATATCCGATGCAGGAACCCACATCCTCTCCTCAGGACCATACCCCTTCCAATGAACCAGGTACTGAAGGGACTGGCGATTAAAACGTGAATCGATGACTTTCGATACCTGAAACTCCAAGTTACCATTGACCACCACTGGAGGAGGAGGTAAAGGTGACGGTATCACCGGCGCCACATACCTCTTAAGCAAAGATATGTGGAACACGTTGTGAATTTTAAACGTAGGGGGGAGGTCAAGACGGAATGCCACCGGATTAATTATAGAACTGATCCTGTACGGCCCGATGAACCTGGGACCCAGTTTCCAGGAGGGAACCTTAAGTTTTATATTCTTGGTAGACAACCATACCCGATCGTTCACACTTAGGTCCGGACCAGACACTCTCCTCCTATCAGCCATACGTTTGTATCGGTTCCCCATAGTACTCAGATTATTCAGCACCCCTCTCCACACTGAAGCGAGTGATGACGAAAATCGTTCCTCCTCAGGAACCCCGAAGAGCCCCCCCTACTGAAAGTACAAAACTGGGGGTGAAAACCATATGCCCCAAAAAACGGGGACTTACCAGTGGACTCGATCCGCCTATTATTAAGAGCAAACTCCGCCAGAGGTAAGAAATCAGCCCAGTCCTCCTGGTTCTCTGACACAAAACACCGGAGATATGTCTCCAAGCTCTGGTTCAGACGTTCCGTCTGACCATTGGTCTGAGGATGAAAAGCCGATGAAAACGATAAATGCATCCCCCGCCATGTACAAAATGCCTTCCAGAATTTGGACACAAACTGAGACCCCCGATCCGACACCACACCGGAGGGTACCCCGTGAAGCCTCACAATCTCCCCAATGAACACCTGCGCAAGAGTTTTAGCATTAGGAAGAGCAGGAAGAGCAGGAAGAGCGATAAAATGTGCCATCTTGCTGAACCTGTCCACTACAACGAGTATGACCGTTTTACCCGAAGACGGCGGGAGGTCCGTAATAAAGTCCATAGACAGATGAGTCCAAGAAAACTAGATCTGAACTGAAAAAGTAAGTTAATGTGTATGCAAAATGTAAATGCATATTAACACATGACCATTACACAGAAAAACAGGCACAAAAAAACAAATATCCAAAAATGAAATAAAAAATCTTTTTGCAAAAATGCATGAAGGTAGTAATAATCATAAGGGTATTTAGTAAACATAATTTTGATCAAAATAATGTACAAGCCATCCCGCCACGTCAAGGCAACCCTCTGTGGGACAGTCCTACTCTAATATTGAAAACCTTTCCACTTGTCAAGTGACTTAAATGTGAACAAGGGCAGAGGGACTGAACCCACCAGCTGAAGCTCTGGCCAGACAGGATGGATTTTCTCAACTCAGAAAACAGGGCGGTCACACCCTTATATGCACGGAATGCATTATGAACTACATAGAAAACTAGATCTGAACTGAAAAAGTAAGTTAATGTGTATGCAAAATGTAAATGCATATTAACACATGACCATTACACAGAAAAACAGGCACAAAAAACAAATATCCAAAAATGAAATAAAAAATCTTTTTGCAAAAATGCATGAAGGTAGTAATAATCATAAGGGTATTTAGTAAACATAATTTTGATCAAAATAATGTACAAGCCATCCCGCCACTTCAAGGCAACCCTCTGTGGGACAGTCCTACTCTAATATTGAAAACCTTTCCACTTGTCAAGTGACTTAAATGTGAACAAGGGCAGAGGGACTGAACCCACCAGCTGAAGCTCTGGCCAGACAGGATGGATTTTCTCAACTCAGAAAACAGGGCGGTCACACCCTTATATGCACGGAATGCATTATGAACTACATAGAAAACTAGATCTGAACTGAAAAAGTAAGTTAATGTGTATGCAAAATGTAAATGATATTAAAACATGGGCCATTCACCCGAAAAAAAAGGCCAAAAAAAAAAAAAAAATCCAAAAAAGAAATAAAAAATTTTTTTTGGGGGAAAGCTGAAGGGGTAAAAATTTAAAGGGGATTTAGTAAAAAAAATTTGATCAAAATAATGACAAGCCCCCCGCCCTTTTAAAGGAACCCCCTGGGGTCCCACTTAAAATTGAAAACCTTTCCCCTTTTCAAGTGACAAAAGTGACAAGGGCAGAGGGGCGCCCCCCCCAGCTGAATTTGGGGGAAAAGGGTGGTTTTTTCAATCAGAAAAGGGCGGGACACCCCCAAATGCACGGAAACTTTTGAAAACCTAGAAAATGATCTGAAAAGAAAAAAGTAAGTTAATGTGTATGAAAAAGTAA